>CM049874.1:1533360-1677463 GCA_027474115.1 Schizopygopsis malacanthus | reverse complement strand
ATTTGCTGACAGCTTGGTCCCCCCCAGTTAAAAAATCCTATCTGCGCCCCTAGGTGACTGATGTTACTATTTTCACGTTCCGTACAATAGAATCGCCAATAACTAGATCACTTTCATCAGGTTTCTCAGTGAGTGCATCATTGAGTGGGAAGAACCTGTTTGATGTTCTGATCGGAACGGAACAGTGTTGCCAACTTAGCGACTTTTCAGACCCCTTTAGCGACTCTTTTTTTTTTAAAGCGCCTAGCGACAAATCTAGCGACTTTTGGAAAAACCTTAGAAACTTTCCAAATGTGGCCAGTACTGTCCTGCGAGCGGGAGATCTTGAGTTACACCTCTCCCTGTGTCTGCTCTGATCAGTGAGCGCTGCCTTAGATTAAAATTCCGAGGAGGAGTAGTGCAAGTGAAATGTTTGTTTCTAACAATGTGCCCACTTTTAATGCTGTTTTAAGAAATTGTATGTATAGATGCATGTGCAGACTGGTAGGGTCTAAGAATATGATTATTGTGTCCATAGCTGATGTTTCTAAGAGCGACACAAGGTACACATCTTGCTTCTGGAAACACTGGACCCGAAGCCTGTATGTTTTATAAATGATGTCTCATCTGATCATTCTTAAATGTTTTGTATTGTTTATTTTTGTTTTTTTATGTTTATATATATATTTGTATTGTGTTGTCTCTATGGACCTTTGTGTATTGAATAAAAGTTGATTGATAGATGTGAATGAGCTGCGCATGTGCACACGGTGTTGCCACGGACCAATCACTTGCCTGCTTCTCCTTTGTTTGAAATAAAACTATTTAATTTGACCGTTTTTCTTCTTTCTTTTTTTGTTGTTAATTCTTCTCATGCACTTATATTACTCACTGTCACTCACAGAGATTTAGTTCATTCCAGTTTCTGAACTCTTCTGAGATCGTTTACTGGGCTGCGTCTGAGAGACCGTACGTGATTGTACTTACTCATACACAACAATACACTTAATTAAACTTATTAAACTCATATACACATATAAAAAGCATGTATACATATAACTTTAAATACCACTTTATTAAAGATATACACAAATATAAAATAAAATACATAATACAAATATAAAAAACCTATACATAATACATATATATATATATACAAATACACAAAGCTAGAATATTACACATGTTTAAAACATCTAAAACGTCACACTCTAAAATATATAATAGGACGTGGTTACGTCATTAATATGCAAATTTACGCATGACGTCATCTAGCGACTTTTCGAGCAGGCTTTAGCTACTTTCCATTGAAAATAGTTGGCAACACTGGAACAGAAGAGCGGTGTTTTGACCCGTGACTAGGCCGTCTCACAGTCACACAGTTGCCCTGCTGCAGAGTTACTGAAACCAGAACCGAACAATGTTCAGGACTCCCTGAGATAGTCGCATCCAAAGCAGTGTAAAGTGTTTTAATGCTGAATTAACTGAAAATAGATGCATTTATCAACAATTATGCTAATTAAAATAACTGAAAATGGACAAAATATACCTTATTTCTAAACACCACTTTTGAATACATTTTATTTCATGTGGACCCTGATAATTATGGAAGGTTTCTAAGATCTACTAAGAATATTACAGGTATTGTCACACACACAGAGAGAGAAAAAAACTGTTTTTTTATCATTTTTATGTATCCAGTAATAATAATAATAAAACAATGCATTGGCTCCTGTTAGTCTTGAATGTTAAAGGGTTAAACAGAACCAAATGTGATCAGAAACTCCACCCTCTTACAACACTTACCAGGAAGAGACTGACTTGGCATTTCTCCGTCTTGTTAAACTGATTTTCTTCTCTTTGACAAAAGCAAACAAGAATCAGCCATCAGTGGACGAACAATGAAGAGAAAAATAAGTAGTTTGTTTCTGAACAGTCAGCAGATCTTTGTGATTCTCGTGGTTCTTCATTTTATTTAAACCGTCGATCAGAAAGTGAAAGTAAAGTTTAGGTTGCTGGAGCTCAAACAGTGAAAATGGCTTCATCGGCTGAATATGACTATAATTGTCCCGTGTGCTGTGACATCTTCAAGACTCCTGTTATTTTATCATGTAGTCACAGTGTCTGTAAAGAGTGTCTTCAACAGTTCTGGAGAACCAAGACAACTCAGGAGTGTCCCGTCTGCAGGAGAAGATCCTCAAAAGAAAGGCTTCCAGTAAATCTGGCATTACAAAACTTGTGTGAGTCGTTCCTGAAGGAGAGAAACGAGAGCCGTTCATCAGGATCTGAGGAGATCTGCAGTTTACACCGAGAGAAACTCAAACTCTTCTGTCTGGAGGACAAACAGCCTGCGTGTTTTGTGTGTAGAGATTCAAAACAACACGACAATCACAAATTCAGACCAATAACTGAAGTGGTTTCATCATATAAGGTAGGACAAATGTCTCTTGTTTCATGTATAAAGAACTAATTGAAGTAATTGTAAACACAGATATCATCACATTCAGGCACTCAATATTTCTCTCTGCCATTTTACTAAACTTCATATGACATAAACTCTGCTGTAAAAAGTATTTGCCCCCATACTGAGCTACTGTGCCAAGTTTTTTTTTTCTTTTCCATTTGAAGACGAAAGCTCTCACTCTAGTTCTTTGGAGTCCAAGAGCCTTTAAAATGGTTTCGTAACCCTTCCAGATTGATGGATTTCAATTAAGTTCTTTGTCATAATTTCTAAAATACTTTGTTCGGTGCACTGTATGATCACTGTATTCTCTTCTCTTCACTGTAATCTGTTTTATATATTTTTTTTGTTCAATTCTAGGAGGAGCTCAATACAGCACTGAAGTCCTCACAGGAGAAACTTAGAAAGAGAAAAAACATGAAAGGAGAGTTTGAGAAAACAGTTCAACACATCAAGGTGAGGAAACACAATCAAGAGTCATTTTCAGTACAGGTGTAGGACCACGAAACAGAATTATGATTTATTATATTTAATATAATGGATGAAGTTTATTATTGTTGTAAACAGGGGCGCCGTAAGGGGGGGGGGGGGGGGGGGGGGAGACGTGATTTCTACCGAGGGGAACGCTAGAGCCCTGCATTTCAGTTCGGCCCCGGCAGGCCCCGACTTTTTTACGCCTCAAGGGCCAGGCTTTGGGACAATTTTCACGTCATAGTTCAGACGCGGGCCGGCCCATCAATTAGTGATGAAAAAATTGCAGCGCTGGTGGACACGAGACCGTGTGACTGTCGAGAGCGGCTCGACGGTGTTTAGTGTCCCGCAGCAGCAGATCCTGACTCGCCATCTCCTCATTAGACACGCCTTTAGAGAGAAGTGCATCTTCACGGATAAAGACTATATTAGAGTTTTTGTTTTCGATTGGATTTATTTCATTAAGTAGTAATTTAAAGCTTTCTATAGATATATTCATCATGTCTGTGAGGCATGTATTCGCTGACTTTCGGTTCATTTTTGTGAAGCGCTCCTGTTCAAGACAAGACGGCAGAAAGCGCGTCATTATTTTCTTTATTTTATATAATTATTTTATATATTTTATAAAAAGTTTTGCTGATATTGTGAGTGCACACAAATAAAAGTAGACCCTTTACAATTACGAATTATGCATTACTCTTACTTTTATGAGCCAAAATTACGGCGTATTTACGTTTTTCCATTGAAAAAATGCACTTGGTTACGCTGGTGCCTCCATGTCCTGCGCTTTAACTTCCACTCTCCGCACAAACTACTGGATGCAGCGCACATTTATCTAGATTTAACATTTAAACATTACATGCTTGAACTGTTTTAGTATATCTCTAGATTTTATTTCAGGAAAGTTGTGATGATTTGAGAAGGCTAAATTGATCAAACATGGCTATGATCAGCCTGCCGGTCTGCCGCTGGCCGCTTGGTCGTTACTTTAAGAAAGAACTAAATAATTTAATGAACAAAAAAATTATCTAAACATTTTTCTAAATTAACTTAATAAAAAAAAAATTAAACAAAATATAATCACTTTGCCATTACATACAAAACTGAACTATTTTAATAGCTGGAACAGTATAATCTGATTTGGGAGAAGGGGGAACAAAGACGGTCTCCGGTAAAGCTGTCGGACTCGGGCCGGGCTAGGGCCTAAATTTGAGGCCCGTGCAGGGCTCTACCGGGAACGTGATCGCGATTTCTACCGAGGGGTATTCTACCGGAACGTGATCTGTAAGGAGGGGGACACCAACAGCCCCCCCCCCCCCCCCAATAAATATGCTGTCCAGGTTGTAAGTGACGAGCAGCGATCTGCTTCTGGGTCTGTTATATGTCAGGTGTCTGAGTTTCTCTTGGAGCTGGATGCTGTGATTGTGTTGATCTGTGTTGATTGAGATGATTGAAGTGAATTTGATTTGATTTCAGTCTCAAGCTGAGCACACAGAGCGTCAGATTAAACAGCAGTTTGAGAAGCTTCATCAGTTTCTCAGAGATGAAGAAGAAGCTACAATCACTGCACTGAGAGATGAAGAGGAGCAGAAGAAGCAGATGATGAAGGAGAAGCTGGAGGAGATGAACAGACTCATCTCAGCTCTTTCACACACAATCAAAGACACGGAGGAGATGATGAAAGCCAATGACGTCTGCTTTCTAAAGGTCTGATTTCAGATCATCCATTGATTGATTGATTGATTGATTGATTGATGATTGATTGATTGATTGATTGATTGATTGATTGATTGATTGATTGATTGATTGATTGATTGAGTTCTTGATGATTAATGGTGTGTTTGTTCTGCAGGAGTTTCCAGTCACGATGGAAAGGTGAGTGATCTTCTGATGTCTCTGGTCTCTCTGTTTCTGATCCAAATCCACTGCGGTTCTGATCCTGAATGTTCTTCCAGAGTCCAGATCTCAGAGCCGGATCCACAGATGCCTTCTGGAGCTTTGATTCATGTGCCACGATACTTGGGCAACCTGCCCTTCAGAGTCTGGAAGAAGATGCAGGACATTGTCCAAAACAGTGAGTCTGGAGAAGATCTGTGCTGTTACACATACACTGGAAATGATGCATGAGGGAATATTTACAGATTTCAGCATTATGTGTGAATAACCAGATGAGCTACTACACCAGAATGAGCCGTAAACAAGAGAAGAACAACTTTAATCCACATGATATTTACAGCAGATCTCAGTTCAGTTTGATTGATTATCAAATATAGAATATTTACTGTAATAACACTGAGAGTAGAGCTGCACGATTCTGGATACACTGAGAATAATGATTTTTTTTTCTTAAATAGAGATCACGATTATCTCATGATTCTGAACAAAACTAAATAATTTGTGACAAAATATTAATTGCTCTTAATGAAGGGTCAGAGCACGCACATCCAAAAATGTATTGGCCAGGTGCAAGATCAAAAGGTACATCAAATAATATAAAAGATATCTGCACACTGTTGTTCTCCCTTTATTAAAAAAAAAACAGTTAAAAGTGGCAGTGTTTCGGTCAAAGACCTTCTTCAGGCAAACACACACGTGACCGAAACACTGCCACTTTTAACTGTTTTTGAATAAAGGGAGAACAACAGTGTGCAGATATCTTTTATATTATTATACAATATTAATTTCTGCAATCCATTTAACAGTGTTTAATTAATTTGAAATAATTATTAAACATTTTAATATCTAATACACACATATATATATAAATATATATATTAGTGCTTTCAAATGATTAATCACATCCAAAATAAGAGTTTTTTTTTTACATAATATATATATCTGCGTACTGTGTATATTTATTAAGTATGTATAAAAATACACACATGCATGTATATATTTAAGAAAAACATGTTACGTTTATATATTAAATATCTTTCAATATGATATAAATTATATGAATAGAAATATATACATGCATGTGTGTGTATTTATATATGCATAATAAATATACACAACACACACACATGAATTATGGGGGGAAAAAAATATTTTGGATGCGATTAATTGTGATTAATCATTTGACAGCATTAATATATATATATATATGTAATAAACCAATTTTTACTATAAAAATTGTGAAAAGTGGTTTGAATGAAGGATTCAATGACTCGCTCATGAATGTTTGTTTCATTTCTGGATGAATCAGCGTTTATGAACGAATCTCTAGATTGAATGATTCAATGATAAATACATTTTATAACAGTCACTTGTCTCCATCTACTGGAGAAACACTGTAATCAACGTTATTCGAAGCACCAGTTACTTTCAGAAGATCTACACAACCGCAGACATCAGTGTTTATATCCGAACTATAAACGTTCATCCCAGTATTTCTGTGATTAATATGAATGATTGTAAGACAGAAATAATACTTTGTGGTTGAAAGGACGGTTTGTGAAGCTGTTTCTTATCTAAACATGATAAAGGCTCTCTCTGTGTCAGCGGCTAAACTGATTTTAATGTTCCAGTATGATTTTTTTCAAAGGTTTAATAAACACAGGGATGAATCGTTGTGATTTATAAATGAGATCTCGTGGATGTTTGAATCGAGATCACGATGTTTTAACGATTACTCGTGCAGCTCTAACTGACAGTGATCAGAGGAAAATATCTGATGTGTTTGATCAATAGAACGAGTCATAATTCATAATAATCTGTGTACGGTTCACTCTTGATCATTATATGAACATCAGAATAATATGTTGATTGTGTCTCATCAGCTCCGGTGATTCTGGATCCAAACACTGCTCATCCATGTCTCGTCGTGTCTGATGATCTGACCAGTGTGAGATGGAGCGAGAACAATCCACTGATTCCTGATAATCCAGAGAGATTCGACTTCTATCCTTGTGTTCTGGGTTCAGAGGGATTTAACTCAGGAACACACTGCTGGGATGTGGAGGTTAAAGAGAGTCGATGGTGGAGTCTTGGAGTAACTACAGCATCAAACCAAAGGAAGGGAGGTGTTTTCTTTCACACTGATGTCTGGAGTGTGGCGTACGGACCGTTTAGACCGTTTGGTTTTCGTGTTAAACAGGATCTTGAGCGTGTGAGAGTTAATCTGGACTATGACAGAGGAACAGTGTCATTCTCTGATCCTGTAACTAACACACATCTACACACATTCACATCCACCTTCACTGACACACTCTTTCCTTTCTTCTATAGTAGTTACTCTCTGAAGATCTTACCGTTCAATAGTCAGTAAACATTACACCTGTAGATCTGGATCGACCTGCTTTCATCTTTTACACTCATGTTACCAATATTTAATCCATTTCACAATTTCAATATTTGTTCAAAATCAGACTAAATTAATAATAGTTTATTTCACTTATATATGTTATATCATCATTCTTTCATTGATGTAAATTACTAAATGTAGATATGAAAGTAAAAATTATAAAAAAAAGATTTGCTCAGCATTCAAATGTTTCTCAGGTGGAGGATTTATTTATTTATTTATCTGAAAGGGTTTCAGTAAAATGTCAAATACTGAGATAAATATTCGGAAATGCACTTTAATAATTTAGTTGATCCATCTAAAGTACACTGGATTATATACAGGCCTGTATTTTTTATTTAAGAGATTTAATAATATAAATAAAAGGGATATAGTCTATGATGAATAACGAACAAGTTTGAAATGTGCTTTTAATTCATAGAATTATTATATAACTCCATGAATTATAATTAATTTACATAATCACAGCAGACTTTTGTCCCAATTCTGAGGGATTTGTTTTACAAAATCCATTTAATTAAGGTATTCTATAGTCTTTGATCTTAAGAACTAGTTTGTTAAAGTTTAAAAAGTTATGGCCAGTCTTGAAGAAAAAAAGAAAAGAAAACAGATGACATTAAGACTAGTCTAAACCAGCCGCGGCCCACCCAATGTGAAGTTGGTACTTTTTCAAATGAATTATATTTATTAAACGATAATAATAATAAACGTATAGTTTCCCTACAACTTCATATATTAACTTTAAAATGTTGTTACTGAAAGCCAGCTTAAGCACAGTACATTGCACACATTATGTTGCTTTGGCCGCGCAAGCATGGCAGCGGGTTTGTATTGAACGCACTTCATTCCACGATACTTTTGTTCCTTCTTGTTTATTTGAGAAGATAATTGATCAACAAAAGATATGTTAAAATTAAGATACAAATCATACAAAATGAAATTCATTCCCAAAAATATATTCCTCACAAAACAAGAGAATATGAACTGGTCATAAATATGTCTGACCCGCTTCCTATCTTACCACACCCACTTTCCAAGATGGCAGCCTATTTTTTGTCTTGTTTAGTGTTTGTTTGTTTTAAGCTTGTCTTTTTAATGGTTTTTAACATCCTCTCTAACAAAATTGTTTGCTTTTAACAAAGTTTGGTGAAAGCAATTTGAAAAATGTGTGGTTTACTCCACAACTTATGAACTATTGTGTATCTGAGTTGGAGAACTATTCCAGGTGCTGTGCCTAATCAGTCTGGCCCTTCAACCATTAACAATTTGCTGCTGTGGGGTTTAGTTTTTTGCCCGATAAAGCAGTACAGGCCTACTGTTTTTTTGGAGTACGAGTGGGACGTGTGCCTGGATTCTGTGTTCATCTACTTTCGGTGTAAACCTGCATCACTCTGCCTGCACCAGCTATAGCCTGGGTCTACACTAAATACAGCCTGGTCTCCTGCTCCAGCCATAGTCTGGGTCTCCACTACAGACTGGGTCTCTACCAGATATAACCTGGTTTCATCTACTGCCTGGCCTACATTCCACCAGCTACCAGCTACAGCCTGGGACTCCACTAGCTATCAGCTATAACCTTGGGTCTCTACTAGCTACACTCCGGCTACCCTGCTCTGTGGTGTGCAAATTCCACCATGGCGAGTATGATTCTTGCTTTTCTGTCTTTGCTCTGTCTGCCTAAAATCTCAGAGTATGAAGTGCACCGGGAGGTCCAAATGAGCGACTATAATGTTTCATTAAATGCACTTTATTTGTTACCACGATCAAAGGTTACTAGCTATGCACAGGATTTGGTCGGCAGTCAGGGTGGCTGGATGTATGGCATGAGCCCGGTTTCACAACATGGAAACTTGAAATATTTTTTAAGCCTGTTCCTTTTAAATGACTGTTTTATTCCATCAAAAAACTCTTGCCCCAAAATCACAATGAGTGGTGACTCTAAAAATTGCAGAAAGCACTGTCTTAATACATGTATGTTGAAATGTATTATTACACTTATGTTGCTGATGTCAGGAAATGTGCAACCTAACCCAGGTCCTGGGACCGATATGATATCGTTGCAAACTCCTGCTGATTTTCTAAATAGGTCCGGTATTGGTTTTGTGCACATAAATGTGAGGTCTATTGCCAAAAATCGATATGGTCAGAATTTGCGCCAAATCGACAAATGTTGATATTATGGTGTTATCTGAGACATGGCTGGGTAGATCCTGATAGTTATATTTATATGGAGGGGTATAATATATTTCGTACTGATCGTCGTGCTAAAGGTGGAGGAGTGGCGATCCATGTAAAAAATAGTTTGCTAGCTACAGTACAATTATCCAAGTCTGTGCCTAAACAATTTGAATTACTAGTGTTGAAAATTGAATTATCGCAGAATTGTGTTTTGACAGTTGCGGGATGCTATAGACCTCCTTCTGCGCCAAAAGACACTTTGTCCTCATTGTCTGATTGTTTGTCATCTATGAAATATACCGAATTGGCTTTAATGGGTGACTTAAATTGGGACTGGCTAACTCCTGCATCTGATTTAATTAAAAGTTTTTGGGATTTAGCGAATTTGACCCAAATTATAGACTCGCCTACCAGGCCAAATCCTAAACATCCTGAAAAGTCTACACTCCTTGATTTGTTTTTAACAAATATGCCGCAGAAATACAAAGCTACTGCTGTTTTTGCAAATGATATGAGTGATCACTGCGTTATTGCTGGTGTGAGAGATACCAAGATATCTAAATGTAAGCCGCGTATTATAATTAAGAGAAATTTGAAGTTGTTCTGTGAACAAGCTTTTTTAATTGATCTTAATTTTTGTGACTGGACCAGGGTAAATTTGATCCCGGAGCCCGAGATAGCGTTGCAATATTTTAAATCACTATTCTTGGACATTATAAACAAGCATGCTCCTTTTAGAAAATATAAGATTAAAGGGCGTGATAATCCATGTTTTTCACAGAAGTTGTCTGATCTAATCCATGACCGTGATCTTGCTTGGTCAAAGGCAAAGAATTCCAAAAATAGCTCAGATTGGCAGCATTTTAGGTACCTGAGAAATAAATGTGTCACTCAAATATGCAAAGCAAAATCAGATTTTTATGTAAATGAAATATGTGATAGTTCAGTTAATCCCTCTAAATTTTGGAAAGTTATAAAATCACTGTCTTCTGACTCTAGGGATACTGTCATGCCAAATATATTGAAGTTGAATGATAAAATTATTACAGACAGGAAAAGTATGCTAGATTCCCTAAACCAGCACTTTATATCTTCTGGGTTGTTGTTTGAGCATACAACACAACAACAGAGGAGACAAGAGGACTACTCTCTGTCTAGGGAAAATGTACCTATTGATTTTGATTTTGTTCCTATTGCAATGCAGGAGGTATATGATGCTCTTAGAAGGTTAAATACCAAGAAATCCTCTGGTCCTGATGGGTTGGATCCATACTTTTTAAATATTGCTGCTGAACATTTTGTAGAACCTTTGACACACATTTTCAATTTGACTATTGAAACTGGATTAATACCGAGTGTATTGAAGTCAGCATATGTCACTCCTTTATTAAAGGGTGGGGACCGATCAAATCCAAATAATTATAGGCCAATATCTATGCTATCTGCTTTAGCCAAGGTCTTGGAAGGGCTTATAAGTGACCAGTTGAAAGACTATTTAGAAACAAAAAACATTTTAAATGATTTGCAGTCGGGTTTTCATAAAAAACATAGCACTGTCACTGCCACTATGAAAGTGTTAAATGATTTCATAAGTGCTGTTGATTCTAAAGAATATTGTGCTGTGTTGTTCCTAGATCTTTCAAAGGCGTTTGACACAGTTGACCACTATATCCTGGCTCAGAGATTGGTGGATATTGGAATGTCTCCAAAAGCTGTCAAATGGTTTAGCAACTATTTGAGTGGCCGAACACAAAGTGTTCAGGTTGATGATGTGTCCTCAAACTCATTACTTATACAAAATGGTGTCCCCAGGGGTCCATTTTGGGTCCCATTTTATTTAATATCTATATAAATGATTTGTGTCAGAATGTAACAAAAGCAAAGTGTCATTTTTATGCAGATGACACCGTTTTGTATAGTTCTGCCTCATCCTTAACAAGTGCCTTAGAAGATCTGCAATCTGCTTTTAACTATATTCAGAAGAATCTTCATAAAATGAGACTTGTTTTAAACTCAGACAAAACCAAAATGATGTGTGTGTTTTTCTAAATCAAGGAAAACAGACGATGCTTGTCAAATTGTTACACAAGATGAGAAAGTAATTGAACGAGTATCAGTCTATAAATATCTTGGTTTCCTTTTAGAAGAAAGTTTGTCTTTTAAGCAGTATATAGTGTTTAACAAAAAAACCAAGTAAAGTTGGGTTTATATTATAGAAACAAAGGCTGTTTCTCTTTTGGTGTGAGAAAAACACTTATACAAGCAACATTTCTGTCAATGCTGGATTACGGTGATATTTTATACATGCATGCAAATCAATCTTCGTTGAAAATGCTGGATTCAGTATATCATGCATCATTAAGATTTGTAACTAAGTCTAGTTTTCGTACTCATCATTGTAGCTTGTATGAGAGTGTTGGTTGGCTGTCTTTGCACAATCGCAGGCTAGAGCACTGGTATATTTTTCGTTTTAAGGCTATACTGTACAAATTGCCTTCTTATCTATGTTCTCTTCTGACTCTTAAAGTCACTACCAGCAAATGTAATCTTCGATCATATGGGCAAATCATGTATGATATTCCACGAACGAGAACTGTCTTTGGTGAAAGTGCTTTTAAAGTCTTTGCACCTTTATCTTGGTATAAATTGCAGAATCATCTAAAATTTGACTACTTACCAACAATGACACAGTTTAAAATTAGGATAAAGGACTATCTGAGTACTAAATGCACATGTGCTATTACTGAGCGTTGCTGGTAATTATGTTGAGATGATGTTGAATTGCCAACTGTCTTTTTTTGTTAAATGTTGTTGTGTTGTTCTTGTTACTGTATATGTTTTTTTTTAAATATGGAACTTTATTCTGCTGTCTTGGCCAGGACTCCCTTGAAAAAGAGATTTTGATTCTCAATGGGATTATTTCCTGGTAAAATAAAGGTAAAATAAAAAATAAAATAAATAAAATCTTCCAGCGTACTGCGTCCCATTTGCTGCGGCCTTGTGACGTTTACAATTTCCTTTCTTAAATAACAAATTGAACTAAAACACAAACAAATAATATTTAAACTTAAATAACAAAAAAAAAAGTACTCTTTTTAAATGGCTACAACACATTAAATTTCATGTAAATCATCCATGCTAACACACACAAAATCTATTTTTTCTATCTATTAGATTGTGTTTTAATAACGTCTACACCTACCCAAACCCCAAACCTACCCTTACAGCAATGCAGATACATTAAATATTGTTGTTCAGCGTTTAAAAAAGGATGCAATATTGATGCGCGCATGCGCAGTTAGCAGAGGCAGGAAAATCTGACGGTTGGATAAAGTTCAGTAAAGTTGGCAAGATATTCACAGATTCGACTTTTCCGGATCAAAAGCTTGTGAGCAAAACGTTTTTACGGCACAAATGACGCCTCTTTTCATTCGTAGTGATGTAGTAAACAAGCTACAAGCGTATTTTCCTCAAAACAAGCTTTCCTCCGCTCTGTACAAAATACATTGATCTCAATGCGCTGGCGTCTGAGAGACAAGTCCTAAGGGACCGTCTGCAAAGTGCGAAACGCGAAAAACGCGTTATATAGCTACTCACATACAATTCAAGGCATTAATGTTTGCCTACAGAACCAGCACTGGCTCTGTACCGCTTTACCTTAATTCAGTACTTCAGACGTATGTGCCTCGAGAAGCTTGCATTCTGCAAGAGAACGACGCTTTATTGTTCATCCCAAAGAGACACAAAATCACTTTCACAGACTTTTACATGAACTGTTCCCATCTGGTGACCTGCACAACTCAATCCAAACTCAGTCCTCAGCCATCAGGACATGACCCCCCCAGATTCATAGTGACCCGATCCGTCCCCCTCACTATCCCTAGGAAAGGTGACAAAAATCGGTAAAACACAGGATTAATCAGTGTTTTCGCTATGTACATTAGCCTAAGTAGTGTCCGCTGCTTCAGAAACAGGAATCTTTACGCTCTCTCTCTCTGTGTGTGTGTGCTACGACTCCTGAGTGACCCCGGGGTCCTATGAGGAGCTGGTAGCTGCCTCAATCGTGCCTGTAGGAGCGGTGACCGTAGTGATCATATACCATCGTCTATGACTGAGCTGAGGCGGTGATTTTCTGAACTGAAAAAATTCGACTGTATAACTGCCACATAAAGGCAATGAAGAGACAAAAAACAATCACCTCGTTTTTTCAAAAACCAAACAATGTAAGTATCCTATGCCTGTTGACTTTCCCAGATGTGGTAGATTAGTTTTGTTAAGGGGAATAGCTAGTCTGACAATAATGGCAAGAAGGCTTTTGCACTTAGCAAACACAGCAAAATGTGGAGACCATAACTATGCAATTTAAATTTAATTTAAAATTTAGGTGAGTGGACAGAGGCAAATAATGAATGAACACAAAAAGAATGGTTGGATAAATCAAACAATTTATCATCGTCAAGAAATAATGTTTTATCTTATCATCATTGTACTGTATAAGTTGACTGAGGTATGTTCACTGTCGTGTAAGCCACTATCAAAATAATTATAATAAGTACATTTGTGTGGTGCAAGGTTTATGCAAACAACAAATAAAGGCCTACATAACCTTTTGACATCTTCTTATAGCAGGAAATCATGTTTTTTTATTGTACGGAGGATTTTACAAAATCATATTTATGCTTTTTTATGCTCTTAAATTATGGGCTATGAAAAACATTTCTTAATGAGTCATACATCATTTTTAAAAGATATTTCTAATCTATAAATTTCAACAAACTTGTAATTAACACTTAAATTTACAATTGTAAAAATTTATTCTTAGACATTTGAAATAATGACCAACTTTAGTAGTTTTAGCCGTTCATTCTCAGGAATATGTTGTATTTCACATTGTTGTGAAATTCTATAGAGGTATATAGAGGGTTAACTGAAATGATAAGATGTAAAATGTTGTCCTCCTGGCCTGCAGGCAATTTCTGATGACAGTGAGGCAGGCCCTAGTCAGTCAAGTGAGGATCTGCAGGAGGGCAGCCACAGTAGAAAAAGACCGCATGAGGAAGGAGAGACAGTAGAATTACAGACAGAACAACACGGAGGGGCAGGAGGCAACACAGAGGGAGAAGATGTTGACATGATAATGACATATACAAAGCCAAATCAACCTGACCCTAAAGTTTAGCAAAAACAAGTGATGAAAGACCGGACACTGATGGTCTGAGAAGTATCCCTGGCTGCATGTTAGTACGGGTACAGATGCTGTTCTGTGTTTTCACTGCTCGAAGTACTTCAAGACAGGGAAACCAGCACAAGCCAAGAGTATAGACCCAGCTTTTGTCAGTAATGGATTTAAAAACTGGAAAATAGCACTTGAAAAATGTTCCATGCATGAGAAATCAGAGGGTCACAACGTTGCTGTTACAACTGCTGCCTATGAAAACAGGCCAGTTACTACACAGTTGAGCAGCGCAGTCAGCACACAGCAGGCAGAAAACAGAGCTAGCCTGTTCAAAATAATAGGGGGTGAGATGTTTCTGGCGAGGCAGGGATTGGCCTTTAGGGGGCATGAACATCATCATGGTAACCTTGACCAGGTTTTAAAATACAAAGCTGAAGATGATCAATCATTCACTAGGTGGTTATCTGCAAAGAGGGGGTGCACACATCTTGGGATTGTCAAAATGAGCGTATAAATTTGATGAGTTCATCGATTATCAGGACAATTGCAGATGAGATCCGGTCCCTTCCAGTGTTGCAGTATTCGATAATTATGGATGGGACAAGGGATATCTCTGGTGTTGAGCAGGAGGCGCTGTGCCTACGTTATGTTGACACTGATTTGCGGGTGCACGAAGACTTTATAGGGTTGTATGAAACAACTTCTACAACAGGTGAAAACCTTGCCAGAATCATTTTGGACGTTCTGTTGAGACTGAATTTGCCAATATCTGGCCTCAGAGGTCAAGCATATGATGGGGCTTCAAATATGGCTGGAAAGTACTCAGGTGCCCAGGCTGTTATTCAGCGAGCACAGCCACTAGCGCCATATATACATTGTGGAGCACACTGTGTTCATTTAATTACACAACAGGCTTGCTCAGCCTCCAGTGTCTTGACTGGATACATGACCTTGGCACATTTTCTGGGCAGTCTGGTAAGCCGAAAGACAAGTTTAAAGCCATTGTTGCAGCTGAAAGAAGGGCCAGCCCTGTCCATCAGGCCTTTATGTCCCACTAGGTGGACTGTACGCTCACCTGCTATCCGTGCTGTTCTCAGCCAGTATGGGATGGTACTAAATGCACTGTATGAGATAGCTGCAAGTAATTCTGAATCTGCAAGCCGGGCAGAGGGCTTACGTGTTCGACTGCAACAGGGTAATGTTGTGCTGGGACTTCTGCTTGCCTTAGATGTGATCAGTGAACTAGAGGTTCTACACGCATCTCTCCAGAAAAACACTCAGACAGTGGAGGGCATGCTCTCTGCAGTCTCTCTTGTCCAAGAAAGCTTGAAATCCAAAAGAAACACTGAACACTTTGAGGCAGTCTTTAAGGAAGCAGGAGACATGTGTGACAATCTGTCTCTAGAGACCATTGTTCCACCACGCACACATAGACTAAGAGATATTCTGGGCAGGCTCCTGCATACACACCTGGATCAGCTGTGGATTGTTACAGAGTAGAGTTCTACCGTGTCCTTGACACAGTAGATGCACAAACTACTGAGAAGTTTATGCAACCAGGCATTCAAACTTTAAAAGAACTGGAAAACTCACTCCTGACTCCCATTACAAATGATGCAGCAGTTCAGAAATATCCTGAACTGAACGAGGAAGACTTGAAAGTCCAATTAGCCATGTTTAAAAACAAGTACAAGGTCAGCACAACTGAAGATGCTGTGCATGTTTTGAGAGAAATGCCCCCTGAAGTCCGTGGCCTATTTGATCAGGTAGAGACATTAGTAAGATTGTTGATGTGGTGCCCATATCATCTGCTGAGGCAGAGAGCAGTTTTAGTGGGTTACGCAGGTTGAAAACTTGGTTGCGATCAACCATGACACAAAAAAGACTCAATGGCATTGCTGTGTGCCATATTCACCAAGAGAGGCTTGACAGACTGGACAGACAAGAAATTGCCCAGCAGTATGTTCAGGGTGATGAAAGGAGGAGAGATGTTTTTGGGTCCTTCATTGAGTAAATTTGTTTGGCTGCACTAGAGGGAATTTCTCCTACTCCATATACTTACTTATTTTTATTTATGTAAATATGTTGTTGTTATTTTATTTTATTATTATTATAATTATTATTTTTTGCACATAGGTTCTTTGCTTTTTTGTTCATAATGATAGACTTTATATGTGTCATGAATCTGGTTGCCACTCACCACATCTCTTGCGCCACACTACAGCTGCACATCAGCCATGGACTGCATCTCCCATCATTCACTGCACTCACACATTCCCATCCACCATTACACCAATCACACAGCTGTCACCAATCACTCATTTGCCCTGATTGTCTCACCACACCTGCACCTCATTCACACACACACATTTAAGCAGCACACTTCCATGCAAACTTTGCAAAGTCTTGTTCTTGAAACATCTTACTGCACTTGGAGCCACACGCCTTTGACCAGTCATTACAGTATGCTGAGATAAGCAAATGTTTAAATAAAACATACTGAAGACATGAAGTTTGGGTGGGTGATTGGCATACTAGTCAAATAACAGTCTGATCATGCATTGCTAGTGGTGATCAGGTAGGCCTTTGTTTACCTTTCTTCATTGTTGTTTATCCATGATTTCAAATAAGAATCCCTCAATGGCTTTTTAGTGGCAAATCATTAGCCCAAATTACACAAAGTAACTACTGAGCACTAGTTAAAGCCAAATTACGCAAAAATAACGAATTGAGTTTTAAATCATTTGCTGACCGCTTGGTCCCCCCCCAAGTTAAAAAATCCTATCTGCGCCCCTAGGTGACTGGTGTTACTATTTTCACATTCCGTACAATAGAATCGCCAATAACTAGATCACTTTTCATCAGGTTTCTCAGTGAGTGATGCATCATTGAGTGGGAAGAACCTGTTTGATGTTCTGATCGGAACGGAACAGTGTTGCCAACTTAGCGACTTTTCAGACCCTTTAGCGACTTTAGCGACTTTTTTTTTTTAAAGCGCCTAGCGACAAATCCAGCGACTTTTGGAAAAACCTTAGCAACTTTCCAAATGTGGCCAGTACTGTCCTGCGAGCGCGAGATCTTGAGTTACACCTCTCCCTGTGTCTGCTCTCAGATCAGTGAGCGCCCTGGCTCCGGCTCAGAGGAGCAGCACAGCTGACATAGATTACAATTCCGAGGAGGAGGAGTGCAAGTGAAATGTTTGTTTCTAACAATGTGCCCACTTTTAATGCTGTTTTAAGAAATTGTATGTATAGATTCATGTGCAGACTGGTAGGGTCTAAGAATATGATTATTGTGTCCATAGCTGATGTTTCTAAGAGCGACACAAGGTACACATCTTGCTTCTGGAAACACTGGACCCGAAGCCTGTATGTTTTATAAATGATGTCTCATCTGATTATTCTTAAATGTTTTGTATTGTTTATTTTTGTTTTTTTATGTTTATATATATATTTGTATTGTGTTGTCTCTATGGACCTTTCTGTATTGAATAAAAGTTGATTGATAGATGTGAATGAGCTGCGCATGTGCACACGGTGTTGCCACGGACCAATCACTTGCCTGCTTCTCCTTTGTTTGAAATGAAACTATTTAATTTGACCGTTTTTCTTCTTTCTTTTTTTGTTGTTAATTCTTCTCATGCACTTATATTACTCACTGTCACTCACAGAGCTTTAGTTCATTCCAGTTTCTGAACTCCTCTGAGATCGCTTACTGGGCTGCGTCTGAGAGACCGTACGTGATTGTACTTACTCATACACAACAATAAACTTAATTGAACTTATTAAACTCATATAAACATATAAAAAGCATATATACATATAACTTTAAATACCACTTTATTAAAGATATACACAAATATAAAATAAAATACATAATACAAATATAAAAAACCTATACATAATACATATATATATATACAAATACACAAAGCTAGAATATTACACATGTTTAAAACAGCTAAAATGTGTTTCGAGCAGGCTTTAGCTAGCTACTTTCCATTGAAAATAGTTGGCAACACTGGAACGGAAGAGCGGTGTTTTGACCCGTGACCAGGCCGCCTCACAGTCACACAGTTGCCCTGCTGCAGAGTTACTGAAACCAGAACCGAACAATGTACAGGACTCCCTGAGATAGTCGCATCCAAAGCAGTGTTTTAAAAGTGTTCTAAAGTGTTTTTAATGCTGAATTAACTGAAATAGATGAATTTATCAACAATTATGCTAATTAAAATCACAGAAAATTGACAAAATATACCTTATTTCTAAACACCCCTTTTGAATAAATTTAATTTCTTGTGGACCCTGATAATTATGGAAGGTTTCTAAGACCTACTAAGAATATTACAGGTATTGTCACACACACACACAGAGAGAAAAAAACCCGTTTTTTTTATCATTTTTATGTGTCCAGTAATAAGAATAATAAAAAACAATGCATTGGCTCCTGTTAGTCTTGATTGTTAAAGGGTTAAACAGAACTAAATGTGATCAGAAACTCCACCCTCTTACAACACTTACCAGGAAGAGACTGACTTGTCATTTCTCCGTCTTGTCAAACTGATTTTCTTCTCTTTGACAAAAGCAAACAAGAATCAGCCATCAGTGGATGAACAACGAAGAGAGAAATAAGTAGTTTGTTTCTGAACAGTCAGCAGATCTTTGTGATTCTCGTGGTTATTCATTTTATTTAAACCGTCAATCAGAAAGTGAAAGTAAAGTTTAGGTTGCTGGAGCTCAAACAGTGAAAATGGCTTCATCGGCTGAATATGACTATAATTGTCCCGTGTGCTGTGACATCTTCAAGACTCCTGTTCTTTTATCGTGTAGTCACAGTGTCTGTAAAGAGTGTCTTCAACAGTTCTGGAGAACCAAGAAAACTCAGGAGTGTCCCGTCTGTAGGAGAAGATCCTCAAAAGAACAACCTCCAACAAATCTTGCATTACAAAACTTGTGTGAATCCTTCCTGAAGGAGAGAAACGAGAGCTGTTCATCAGGATCTGAGGAGATCTGCAGTTTACACCGAGAGAAACTCAAACTCTTCTGTCTGGATGACAAACAGCCTGCGTGTGTAGTGTGCAGAGATTCAAAACAACACGACAATCACAAATTCAGACCAATAAGTGAAATAGTTTCATCATATAAGGTAGGTATATCTCCCTGTCATTTTGCTCAACTTTATTTTTTTTTACTTTACTGTGGAAAAAGTATTTGCCAACACCCCCCCCCCCCCATACTGGTTTCTTCCGGTTCTTCTATTTTGTTTTTTTTTGTATGAAAAAAACACTAAATAGTGTCATACTAAACTGTAGTTCCCCTCCATGGGAACTTCGAACTGCATCCCCTAGGGCGCTACGGGGAACGCCCTCAGCATGACTCATGTCTGAAGATACATATGTAAAAACACCACCTGTTGGCCGGCGACAGTCCATGACGTCACTACCGGCGTGACCACAATATAAGGGCCGCCGGGAGAATACATCATCCTCTTCTTCGTCTTCACTGACTGTTTTGTTTGAAGCGTGCATTCTGGTAAGAGTACAGTTTTCTCTCTATCATGGCAAGCACTAGCAAGGCGTTTAAGATTGTGTGTGGATCCTCGTTATTTGAAACCCGATGACACACACAATCTTTGCGTCTTTTGTTTGGGCAAGGAGCACGCACGCGATGTCCTTGAGGGCAAAATCTGCGTGCACTGTAAGCATTTTCTATGTAAAAGCTCCGCTCTCGTCCTGTCCCTCTTTTCAAGGAAAGAGGGGCAGCTGTCTGCTTCCCGCGATTCGGGACCCACCGCTGCCGAGCCACGGAGGCGAATGAAATTAGCAGTGGGATCTGGCCGATGAGTTAGAGAGGGACCGCTCCCTTTTCGCGCGCGTCGGCCGAGAACGAGAGTGAGCTGCTGGATTGTGACGATGCAATCTTTCTGACATCATCAGATTCAGCGGCTGGTGCTCTGCTGGGTTATGCCCAGGAAGAGCAGGAGATGTTTGAGGGTGAGGAAGTTGAGACTGAACCCTCTCAATCCTCCTGCACTGCATATGAATGAGTTTTTGGAGGTTATGGATCATAAAAATAAATCTTTCTGGCCATAAACCCCCAGCTCGAGTGAGCCTTCCTTTATTCATAAAATCTCGATGTGGAGGTTGAGAAGGAGTGGAAAAAACTATTTTTTTTCTCGTATTCATAGGTTTCAGCATACTAGTTATGCTGACACTGAGGGGATGGGTGAAAATGGCTATGAGGGGATGCCCCTTGTGCAAGAGATGATAACCAGCTTATCTCTCTGTGGCGAGACATCCTCTCTCAAGGCTCCCTCCTGGCCATCTAAGCCCCTGAATCTCGCTTAAATGGCAGGGCATATGCAGCAGCAGGTCAGACCGTCGCTTTGTTGCACACTAAGGCGTACCAGACTGATCTGCTGAAAGACCTGGATAAGGTTCTATAAAATACAGGTCTGAGCCCGAACAACCAGGGGTCCTAGCCCATCTCGGTCTGAGGGTCAGAGATGGGCTCAGAAGGCTAGTCTCACGACTCATGCCCCTCCCCCTCCTGCGGCTAGGGTGAGAGAGAGGCGCGGGTCAGAGAGAGGCAAGCCCTCTCACTCCTCTCTAATTCCCCTGTAACCACCGTAAACTCCACCTGACCGAGGTTAGGTGGAAATTTCCTGTTAAGCCAAGGCTAAAAAAAATAAAAAATAAAGGTGAGTTCCTTCTCATTCTGAGGAATGAGTTCTCCGCTCTCCAGAGCTCGTTGTCGGTAGAGCTAGCAGTGCTCCCCTCACCTAGAGGGTCACCTATGAGCATGCCGCTCCCTTCTGAGCGCTGAAGGATGAGTCCTCCACTCCCCAGAGCTCGCTGTTGGTAGAGCTAGCATTGCTCCCCTCACCTAGAGGTATATCTATGAGCATGCCGCTCCCTTCTGAGCATCTGAGTTCCTTCTCATTCTGAGGAATGAGTTCTCCGCTCTCCAGAGCTCGCTGTCGGTAGAGCCAGCATTGCTCCCCTCACCTAGAGGGTCACCTATGAGCTTGCCGCTCCCTCCTGAGCGTCTGAGTTCCTTCTCATTCTGAGGAATGAGTTCTCCGCTCTCCAGAGCTCGTTATAGGTAGAGCTAGCATTGCTCCCCTCACTAGAGGGTCACCTATGAGCATGCCGCTCCCTTCGGAGCGTCTGAGTTCCCTCTCATTCTGAGGAATGAGTTCTCCGCTCTCCAGAGCTCGCTGTCGGTAGAGCTAGGCATTGCTCCCCTCACCTAGAGGGTCACCTATGAGCTTGCCGCTCCCTCCTGAGCATCTGAGTTCCTTCTCATTCTGGGGAATGAGTTCTCCGCTCTCCAGAGCTCGTTATAGGTAGAGCTAGCATTGCTTCCCTCACTAGAGGGTCACCTATAAGCATGCCGCTCCCTTCGGAGCGTCTGAGTTCCCTTCTCATTCTGAGGAATGAGTTCTCCTCGGTCGCTCCTCAGAGCTCTGTGATAACGTCGCTTCCTGGGGTCGCCTTGCTGTCGAAGCTATGCATTGCTCCCCTCACTAAAGAGAGTCTCTATGAGCATGGGGCCGGCTCCCCTGCTGAGCGTCCTGAGTTCCTTCTCCTCCTGAGGGATGAGTTCTCTGCTCCCAGAGCTCTGTGTTAGGTCGCTCTCACTGGTATGGTCCAGCTAGCATCGCTCCCCTCACCATAGAGCGCCACCTATGAGCATGCCGCTCACTTCTGGGCATCTGAGTTCCCTCACTAGGAGGAATGAGTTCCCCGCTCTCCAGAGCTCCTCATTGGTAGAGCTAGCACTGCTCCCCTCACCATAGAGGTATACCTATGAGCATGCCGCTCCCTTCTGAGCGTCTGAGTTCCATCTCATTCTGAGGAATGAGTTCTCCGCTCTCCAGAGCTCGCTGTCGGTAGAGCCAGCATTACTCCCCTCACCTTAAGAGGGTTACCTATGAGTATGCCGCTCCCTGCGGTGCGTCTGAATGTCCCCTCATTCTGAGGAATGAGTTTTCCGCTCCCCAGAGCTCGTTGTTGGTAGAGCCAGCATTGCTCCCCTCACCTAGAGGGTCACCTATGAGCATGCCGCTCCCTTCGGAGCGTCTGAGTTCCCTCTCATTCTGAGGAATGAGTTCTCTGCTCTCCAGAGCTCGCTGTCGGTAGAGCTAGCATTGCTTCCCTCACCTAGAGGGTCACCTATGAGCTTGCCGCTCCCTCCTGAGCGTCTGAGTTCCTTCTCATTCTGAGGAATGAGTTCTCTGCTCTCCAGAGCTCGTTATAGGTAGAGCTAGCATTGCTCCCCTCACTAGAGGGTCACCTATGAGCATGCCGCTCCCTTCGGAGCGTCTGAGTTCCCTCTCATTCTGAGGAATGAGTTCTCCGCTCCTCAGAGCTCTGTGATAGGTCGCTCGCCTTGCTGGTCGAGCTAGCATTGCTCCCCTCACTATAGAGGGTCATCTGTGAGCATACCGTTCCCTGCTGAGTGTCTGAGTTCCTCTCCTTCTGAGGGATGAGTTCTCTGCTCCCCAGAGCTCTGTGTTAGGTCGCTCTCCTGGTATGGTCGAGCTAGAATCGCTCCCCTCACCATAGAGGGCCACCTATGAGCATGCCGCTCCCTTTGGGGCGTCTGAGTTCCCTCACTCGGAGGAATGAGTTCCCCGCTCTCCAGAGCTCCTCATTGGTAGAGCTAGCACTGCTCCCCTCACCATAGAGGGTCACCTATGAGCATGCCACTCCCTTTGGGGCGTCTGAGTTCCCTCACTCGGAGGAATGAGTTCCCCGCTCTCCAGAGCTCCTCATTGGTAGAGCTAGCACTGCTCCCCTCACCATAGAGGGTCACCTATGAGCATGCCACTCCCTTTGGGGTGTCTGAGTTCCCTCTTATTCTGAAGGATGAGTTCTCCGCTCCCCAGAGCTCGCTGTCGGTAGAGCTAGCGTTGCTCCCCTCACCTAGAGGGTTACCTATGAGCATGCCGCTCCCTTCTGAGCATCTGAGTTCCCTCTCATTCTGAGGAATGAGTTCTCCGTTCTTTCTAAAATCCCGTTAGGGTAGGGTTACGCGCGCAGCTTCGGGCCCTTTTTTGAGCTGGTTAAGCCCCGGTTTGTGCCTTGGGCCCCACTCCTTCTGCCCCAATATTTTGGGTCCAAAAAAAAGAAAAAAGGGGGGGTGTACGCTACCAAGAGGTCTGTTGTGACAGCTCCCTTAGTAAGCTTGTGCAGAGCAAGTGGTAGCCCCTGAGTGATCGGCCAGGACCTATTGACCAGGTGCTTGGCCATATCCCCTTAAAGGAATCTTTCTCTGATTCCAAGACTTTGAGCTCTACCCTGGGTCCGGTAATCCCGGCACCTAGCATGTAAGTACTAGGGTATGCAGCTCGGGCCTTTGGCCGAAGGGGATAATATCACTGACAGCCATCAACCGTCCCAGGGGCAACTCCCTTAGCCGGGTAGAGTTGGCTTAGTGCTCGCCTTTTGCGCGAAATTTGCACTGCACTCTCCCTCAGCATGGTGAAGTGGGTATAACGTTCCCCGTAGCGACCCCTAGGGGACGCAGTTCGAAGTTCCCATGGAGGGGAACGTCTCAGGTTACATATGTAACCATGGTTCCCCGAATGGGGAACGAGACACTGCGTCCCTAGTCTTTGGGCCATGCTTTGGACACAAGCTTCAGACGAAGAAGCGGATGATGTATTCTCCCGCCAACAGGTGGTGTTTTTACATATGTATCTTCAGACACGAGTCACGCTGAGGGCGTTCCCCGTAGCGACCCCTAGGGGACGCAGTGTCTCGTTCCCCATTCGGGGAACCATGGTTACATACGTAACCTGAGACGTTACTGGGTAAGACTTCATGCTGTTGAAAAGTTTGATTTAAGTGTATGTTGTATTTTCACAGGTGAATCTAGTGTTTTATATACTTTTATTTGTATTAAATTCTAGGAGGAGCTCAATACAGCACTGAAGTCCTCACAGAAGAAACTTAAAAAGAGAGAAAACATGAAAGGAGAGTTTGAGAAAACAGTTCAACACATCAAGGTGAGGAAACACAATCAAGGGTCATTTTCAGAACAGGTTTACGATCACTATACACAATTATGAATTGTTATATTTAATATAATGGATTCCAGTTTATTATTGTTGTAAATGCCAAACAGCGATCTGCTTTTGGGTCTGTTATATGTCAGGTGTATGAGTTTCTCTTGGAGCTGAATAATGTGATGTGTTGATATATGTGTATACATACTGACAATAAATGTATAGCCTGAATGCACTGTAAGTCGCTTTGGATAAAAGCCTCTGCTAAATTCATAAATGTAAATGTGTGATGATTGAGATGATTGAAGTGAATCTGATTTGATTTCAGTCTCAAGCTGAGCACACAGAGCGTCAGATTAAACAGCAGTTTGAGAAGCTTCATCAGTTTCTCAGAGATGAAGAAGAAGCTAAAATCACTGCACTGAGAGATGAAGAGGAGCAGAAGAAGCAGATGATGAAGGAGAAGCTGGAGGAGATGAACAGACTCATCTCAGCTCTTTCACACACAATCAAAGACACGGAGGAGATGATGAAAGCCAATGACATCTGCTTTCTAAAGGTCTGATTTCAGATCATCCATTGATTGATTGATTGATTGATTGATTAATGATTGATTGAGTTCTTGATGATAAATGGTGTGTTTGTTCTGCAGGAGTTTCCAGTCACGATGGAAAGGTGAGTGATCTTCTGATGTCTCTGGTCTCTCTGTTTCTGATCCAAATCCACTGCAGTTCTGATCCTGAATGTTCTTCCAGAGTCCAGATCTCAGAGCCGGATCCACAGATGCCTTCTGGAGCTTTGATTCATGTGCCACGATACTTGGGCAACCTGTCCTTCAGAGTCTTGAAGAAGATGCAGAACATTGTCCAAAACAGTGAGTCTGGAGAAGATCTGTGCTGTTACACATACACTGGAAATGATGCATGAGGGAATATTTACAGATTTCAGCATTATGTGTGAATAACCAGATGAGCTACTACACCAGAATGAGCCGTAAACAAGAGAAGAACAACTTTAATCCACATGATATTTACAGCAGATCTCAGTTCAGTTTGATTGATTATCAAATATAGAATATTTACTGTAATAACACTGAGAGTAGAGCTGCACGATTCTGGATACACTGAGAATCATGATTTTTTTTTCTTA
The DNA here is from genome assembly GCA_027474115.1 of Schizopygopsis malacanthus. Taxonomy (NCBI): domain Eukaryota; kingdom Metazoa; phylum Chordata; class Actinopteri; order Cypriniformes; family Cyprinidae; genus Schizopygopsis; species Schizopygopsis malacanthus. The sequence goes on along the minus strand of CM049874.1, from coordinate 1,651,732 downwards.
AATAGAGATCACGATTATCTCATGATTCTGAACAAAACTAAATAATCTGTGACAAAATATTAATTGCTCATAAAAGAAAGGTCAGAGCACGCAGATCCAAAAATGTCTTGGCCAGGTGCAAGATCAAAAGGTACATCAAATAATATAAAATATATCTGCACACTGTTGTTCTCCCTTTATCAAAAAAAAAGTTAAAAGTGGCAATGTTTCGGTCAAAGACCTTCTTCAGCGCGAACACACACGTGACCGAAACATTGCCACTTTTTACTTTTTTTTAATAAAGGGAGAACAACAGTGTGCAGATCTTTTTATATTATTATACAATATTAATTTCTGCAATCCATTTAACAGTGTTTAATTAATTTGAAATAATTATTAGACATTTTAATATCTAATACACACACACACATATATATATATATACATTAGGGATGGGTCACGATTTTCTAATATTCGATTAGTGATTTAATTATAGAATATCGATTAGGTTGTGTGATTATTTTCTAAAGGTGTACCCACACTGGGTGTTTTGAACCATCCCCGAGCCGCGTCTGAGCCCCAAAGCCCTGTTCGTTTGACTAATGTGATCACTCCGTGGTTCGTTTAGCAGGCCCTGGCTTGGGTGTAAGAGGTGGACCAGACTCGGTTCAGTTGGACTCGGGCACGGTACACATATAGTGTGAGCGCTAACCGCGCCGGAGCACGAACTTCTGATACGTGCAGCCTGACTGCGTGAACAATAGACCTGTTAACAATATATAGTTACAGCGTCCCAAACAACTCAAAATAATAAACCATAAAGTTAACAAAACGATGCACTGCACTGCGCTGAGCGCGAGCGCTTCTCTGCCCCCTTCACGTGCTTCAGAAACATCATGTTCCCCACTTATGAAGCTGTGACGAGCTCGCTGCATTCAATTTAATAATGTAATATTCCACTGGTTGATAACCATAAATATTTATGTAACAAAGATTTGTGCTGTTTTTCGTGTTAAATGTGAAGAATGACAGGTTGGATGCCACAGACTGTATACAGGCGTAATTTTCACTTTAACTTCACGCAATGTAACATGATTTTATTATTGTAATCTTGACTTTATTCTTAAAATATGACATTAATCTTATTTATTTGGTTATTTATTTGAGAAAGATAAACTGATCAAACTTGCGCTGCCCGCTTGGTATTTAAAAAAAACTAAAACTTGAATTTAACAAACATAAAATGTTCCAATATTTCTGAATTAAATTAATAAATAAACGAAACGAAATAAAATAATGACCACTTTGCTATTAAAAACCAAAACGGAATATGTGTAATATGTTTTAAGCCTAATATTTATTAATGAATTAATCAAACTGTTACATTTTTTTTAATAATATGAATGTTCCTGCTCATGTGCGTGTGCGTGTGTGTGTGTGTGTGTGTGTGCGTGCGTGCGTGGGTGCGTGTGTGTGTGTGTGCACGCGCGGGAGGGGTGCGATTTTCGAATAGTAATCGAATAATACCCAGCGATTATCAATATTACTTTTGCTTAAAATGCCCATCCCTAATATATATATATAAGTGCTTTCAAATGATTAACCCTTTAAGATTCCTGTAAAATTTGCCTAAAACGGCTAAAAAAGGCATACCCAAAGTAAATTGCATGCTGTTCTTGAGCCATTTGGATGATATGCATGATGTTGGTCTCCTTTGAAAGGTGACACACAGGTTTGTTTCTCAACAGTCAGAATCACTGTAAGTCTTACTGATATTGAGTAATAGCACTTTGAATACACAAGAAAAAAGAAAAAAAGAATTCTGCCTGCATTTTTTTTGTAAATATAAGCCTGCAGATGACTATATCTGGGAGGTATGAACTGGAAAATACATTGGGATCACAGAATGAAGCCTTACCAAGCCAAATTTACCATTTGATAAACAATATATTAGAAAATGTGTGTTTTACACATGTTTATCTAATTTTATGTCTAGACGCTTCCGAAAAAATTACACTTGGGAGACTCCAAAGGACCCTTTGTAACACCGACACATACAGTGCTGTAATTCTTGAATGCTTTAATGTACAGTCATCATTTTGGGCTCTAATGAAAAGTTACACTTAGAGCTATTCAATTTATCACCCAGATTCACTGTCAATAATTGCTGACACATAGTAACTGAAGCATAAACACATTATAGTGACATTTATTTATAGAATCCAAAATGTGTACATTTTTTAAATTACATATATATTTATAATTTATAATCTAAATAATTTTTTTCCTATATTTCTATTTCTGTACATGGTACATTAGTTAATTTGTGGGTTTTTTCTTATATTGGTGTTATATTGCATCCCTACTGTGTTATTCCTATGCATGTCTGTACTATCATGCATGTCTGCATTATGTCAACAAAAAGTGGTCTGATAAAGACACTGATTGTACATGCTGAGTTCATTGTATCTTAAAATGGTTTACATAGTTGAAATCACAAGAATCTCAGCTTTCCGTGGATATATGACATGATCAACTTTTTTTTTTTTTTATTACTTTTTTTTTGTGTGTCTGACAACTTCACCCTCTCACCACTAGGCGTCCCGCCGGCGGTACGCTGGATTGTTAAAGGGTTAATCGCATCTAAAATAAGAGTTTTTTTTTTTTTTTACATAATATATATATATATATCTGCGTACTGTGTATATTTATTAAGTATATATAAAAATACACACATGCATGTATATATTTAGGAAAAACATGATACGCTTATATATTAAATATATTTTAATATTATATAAATTATATGAATATAAATATATACATGTAAATGTTTTCAAAATATATACACAACACACACACATGTATTATGTAAAAAATAATTTTATTTTGGATGCGGTTAATAGTGATTAATAGTGATTAATCATTTGACAGCATTAATATATACAGTATATATATATATATATATATATATATATATAATAAACCATTTTTTACTATTAGGCTTCAATGACTCGCTCATGAATGTTTGTTTCATTTCTGGATGAAAATGTCTGATGTGTTTGATCAATAGAACGAGTCATAATTCATAATAATCTGTGTACGGTTCACTCTTGATCATTATATGAACATCAGAATAATATGTTGATTGTGTCTCATCAGCTCCTGTGATTCTGGATCCAAACACTGCTCATCCATATCTCGTCGTGTCTGATGATCTGACCAGTGTGAGATTCAGCGAGAACAATCCACTGATTCCTGATAATCCAGAGAGATTTGACATCTATCTTTGTGTTCTGGGTTCAGAGGGATTTAACTCAGGAACACACTGCTGGGATGTGGAGGTTAAAGAGAGATTCTGGAGTCTTGGAGTAACTACAGCATCAAACCAAAGGAAGGGAGGTGTTTTCTTGAACACTGATGTCTGGAGTGTGGCGTACGGATGGTTTGAACTGGCTGGTTTTCCTGTTAAACAGAATCTTGAGCGTGTGAGAGTTGATCTGGACTATGACAGAGGAACAATGTCATTCTCTGATCCTGTAACTAACACACATCTACACACATTCACATCCTCCTTCACTGACACACTCTTTCCTTTCTTCTGTACTTATAATAATTCTTCTCTGAAGATCTTACCGTTCAATAGTCAGTAAACATTACACCTGTAGATCTGGATCGACCTGCTTTCATCTTTTACACTCATGTTACCAATATTTAATCCATTTCACAATTTCAATATTTGTTCAAAATGAGACTAAATTAATAATTGTTTATTTCAGTTATATATGTTATATCATCATTCTTTCATTGATGTAAATTACTAAATGTACATATGAAAGTAAAAATTATTAAAAAAAGTTTTGCTCAGCATTCAAATGTTTCTCAGGTGGAGGATTTATTTATTTATTTATCTGAAAGGGTTTCAGTAATGTCAAATACTGAGATAAATATTCGGAAATGCACTTTAATAATTTAGTTGATCCATCTAAAGTACACTATGGATTATATACAGGCCTGTATTTTTAATTTAAGAGATTTAATAATATAAATAAAAGGGATATAGTCTATGATGAATAACGAACAAGTTTGAAATGTGATTTTAATTCATAGAATTATTATATAACTCCATGAATTATAATTAATTTACATAATCACAGCAGACTTTTGTCCCAATTCTTAAAACCCATTTAGGGATTTGTTTTACAAAATCCATTTAATTACGGTATTCTATAGTCTTTGATCTTACCTGTCTTAAGAACTAGTTATGGCCAGTCTTGAAGAAAAAAAGAAAAGAAAACAGATGACATTAAGACTAGTCTAAACTGTTTCTTCAAGCGACCTCTGAACTCTTCTGTTTATGTAGAAGCACATCACGTGATGGACTCGGAGCCAGCCGGGTCACATGACACTCCCCAGCCAATAGGATTGCAGGAGTGTGGCACCACCAGAGACCAGAGGAAGAGCTCTCGATAGAACTCGTCTTGTGTCGCTCTATTGCTTGTTTTGTTTCTTGTTATCGATTCAAGATGTCCGGTTACTGAAGCTGGATGTGCTCAGAGAGAGCTACAGGTGAGACCGAGTCGCTTTCAGCTCAGATATGCGTTAAATCAGCGGTTTTAAAGCAGTACACACACAGAGCTGTTTATTTCCTTCTGACTGAGTCACTTTCTGTCGTTTAGTCTCAAGTTCAGCAACTCACTGCGGTCAGGCCAGCCTCCACTTTGAAAAACGCAGTCATTCTAGCCGCCACGTTATTTTCGGGTGCGCGCGTATACTATGCGTTGCGGTAATAGCGTGTACAAACTCAGATCACAGGAAAAGCGATCTCTGACATTCATTTATTGAGGCAGTTTCACTGTCAATAACTAATAAACGAATTAACTAATACATTCCACTACCCCAGGGTGTCACTCAAGCCGTTTCCAGACGATCTAAAGTTGTATTACATAATAAAAGCTCTCCAAATCTCACACTCTATCTGACATGCCTGTGATTTTTGATAGGTTTAAAAAGGAAACTCCCTGCTTCCACAGACCAATTTTAATTCGGATTGACAGTCCACTACCCCATGATGACACTCAAGCAGTTTCAAGACAATCTGATGTTGTATTGCATAATAAAAGCACTCCAAATCTCATATTCCACCTCTTCTGTCTGTGATTTTGAATGGCTCTAAAAATAAATGTCCCTGCTTCCACAGATCAATTTCAATTCAGATTGACAGTCCACTACCCCAAGATGACACTCAAGCAGTTTCAAGACAATCTGATGTTTAATTGCATAATAAAAGCACTCCAAATCTCATGTTCCACCTCTTCTGTCTGTGATTTTGAATGGCTCTAAAAATAAAAGTCCCTGCTTCCACAGATCAATTTCAATTCGGATTGACAGTCCACTACCCCAAGATGACACTCAAGCAGTTTCAAGACAATCTGATGTTTAATTACATAATAAAAGCACTCCAAATCTCATATTTCACCTCTTCTGTCTGTGATTTTGAATGGCTCTAAAAATAAAAGTCCCTGGTTCCACAGATCAATTTCAATTCAGATTGACAGTCCACTACCCCAGGATGACAATCCAAGCAGTTTCAAGACAATCTGATGTTTAATTACATAATAAAAGCACTCCAAATCTCATATTCCACCTCTTCTGTCTGATGATTTTGAATGGCTCTAAAAATAAAAGTCCCTGTTTCCACAGATCAATTTCAATTCAGATTGACAGTCCACTACTCCAGCATGACACTCAAGCAGTTTCAAGACAATCTGATGTTGTATTAAATAATAAAAGCTCTCCAAATCTCGCATTCTACCTGACCTGCCTTTGATTTTGAATGGCTCTAAAAAGGAAAATCCCTGTTTCCACAGAACAATTTCAATTCAGATTGACAGTCCAATATCCCAGGATGACACTCAAGCAGTTTCAAGACAATCTGATGTTGTATTAAATAATAAAAGCTCTCCAAATCTCGCATTCTACCTGACCTGCCTTTGATTTTGAATGGCTCTAAAAAATAAAAGTCCCTGTTTCCACAGATCAATTTCAATTCAGATTGACAGTCCACTACCCCAGGATGACACTCAAGCAGTTTCAAGACAATCTGATGTTGTATTAAATAATAAAAGCTCTCCAAATCTCGCATTCTACCTGACCTGCCTTTGATTTTGAATGGCTCTAAAAAGGAAAATCCCTGTTTCCACAGAACAATTTCAATTCAGATTGACAGTCCAATACCCCAGGATGACACTCAAGCAGTTTCAAGACAATCTGATGTTGTATTAAATAATAAAAGCTCTCCAAATCTCGCATTCTACCTGACCTGCCTTTGATTTTGAATGGCTCTAAAAAGGAAAAGTCCCTGTTTCCACAGATCAATTTCAATTCAGATTGACAGGCCACTACCCCAGGATGACACTCAAGCAGTTTCAAAACAATCTGATGTTTAATTCCATAATAAAGGCCCTCCAAATATCATATTCTACCTGTTCTGTCTGTGATTTTGAATGGCTTTTAAAAGGAAAATCCCTGTTTCCACAGAACAATTTCAATTCAGATTGACAGTCCAATACCCCAGGATGACACTCAAGCAGTTTCAAGACAATCTGATGTTGAATTACAAAATAAAAGCACTCCAAATCTCATATTTCACCTGACTCTTCTGTCTGTGATTTTGGATAGCTTTAAAAATAAAAGTCCCTGGTTTCCACAGACCAATTTTAATTCAGATTGACAGTCCACTACAGGATGACCATGATGACACTCAAGTAGTTTCAAGACAATCTGATGTTGTATTAAATAATAAAAGCTCTCAAAATCTCGCATTCTACCTGACCTGCCTTTGATTTTGAATGGCTCTAAAAAGGAAAATCCCTGTTTCCAGAACAAATGTTTCAAAACAATCAATGATTTGAATTACAAAATAAAAGCACTCCAAATGTCTATTTCACCTCTTCTGTCTGTGATTTTGGATAGCTTTAAAAATAAAAGTCCCTGGTTCCACAGACCAATTGTAATTCAGATTGACAGTCCACTACCACAGGATGGCACTCAAGCAGTTTCAAGACAATCTGATGTTGAATTACAAAATAAAAGCACTCCAAATCTCATATTTCACCTCTTCTGTCTGTGATTTTGGATAGCTTTAAAAATAAAAGTCCCTGGTTCCACAGACCAATTTTAATTCAGATTGACAGTCCACTACACCATGATGACACTCAAGTAGTTTCAAGACAATCTGATGTTGTATTAAATAATAAAAGCTCTCAAAATCTCGCATTCTACCTGACCTGCCTTTGATTTTGAATGGCTCTAAAAAGGAAAATCCCTGTTTCCACAGAACAATTTCAATTCAGATTGACAGTCCACTACCCCAGGATGACACTCAAGCAGTTTCAAGACAATCTGATGTTGAATTACAAAATAAAAGCACTCCAAATCTCATATTTCACCTCTTCTGTCTGTGATTTTGGATAGCTTTAAAAATAAAAGTCCCTGGTTCCACAGACCAATTTTAATTCAGATTGACAGTCCACTACCACAGGATGGCACTCAAGCAGTTTCAAAACAATCTGATGTTTAATTCCATAATAAAGGCCCTCCAAATATCATATTCTACCTGATCTGTCTTTGATTTTGAATGGCTCTAAAAATAAAAGTCCCTGGTTCCACAGATCAATTTCAATTCAGATTGACAGTCCACTACCCCAGGATGACAATCAAGCAGTTTCAAGACAATCTGATGTTTAATTACATAATAAAAGCACTCCAAATCTCATATTCCACCTCTTCTGTCTGTGATTTTGAATGGCTCTAAAATTAAAAGTCCCTGCTTCCACAGATCAATTTCAATTCAGAATGACAGTCCACTACCCCAAGATGACACTCAAGCAGTTTCAAGACAATCTGATGTTGAATTACAAAATAAAAGCACTCCAAATCTCATATTTCACCTCTTCTGTCTGTGATTTTGGATAGCTTTAAAAATAAAAGTCCCTGGTTCCACAGACCAATTTTAATTCAGATTGACAGTCCACTACACCATGATGACACTCAAGTAGTTTCAAGACAATCTGATGTTGTATTAAATAATAAAAGCTCTCCAAATCTCGCATTCTACCTGACCTGCCTTTGATTTTGAATGGCTCTAAAAAGGAAACTCTCTGTTTCCGCAGAACAATTTCAATTCAGATTGACAGGTCACTACCCCAGGGTGTCACTCAAGAAGTTTCAAGACAATCTGATGTTGCATTATTAAATAAAAGCCCTCCAAATCTCATATTATATCTCTTCTGTCTATCTCTTCAACTCCCATTAAAGTCATAGTATCGTACCATTCTGATGAAGTATTAATTTTCAATATTTTATTTTAATTTTTTGTTTACCAAAGCACACCATAGGGTTAAATGTTTCAAACAGCCGTTCAGATTTTATTCTGGCAATGGTGTTCAGCACAGCGCCAAAATACTTAGACCTAATAGTCTATTTATTTTTATTTTGTATATTTTAATCTGTACTTTACATTAATTTACATTATTTAACATTATTTCATTTATTAATTAGCATAAACTAACAATGAATTTTTTTTCCAAGCATTCATTAATTTGAGTTGAAAGTTGAATTTTTTTAATAAAACTGAGCTAACATGAACTAACAGTTATGTATTTAATTTTCAAGTTTAACATATTTATATGGCACCATTTACCACTGCAGCATCTTTATAAATATAAAAAAATATAATAAATATAATAAAAAGTCTATAATTGCCAACAAGTCGAAAACGGACATGAAACATATAGGGACATTGAAAGCAATGCTGAAGTAATGTGTTTTGAGTAGAGATTTAAAAAAATGTATAGTAGATATGTATAGTAGGAGCAGTGATTACAAAAACTGAGAGACTTAGGAGGAGCTTCTTCCCCCAGGCCATCAGGCTCCTTAAAAAACAAACTCAGTATCATAATATCGACATGACTCAATGCAATATATTTAAAGAAATTCCTTATTCTCCATCGTCTGTATTGCTGCTTTGTTAATACACTGTACAACCTGTTTGCATGCTTCTTGCACATCCCTGCTTATATAATTATTATTATTTATTACATTTACATTTAGTCATTTTGCATACGCTTTTATCCAAAGCGACTTACAATTGGGGAATACATAAAGTGATTAATCTTGAAGGGGCAAACAGACAGAGGAAGTGCTCGTAACACCGAGTCTCCGGCATTGTTCAAATAAATACAAGCTAGCAAGGGAAGGAGAGAAAGGTAAAGATAAAGGGACTTTTATTTTTAGAGCCATTCAAAATCACAGACAGAAGAGGTGGAATATGAGATTTGGAGTGCTTTTATTATGCAATTAAACATCAGATTGTCTTGAAACTACTTGAGTGTCATCATGGTGTAGTGGACTGTCAATCTGAATTAAAATTGGTCTGTGGAAACAGGGACTTTTATTTTTAAAGCTATCCAAAATCACAGACAGAAGAGGTGAAATATGAGATTTGGAGTGCTTTTATTTTGTAATTCAACATCAGATTGTCTTGAAACTGCTTGAGTGTCATCCTGGGGTAGTGGACTGTCAATCTGAATTGAAATTGATCTGTGGAAACAGGGATTTTCCTTTTTAGAGCCATTCAAAATCAAAGGCAGGTCAGGTAGAATGCGAGATTTGGAGAGCTTTTATTATTTAATACAACATCAGATTGTCTTGAAACTGCTTGAGTGCCATCCTGGGGTAGTGGACTGTCAATCTGAATTGAAATTGTTCTGTGGAAACAGGGATTTTCCTTTTAAAAGCCATTCAAAATCACAGACAGAACAGGTAGAATATGATATTTGGAGGGCCTTTATTATGGAATTAAACATAAGATTGTTTTGAAACTGCTTGAGTGTCATCCTGGGGTAGTGGATTGCCAATCTGAATTGAAATTGTTCTGTGGAAACAGGGAGTATTATTTTTTAAAGCCATTCAAAATCACAGACAGAAGAGGTGGAATACGAGATTTGGAGAGCTTTTATTATTTAATACAACATCAGATTGTCTTGAAACTATTTGAGTGTCATCCTGGGGTAGTGGACTGTCAATCTGAATTGAAATTGTTCTGTGGAAACAGGGAGTTTCCTTTTTAGAGCCATTCAAAATCAAAGGCAGGTCAGGTAGAATGTGAGATTTGGAGAGCTTTTATTATTTAATACAACATCAGATTGTTTTGAAACTGCTTGAGTGTCATCCTGGGGTACTGGACTGTCAATCTGAATTAAAATTGTTCTGTGGAAACAGGGACTTTTATTTTTAGAGCCATTCAAATTCACAGACAGAAGACGTGGAATATGAAATTTGGAGAGCTTTTATTATTTAATACAACATCAGATTGTCTTGAAACTGCTTGAGTGTCATCCTGGGGTAGTGGACTGTCAATCTGAATTAAAATTGGTCTGTGGAAGCAGGGACTTTTATTTTTAGAGCCATTCAAAATCACAGACAGAACAGGTAGAATATGATATATGGAGGGCCTTTATTATGGAATTAAACATCAGATTGTCTTGAAACTATTTGAGTTACATCCTGGGTAGTGGATGTCACTCTGAATTGAAATTGTTCTGTGGAAGCAGGGACTTTTATTTTTAAAGCCATTCAAAATCACAGACAGGAGAGGTAGAATGTGAGATTTGGAGAGCTTTTATTATTTAATACAACATCAGATTGTCTTTAAACTACTTGAGTGTCATCCTGGGGTAGTGGACTGTCAATCTGAATTAAAATTGGTCTGTGGAAGCAGGGACTTTTATTTTTAGAGCCATTCAAAATCAAAGACAGATCAGGTAGAATGTGAGTTTTGGAGAGCCTTTATTATGGAATTAAACATCAGATTGTCTTGAAACTGCTTGAGTGTCATCCTGGGGTAGTGGACTGTCAATCTGAATTGAAATTGTTCTGTGGAAACAGGGACTTTTATTTTTAGAGCCATTCAAATTCACAGACAGAACAGGTAGAATATGATATTTGGAGGGCCTTTATTATGGAATTAAACATCAGATTGTTTTGAAACTATTTGAGTTACATCCTGGGGTAGTGGACTGGCAATCTGAATTGAAATTGTTCTGTGGAAACAGGGATTTTCCTTTTAAAAGCCATTCAAAATCACAGACAGAACAGGTAGAATATGATATTTGGAGGGCCTTTATTATGGAATTAAACATAAGATTGTTTTGAAACTGCTTGAGTGTCATCCTGGGGTAGTGGATTGCCAATCTGAATTGAAATTGTTCTGTGGAAACAGGGAGTATTATTTTTTAAAGCCATTCAAAATCACAGACAGAAGAGGTGGAATACGAGATTTGGAGAGCTTTTATTATTTAATACAACATCAGATTGTCTTGAAACTATTTGAGTGTCATCCTGGGGTAGTGGACTGTCAATCTGAATTGAAATTGTTCTGTGGAAACAGGGAGTTTCCTTTTTAGAGCCATTCAAAATCAAAGGCAGGTCAGGTAGAATGTGAGATTTGGAGAGCTTTTATTATTTAATACAACATCAGATTGTTTTGAAACTGCTTGAGTGTCATCCTGGGGTACTGGACTGTCAATCTGAATTAAAATTGTTCTGTGGAAACAGGGACTTTTATTTTTAGAGCCATTCAAATTCACAGACAGAAGACGTGGAATATGAAATTTGGAGAGCTTTTATTATTTAATACAACATCAGATTGTCTTGAAACTGCTTGAGTGTCATCCTGGGGTAGTGGACTGTCAATCTGAATTAAAATTGGTCTGTGGAAGCAGGGACTTTTATTTTTAGAGCCATTCAAAATCACAGACAGAACAGGTAGAATATGATATATGGAGGGCCTTTATTATGGAATTAAACATCAGATTGTCTTGAAACTATTTGAGTTACATCCTGGGGTAGTGGATGTCACTCTGAATTGAAATTGTTCTGTGGAAGCAGGGACTTTTATTTTTAAAGCCATTCAAAATCACAGACAGGAGAGGTAGAATGTGAGATTTGGAGAGCTTTTATTATTTAATACAACATCAGATTGTCTTTAAACTACTTGAGTGTCATCCTGGGGTAGTGGACTGTCAATCTGAATTAAAATTGGTCTGTGGAAGCAGGGACTTTTATTTTTAGAGCCATTCAAAATCAAAGACAGATCAGGTAGAATGTGAGTTTTGGAGAGCCTTTATTATGGAATTAAACATCAGATTGTCTTGAAACTGCTTGAGTGTCATCCTGGGGTAGTGGACTGTCAATCTGAATTGAAATTGTTCTGTGGAAACAGGGACTTTTATTTTTAGAGCCATTCAAATTCACAGACAGAACAGGTAGAATATGATATTTGGAGGGCCTTTATTATGGAATTAAACATCAGATTGTTTTGAAACTATTTGAGTTACATCCTGGGGCAGTGGACTGTCAATCTGAATTGAAATTGTTCTGTGGAAACAGGGATTTTTATTTTGAAAGCCATCCAAAATCACAGACAGAAGACGTGGAATATGAGATTTGGAGAGCTTTTATTATTTAATACAACATCAGATTGTCTTGAAACTGCTTGAGCGTCATCCTGGGGTAGTGGACTGTCAATCTGAATTGAAATTGTTCTGTGGAAACAGGGACTTTTATTTTTAGAGCCATTCAAAATCACAGACAGAACAGGTAGAATATGATATTTGGAGGGCCTTTATTATGGAATTAAACATCAGATTGTCTTGAAACTACTTGAGTGGAATCATCATGGGGTAGTGCACTGTCAATCTGAATCAAAATTGGTCTGTGGAAGCAGGGACTTTTATTTTTAGAGCCATTCAAAATCAAAGGCAGGTCAGGTAGAATGTGAGATTTGGAGAGCTTTTATTATTTAATACAACATCAGATTGTCTTGAAACTGCTTGAGTGTCATCCAATGGGGTAGTGCACTTGTCCAATCTGAATCAAAATTGGTCTGTGGAAACAGGGACTTTTATTTTTAGAGCCATTCAAAATCACAAGGCAGAACAGGTAGAATATGATATTTGGAGGGCTATTATGAATTAAACATCAGATTGTTTTGAAACTATTTGAGTTACATCCTGGGGTAGTGGATGGCAATTGAATTGAAATTGTTCTGTGGAAACAGGGATTTTTATTTGAAAGCTCCAAATTCACAGACAGAAGACGTGGAATTAGATTTGGAAGCTTTTATTATTTAATACAACATCAGATTGTCTTGAAACTGCTTGAGTGTCATCCTGGGGTAGTGGACTGTCAATCTGAATTGAAATTGTTCTGTGGAAACAGGGACTTTTCCTTTTTAAAGCCATTCAAAATCACAGACAGAACAGGTAGAATATGATATTTGGAGGGCCTTTATTATGGAATTAAACATCAGATTGTCTTGAAACTATTTGAGTTACATCCTGGGGTAGTGGACTGGCAATCTGAATTGAAATTGTTCTGTGGAAACAGGGATTTTTATTTGAAAGCCATCCAAAATCACAGACAGAAGACGTGGAATATGAGATTTGGAGAGCTTTTATTATTTAATACAACATCAGATTGTCTTGAAACTGCTTGAGCTTCCTGGGGTAGTGGACTGTCAATCATTGAAATTGTTCTGTGGAAACAGGGATTTTCCTTTTAAAAGCCATTCAAAATCACAGACAGAACAGTAGAATGATATTTGAGGGCTTTATTATGGAATTAAACAATTGTCTGAATTTTGAGTTAATTGGGGTTGGACTGTCAATCTGAATTAAAATTGTTCTGTGGAAACAGGGACTTTTTTTAGAGCCATTCAAAATCAAAGGCAGGTTAGAGAATGTGAGATTTGGAGAGCTTTTATTATTTAATACAACATCAGATTGTCTTGAAACTGCTTGAGTGTCACCTGGGTAGACTGTCAATCTGAATTAAAATTGTTCTGTGGAAACAGGGACTTTTATTTTTAGAGCCATTCAAATTCACAGACAGAAGACGTGAATATGAAATTTGGAGAGCTTTTATTATTTAATACAACATCAGATTGTCTTTAAACTGCTTGAGTGTCATCCTGGGGTTGGATTATCTGAATTAAAATTGGTCTGTGGAAGCAGGGACTTATTTTTAGACAACATCAAAATCAAAGACAGATCAGGTGTGTGAGTTTTGGAGAGCTTTATTATGGAAACTCAGATTGTCTTGAAACTGTGTGAGTGTCATCCTGGGGTAGTGGACTGTCAATCTGAATTGAAATTGTTCTGTGGAAACAGGGAAAGCTTTTATGAGATTTGGAGAGCTTTTATTATTTAATACAACATCAGATTGCTTGAAACATTCATCCTGGGGTAGTGGACTGTCAATCTGAATTGAAATTGTTCTGTGGAAACAGATTTTCCTTTTATTTTAGAGCATTCAAAATCACAGACAGAACAGGTAGAATATGAGTATTTGGAGGGCCTTTATTATGGAATTAAACATCAGATTGTCTTGAAACTGCTTGAGTGTCATCCTGGGGTAGTGGACTGTCAATCTGAATTGAAATTGTTCTGTGGAAACAGGGATTTTTATTTTTGAAAGCCATCCAAAATCACAGACAGAAGACGTGGAATATGAGATTTGGAGAGCTTTTATTATTTAATACAACATCAGATTGTCTTGAAACTGCTTGAGTGTCATCCTGGGGTAGTGGACTGTCAATCTGAATTGAAATTGTTCTGTGGAAACAGGGACTTTTATTTTTAGAGCCATTCAAAATCACAGACAGAACAGGTAGAATATGATATTTGGAGGGCCTTTATTATGGAATTAAACATCAGATTGTCTTGAAACTATTTGAGTTACATCCTGGGGTAGTGGACTGTCAATCTGAATTGAAAATTGTTCTGTGGAAACAGGGATTTTTATTTTGAAAGCCATCCAAAATCAATTGAGACAGAAGAGTGGAATATGAGATTTGGAGAGCTTTTATTATTTAATACAACATCAGATTGTCTTGAAACTGCTTGAGTGTCATCCTGGGGTAGTGGACTGTCAATCTGAATTGAAATTGTTCTGTGGAAACAGGGACTTTTATTTTTAGAGCCATTCAAAATCACAGACAGAACAGGTAGAATATGATATTTGGAGGGCCTTTATTATGGAATTAAACATCAGATTGTCTTGAAACTTTGAGTGTCAATGGGGTAGTGCTGTCAATCTGAATCAAAATTGGTCTGTGGAGCAGGGACTTTTATTTTTAGAGCCATCAAAATCAAAGGCAGGTGGTAGGTAGTGGACTGTCAATCTGAATTAAAATTGTTCTGTGGAAACAGGGAGTATTTTTTTTAAAGCCATTCAAAATCAGACAGAAGAGGTGGTAAAGAGATTTGGAGAGCTTTTATTATTTAATACAACATCAGATTGTCTTGAAACTATTTGAGTGTCATCCTGGGGTAGTGGACTGTCAATCTGAATTGAAATTGTTCTGTGGAAACAGGGATTTTCCTTTTAAAAGCCATTCAAAATCACAGACAGAACAGGTAGAATATGATATTTGAGGGCCTTTATTATGGAATTAAACATCAGATTGTTTTGAAACTTTGAGTGCCATTGTGGTATGGACTGTAATCTGAATTAAAATTGGTCTGTGGAACAGGGACTTTTATTTTTAAAGCATCCAAAATCACAGACAGAAGAGGTGAAATGAGATTTGGAGTGCTTTTATTTTGAATTCAACTCAGATTGTCTTGAAACTGCTTGTGTCATCCTGGGGTAGTGGACTGTCAATCTGAATTGAAATTGTTCTGTGGAAACAGGGACTTTTATTTTTAGAGCCATTCAAAATCAAAGGCAGGTCAGGTAGAATGTGAGATTTGGAGAGCTTTTATTATTTAATACAACATCAGATTGTCTTGACACTTGGTGTCATCCTGGGGTAGTGGATGTCATGATAAAATTTGGAGGGCCTTTATTTTTAGAGCCATTCAAAATCAAAGGAGGTCATAGAATGTGAATTTGGAGAGCTTTTATTATTTAATACAACATCAGATTGTCTTGAAACTATTTGAGTTACATCCTGGGGTAGTGGACTGTCAATCTGAATTAAAATTGTTCTGTGGAAACAGGGAGTTTCCCTTTTAGAGCCATTCAAAATCAAAGGCAGGTCAGGTAGAATGTGAGATTTGGAGAGCTTTTATTATTTAATACAACATCAGATTGTCTTGAAACTACTTGAGTGTCATCCTGGGGTAGTGGACTGTCAATCTGAATTAAAATTGGTCTGTGGAAGCAGGGACTTTTATTTTTAGAGCCATTCAAAATCAAAGGCAGGTCAGGTAGAATGTGAGATTTGGAGAGCTTTTATTATTTAATACAACATCAGATTGATTTAAACTACTTGAGTGTCATCCTGGGGTAGTGGACTTCAATTATTATTTCTGTGGAAGCAGGGACTTTTATTTTTAGAGCATTCAAAATCAAAGGCAGGTCAGGTAGAATGTGAGATTTGGAGAGCTTTTATTATTTAATACAACATCAGATTGTCTTGAAACTACTTGAGTGTCATCCTGATTGGGTATTGTGTCATCCTGGAAATAGTGGACTGTCAATCTGAATTAAAATCAAAGGCAGGTCAGGTAGAATGTGAGATTTGGAGAGCTTTTATTATTTAATACAACATCAGATTGTCTTGAAACTTTTACTTGGTGATTGTCTGGGGTAGTGGACTGTCAATTGAATTAAAATTGGTCTGTGGAGAGGGACTTTTATTTTTAGAGCCATTCAAAATCAAAGGCAGGTCAGGTAGAATGTGAGATTTGGAGAGCTTTTATTATTTAATACAACATCAGATTGTCTTTAAACTACTTGAGTGTCATCCTGGGGTAGTGGACTGTCAATCTGAATTACAATTGGTCTGTGGAAGCAGGGACTTTTATTTTTAGAGCCATTCAAAATCAAAGGCAGGTCAGGTGGAGAGGAGAGCTTTTATTATTTAATACAACATCAGATTGTCTTGAAACTACTTGAGTGTCTCCTGAGTGTCAATCATTAAAATTGTTCTTGGAAACAGGGACTATTTTTAGAGCCATTCAAATTCACAGACAGACTGTATGAAATTTGGAGAGCATTATTTAATACAACATGATTGTCTTGATTGAGTGCCATCTTGGGGTATTGATCTGAATTGAAATTGATCTGTGGAAACAGGGATTTTCCTTTTTAGAGCCATTCAAAATCAAAGGCAGGTCAGGTAGAATGTGAGATTTGGAGAGCTTTTATTTTGTAATTCAACGTCAGATTGTCTTGAAACTGCTTGAGTGTCATCCTGGGGTACTGGACTGTCAATCTGAATTAAAATTGTTCTGTGGAAACAGGGACTTTTATTTTTAGAGCCATTCAAATTCACAGACAGAAGACGTGGAATATGAAATTTGGAGAGCTTTTATTATTTAATACAACATCAGATTGTCTTTAAACTACTTGAGTGTCATCCTGGGGTAGTGGACTGTCAATCTGAATTAAAATTGGTCTGTGGAAGCAGGGACTTTTATTTTTAGAGCCATTCAAAATCAAAGACAGATCAGGTAGAATGTGAGTTTTGGAGAGCCTTTATTATGGAATTAAACATCAGATTGTCTTGAAACTGCTTGAGTGTCATCCTGGGGTAGTGGACTGTCAATCTGAATTGAAATTGTTCTGTGGAAACAGGGATTTTTCTTTTGAAAGCCATCCAAAATCACAGACAGAAGACGTGGAATATGAAATTTGGAGAGCTTTTATTTTTTAATACAACATCAGATTGTCTTGAAACTACTTGAGTGTCATCATGGGGTAGTGGACTGTCAATCTGAATTAAAATTGATCTGTGGAAGCAGGGACTTTTATTTTTAGAGCCAATCAAAATCAAAGACAGGTCAGGTAGAATGTGAGATTTTGAGAGCTTTTATTATGTAATACAACATCAGATTGTCTTGAAACTGCTTGAGTGTCATTCTGGGGTAGTGAACTGTCAATCTGAATTGAAATTGGTCTGTGGAAGCAGGGAGTTCTATTTTTTAAAGCGATCCAAAATCACAGACAGAAGAGGTGGAATATGAGATTTGGAGAGCTTTTATTATGCAATAAAAAATCAGATTGTCTTGAAACTGCTTGAGTGTCATCATGGGGTAGTGGACTGTCAATCTGAATTGAAATTGTTCTGTGGAAACAGGGAATTTCCTTTTTAGAGCTATCAAAATTCACAGGCATGTCAGGTAGAGTATGAGATTTGGAGAGCTTTTATTATGTAATACAACTTTAGATCGTCTGGAAACGGCTTGAGTGACACCCTGGGGTAGTGGAATAATCTATTAGTTAATTCGTTTATTAGTTATTGACAGTGAAACTGCCTCAATAAATGAATGTCAGAGATCGCTTTTCCTGTGATCTGAGTTTGTACACGCTATTACCGCAACGCATAGTATACGCGCGCACCAGAAAATAACGTGGCGGCTAGAATGACTGCGTTTTTCAAAGTGGAGGCTGGCCTGACCGCAGTAGCAACTCGCTCATTTATGAGTTTGGTTTATTCATCATTTATGAGTTTGCTTTATTCATCATTTACGGGTTTGGTGGGTTTCCATCATTATTAATGTCGTCTTCGTGTGGTTTGATAACCACGTCTCGTGCCGTTTTGTAAATAAAGCGAATATTATCAAAATATATTCATATTTCATCTCAAAATAAATGTCATTTTAAGTGATATATTAGTGATTAATTGTCCGATTTCAACTATCGTTAACATAATGTGTTCAAAATAAATGATAATATAATTATTAATAAATCAATTATTATTCATATTGATACGTGACACTATTTGCATTACTTTATATACTATTCTTTTCTTAAGCAATATATAATAACATATGTAATATAATAATGTATATATATATATATATATATATATATATATATAATTAATGCTGTCAAGCAATTAATCGCATTCAAAATAAACGTTTTTGTTTTGAAAATGTTTATATTTGTATTAATATATAATATACATTATATAAATATATTCATGTAAAAACATGTAAATATTTTCAAAATATATACGGTATGTGTGTGTATTTATATATATATATATATATATAATAAATATACACAGTACACACACATATATTACATAAATAAAAACGTTTATTTTGGATGCGATTAATCATTTAACAACACTAATATATATATATATATATATAAGAAGGATTTCTGAATAATATAATGTAATATGATATATATTATTCTGATTGCATGGATTGGCCAATCAGAATCAAGTATTTGATGCTATATAATAAATATTTGAAATATCAGCCACACAAGCGGTTTCATCCACATTCATACCTCATAAGATAACAAGATGTTTTCAGCATTATTTTCACGTTTTGAACCGAGTAAACTGGAACATGTGAATTAATTTCTGAATCAGGTCGTTTAACCCTCCTGATGTGTTGAAGATTAATTTAGTCTTGCGGGTCAAATTGACCTTCAATGGTTTAAATGTAAAAATAACGATGGGCTGTCGAGCGCATCGATGCAGCTGCAGGTCTGTGCAGTGAAGACAGTGAGGGTTTCTCCAGCAGGCTTGTGTAATTGTAATTAAGTCATTATCTGGTTGTGTTTAAACTCTGGCCGTGTTGCATGTGATGCAGGACAGACCGGAGCACATGACCGATGCTACTCGAGCCTTCATTTAGTGCTATAACATCGTCTCACGTCCCTTCATTTAGTGCTATAACATCGTCTCACATCCCTTCATTTAGTGCTATAACATCGTCTCGTGTCCCTTCATTTAGTGCTATAACATCGTCTCACGTCCCTTCATTTAGTGCTATAACATCGTCTCACATCCCTTCATTTAGTGCTATAACATCGTCTCATGTCCCTTCATTTAGTGCTATAACATCTTCTCACGTCCCTTCATTTAGTGCTATAACATCGTCTCGTGTCCCTTCATTTAGTGCTATAACATCGTCTCGTGTCCCTTCATTTAGTGCTATAACATCGTCTCATGTCCCTTCATTTAGTGCTATAACATCGTCTCGTGTCCCTTCATTTAGTGCTATAACATCGTCTCACGTCCCTTCATTTAGTGCTATAACATCGTCTCACGTCCCTTCATTTAGTGCTATAACATCGTCTCACGTCCCTTCATTTAGTGCTATAACATCGTCTCATGTCCCTTCATTTAGTGCTATAACATCGTCTCGTGTCCCTTCATTTAGTGCTATAACATCGTCTCACGTCCCTTCATTTAGTGCTATAACATCGTCTCACATCCCTTCATTTAGTGCTATAACATCGTCTCACGTCCCTTCATTTAGTGCTATAACATCGTCTCACGTCCCTTCATTTAGTGCTATAACATCGTCTCACGTCCCTTCATTTAGTGCTATAACATCGTCTCACATCCCTTCATTTAGTGCTATAACATCGTCTCATGTCCCTTCATTTAGTGCTATAACATCGTCTCATGTCCCTTCATTTAGTGCTATAACATCTTCTCATGTCCCTTCATTTAGTGCTATAACATCGTCTCGTGTCCCTTCATTTAGTGCTATAACATCGTCTCACGTCCCTTCATTTAGTGCTATAACATCGTCTCACATCCCTTCATTTAGTGCTATAACATCTTCTCATGTCCCTTCATTTAGTGCTATAACATCGTCTCATGTCCCTTCATTTAGTGCTATAACATCGTCTCGTGTCCCTTCATTTAGTGCTATAACATCGTCTCGTGTCCCTTCATTTAGTGCTATAACATCGTCTCATGTCCCTTCATTTAGTGCTATAACATCGTCTCACGTCCCTTCATTTAGTGCTATAACATCGTCTCACGTCCCTTCATTTAGTGCTATAACATCGTCTCGTGTCCCTTCATTTAGTGCTATAACATCGTTTCGTGTCCCTTCATTTAGTGCTATAACATCGTCTCGTGTCCCTTCATTTAGTGCTATAACATCGTCTCGTGTCCCTTCATTTAGTGCTATAACATCGTCTCGTGTCCCTTCATTTAGTGCTATAACATCGTTTCGTGTCCCTTCATTTAGTGCTATAACATCGTCTCGTGTCCCTTCATTTAGTGCTATAACATCGTCTCGTGTCCCTTCATTTAGTGCTATAACATCGTCTCATGGCCCTTCATTTAGTGCTATAACATCGTCTCGTGTCCCTTCATTTAGTGCTATAACATCGTCTCGTGTCCCTTCATTTAGTGCTATAACATCGTTTCATGTCCCTTCATTTAGTGCTATAACATCGTCTCGTGTCCCTTCATTTAGTGCTATAACATCGTCTCGTGTCCCTTCATTTAGTGCTATAACATCGTCTCATGTCCCTTCATTTAGTGCTATAACATCGTCTCGTGTCCCTTCATTTAGTGCTATAACATCGTCTCGTGTCCCTTCATTTAGTGCTATAACATCGTTTCATGTCCCTTCATTTAGTGCTATAACATCGTCTCGTGTCCCTTCATTTAGTGCTATAACATCGTCTCATGTCCCTTCATTTAGTGCTATAACATCGTCTCATGTCCCTTCATTTAGTGCTATAACATCGTCTCGTGTCCCTTCATTTAGTGCTATAACATCGTCTCGTGTCCCTTCATTTAGTGCTATAACATCGTCTCATGTCCCTTCATTTAGTGCTATAACATCGTCTCGTGTCCCTTCATTTAGTGCTATAACATCGTCTCGTGTCCCTTCATTTAGTGCTATAACATCGTCTCATTTAGTGCTATAACATCGTCTCATGTCGTGCTATAACATCGTCTCGTGTCCCTTCATTTAGTGCTATAACATCGTCTCATGTCCCTTCATTTAGTGCTATAACATCGTCTCGCGTCCCTTCATTCAGTGCTATAACATCGTCTCATGTCCCTTCATTTAGTGCTATAACATCGTCTCACATCCCTTCATTTAGTGCTATAACATCGTCTCGTGTCCCTTCATTTAGTGCTATAACATCGTTTCATGTCCCTTCATTTAGTGCTATAACATCGTCTCATGTCCCTTCATTTAGTGCTATAACATCGTCTCATGTCCCTTCATTTAGTGCTATAACATCGTCTCATGTCCCTTCATTTAGTGCTATAACATCGTCTCATGTCCCTTCATTTAGTGCTATAACATCGTCTCATGTCCCTTCATTTAGTGCTATAACATCGTCTCATGTCCAGTCTCTCAGAGTCATGTTTGCCTGAACGGTGTCTTGTGTAGTATGTTATTTTACAACCAGTGCTGGGATGTTTCTATTGTTGCAGTTCAGTGATAATGTACTTTATTTTTACAAAAACTCAAATTTAAAATCTAATCTAACTATTATATTAGTTATTGGATGTTTAAACACAGATAACAGAAATTAAATCATTAGAAATTATAATCCGTTATTTGATGTTTAAGTATAATGTATTTGTTGTCACAAAAAGCAGAAATAAAACCATTACAATTATGTTTAAAAATAATGTCGTATTTTTCATTTTCACAAAAAAAAATATATATATATATATCAGTTATTGGATGTTTTAACATTAAAATATTTTTAAGCATAATTTTCATCTTTTTAATGGTTTTATTTCTGCTTTTTGTGAAAATAAAAAACTACACAGTCATTATACTGCACATAGAAACATAAACGTGATAAATATTAATGATAATAACTTATGTGAATGTTTCTGTAACACATCTCACTTCAGCATTAATAACTGTAAATATACTCTATATTACCAGAAATCTCTGTAAGTCTATTGTGTGGATATTAATTTTGACTGGTATATTATGTTGGGATAATATTGTATAATTTAGCCATTTTTTGTTCCAGGTTTTGAATGATGAATTATTTGAGGCAGTAAAGGTAAGCTTATTTCTCCCTAGTTTTACCAAATATTACAATAAAACAAATCTGAATCTGTTTATTTACAGACAACCAGCTGATTTACAGAAATGACCCTGAGCTAAAATGAGTTCAAATAGAGTTTAATAAACGCCTCTCTACCTACAAATACTACTTTGGGCTTTTTGGTCCATCTTAAGAGCCACATGTATGTATTTAGTTATTTAAGTATATCAAATATTGTTACAGGTGTTTACTGAATAAATAATAAACACTGCTGGGATTTGTTTGGTATATTTTTGAAACACGTCTCTTCTGCTCACCTGCATATATTTGCTCAAAATAATACGAATTGTGTAATATTATTGGAATTTACTTTACTTTTTAGTCATTTAGCAGATGCTTTTATCCAAAGCGACTTACAAATAAGAAAAAGTAACTAAAACTATAAGTTAAAAGTCTATAAATACTATATATACACATTTAAGAAAATTGAGAAATTAAATAAAATGGCAAATGCATACAACAACATTTCAAAACTAAACATTTAAATGAAAAAAATAAAGCTAAAAATATTAAAACAAAAAAAGGTATGAGTATAAAAATGATTCTAACATGACACACATATATATATATATATATATATTAGGGATGGGCATTTTAAGAAAAAGTAATATTCGATAATCGCTGGGTATTTTTCGATTACTATTTGAAAATCGCACCCCTCCCGCGCATGTACCCACCCACCCATGCACACACACACACACACACACACACACACACACACACACACACACACACACAGAGGGGGAGAGAGAGAGAGAGAGAGAAACTATTCAGGCTTTCAATCTGTAAGATAACAGCTTAATTATTTAGAGAATAGTCTATCTTAACCTGAGCCAATTAATGGTCGTAACTTATGATTGCTGAAACATATTAATATAACATAACCGAATGAGGCATTTATTAACAGAACAGTCCATCGATTATCAACTGCTCATAAGGTTAGGACATTTTTATTTAAAAAATGAGCATGAACATTCATATTATTAAAAAAAACTTAACCGTTTGATTAATTAATTAATAAATATTAGGCTTAAAACATATTACGCTAAACAGAATAGAATTCTTAAAACATTACGCGCTAAAACATATTGTGAATAGCCTGAATGACAGCACTTATTATGTGAACATTAATTTTAACGTCTGTCTTCATAGCAATAACCTATTTTATATATTAAATGAACATGCTCGGGAAGAAGACGAGAGTGCAATCTGTTCATAATTAGTCCGGGGAAATTTGAATTGAAACGAGGGAACGAATATAGAGCCCTGCAGCTTCTCAGAATTCTCCGACCAGAGCCTCTCTCTCTCTCTCTCTCTCTCTCTCTCGCTCTCGCTCTCTCTCTCTCTCTCCCATATTGTCATAAATAACAGATAAACACATGTTAATTGTGTAATATTACTTTTAATACTGCTACTTTTACTGGTTTTAATATTACTTTGTTTTTTTTATTCAGTAGAAAACCAGACAGTTAGAAAATGACATATTCATTTAATTTGGGTAAAACACTTGTGAAAACAAATACAGAAAATTCCTTCATATTAATCCCTGTTTTTATGGACTGTTTTACTGGAGTCCAGTACCGTGTTGATGCTCGTCAAAAACTTGTTCTAAATGTATAACTCTAATTACTAAACTTAACTCGAGAGTCAAGAAAAAATTATTGTATATTCTTGTGCTGTATTGCCAGCACTGATATTCCTTCAGAAGAAGCACATCTGGTTCAGCTCAGGTCTCTGTTGAGCGCAGCTGGATCAGCATCACGCCAGACTAGTTGACTGCTGGCCAAGTGACGCAAAGCATGCATCATGACATTTTCTTCTATTGACTCTCGGTGTGGTATGGAAACAGCTCCAATCAGGAATCCAAAGCTCTACAGAGAGTTGTGCGCTTAGCTGAGCACATCTCAGGGTCTGCAGGACATCTACCTCAAACGCTGTAAAAGCAGAGCTGCTAAAATCATCAAGAACTCAAATCACCCCGATAACCGTCTCTTCATTTTACTGCCATCTGGCAAGCGCTTCAGGAGCATGATGGCAAAAACTGAGAGACTGAGGAGGAGCTTCTTCCCTCCTAAACTCAAACTCGGTCTCATAACATTTACAGGACTCAATTTAATAATAAATCAGTAAGACAGTAATTATTCTCCACCATCCATATTGCTTCTATGTGTATAAACCCGGTACAACCTGTTTGCACATTCGTCTTGCACATCCCTGCTTATATTATTATTAATTAAGTCCACAGTATACTGTCCTGCACATGTTATTTTATTGCACATTTTATCTTATATTTAATTCTTTTTTTGTTTTTTTACTTTTTTTCATACCTATATTATGTATATTCTCTTGTGTTTGTGTTCATATAATTGCACTGTCCATGGAGCGGACCTGACTTACATTTCACTGCTGATTATATTCTGTATAATTGTGTATGTGATGAATAAAATCTTGAATCTTGAATCATAATGTGCTGCTTTGTCTGTTCTTCTGGTTTGACGGAGGCTGAAGACATGTTGGAAATGCTCTTTATGATCTGTGTGTTTGTCCGTTTGTAGATCCAGATGATTTTGGTCCAGAATCCGAGCTGAAGGAGATCCAGGCGGCGCCGCTGAAGGAACGTAAGAAACTCTTTCTGGTTCTCTGAATAAGGCGTTGGTCTTTCCAGCAGTCAGATGATTGGAGGAGGTGCTGTGTGTATTTGAGCAGGATTCCTGACGGACTGTGACTTTGATCGTGGTGCGTGTGAATGGGTTCAGGATAATGAAGACGATCTGGACTGGACCATCAGATATCATGAGGACGGTACAGACTCAACCCTGCATTAATACATGTGTCCACTGGGAAAATGAACACAAGTCACAGTCATAGTCTATGTCCGTGTGCCAGTTTCACATTTACTAAAAGCGTAGTCAATGTTTGAGTGTATAAACATTTCACATATTTCTCAAAACCCACATTAACTGATTAACTCATATTTTATAATGTAATTATTTTAATATTTTAACATTTTAAAGAAATGTAATATTAGTGACTAAAATAATCCAAAATTAATACATGTTTCCTAAATAAATAAATAAATATATATATAGAGAGAGAGAGAGAGAGAGAGTGAGAGAGAGAGATTAATTATAAAATTAATAACTTTGAATATGCATGCAAAGATATAAATATTTACTTTAACATTTTTAACTCATTTATTATTGTTATTTTAGATTCTGTAAGATTTTGTTTTTGCTAAATATTAAATACAGAAAGTACTATGATTAATAAGGCTATGATTTAAATAATGTAAACATTTATGTTTACTGTTTAATAGTACTTTATATATTATATAGAACTATAGTAATACTACTATAATAGTGCAATAAATATCATAATATTAAACAATTATTATTTATGATATTAATAATTATTTACAGTTATATTATTCAGTTTGTTATTTGTGTCACTTGTCACTAATACTGATTTTTGTAATAAATATTTACACATATTTTGACAGTATTGCATTTCCTCATGTCTTGTTATTGTAAAAACGTACTGTTATACTGTTTCATACTACTGTGTTACCGTCTAAAACCTTATTATTATTTTTTAAATCCCAGTAAATTCATATGTGTCTGTTTCTCGCTGGTTCTTCAGGAAGGGAGTATTACTTGGCTCTGGGCGGTCCGCTGGGGAACCAGAAGCAGCAGGCGAGGATGAAGCTGCTGCTGGACGATTACACGCGTCAGAGCAGCTTCTGTCTGAAGTTTGATTACCGCATTCAGGGTCAGAACACGGGCGTCTTACGGGTGATGCTGGACAACAGCGCCGTGGCCGTCTGGGAGAAACGAAACCCTCTCAAGCGCAGCTGGCAGTCAGAGCAGATCACCATCAGCTGGACAGAGAACACTCCAGAGGCCGTGAGTTACAGTCTAGACGTCATTATAATACTCCAGCCAC
The DNA here is from genome assembly GCA_027474115.1 of Schizopygopsis malacanthus. Lineage (NCBI taxonomy): Eukaryota > Metazoa > Chordata > Actinopteri > Cypriniformes > Cyprinidae > Schizopygopsis > Schizopygopsis malacanthus. The sequence continues at coordinate 1,624,945 of CM049874.1, read as the reverse complement.
ACTGGAAACTATGATCGTTCTTAAATCAGGATACATGTACTTTAGATTCAACATCATTACTTAAGTATTGTTTTCTGATCAAATTGTCACTTGATGCTTAAAATGAACAAATAAGGGAGGAAATGCAATAACTATTCTAATTTATATACATGACCAATTCTTTTCTTGTTTTAAGCATAAAGTCACTTAATTTTGATCATTTTAATTATCATTTTTCTTGTGCTAGAACATGCAAAAGACATTAGGTGAGAAAATAATTTTTGGACAAACAGCACCAAGAATAAATATTAACTGTGTAAAGTGTGTGTGTGTGTGTGCGTGTGCGTGCGTGCGTGCGTGCGTGCGTGCGTGCGTGCGTGCGTGCGTTTCAAACACACTTTACACAATTAATATTTTTTATTTTATTTTTGGTGCTGTTCGTCCAAAAATTATTTTATATTTATCCATTATATTGTAAAAAAAATAATTGAATTGATTGGATGGTAAAACAAAGTGTCTTATTGTTTGAACTAGATCTTATCTCTGTATACGTGTGTATATAAAGTAATAATAAATAATATATTTAACGTGGATACACACACAAATATTAATATTTATTTAAGATAAGTTATTTTTAATTATACAGTTTTTAGTCACTTTAATATTTAAGTTTAAATATATGTTATATTTAAAAGTATTTAATTATGTTTGTGTTATTTACATATTACAACTACACTGTAAAGAGGGGGGGGGGGGGGGTCTGCCAGGACATTTACCTTAACAAAACATACTGCAGTGCAAGAATCAAAATTTAAAAATGTAAAAAATATAGCCAATCAATACTGTACATTATGCCAGATTTTTTACAGATTTGTTCAGAGTGTATAGAAAACATGACAAAAATACTTAGAAAATACTGACTACATTGAACAAGTTAAAAACAAGTTATTGATTGGATGTTGAAATGTGTCTAATTGTTTTATCTATATCTTGTATTGTTCTCCAGTGTATTACAGTATATGTTTTAATGTTTGACCGGTTCTTCAGATCATCTTTGAGGCTGAGCGAGGGAGGTCAGTAAGCGGAGAGATCGGTCTGGATCATGTGCTTCTGATCTCTGGACCCTGTTCGGAGGATAAAACAGTCCTCTTTTAATGGTGCCACAAAAGACATCATTCAGTTTGTGACTATTTTAACAATCTCAACAACAAAAGACAGATTAGCTGTTGCTCAGCTTTCATAATAAACCTGCATGAAAATAAGGAGAATTGTGTTATTGATATTATGGTTTCTAACTGTAGGTCACTATTTGTATGATTATATAAACATTGTAACATTATAATGGCTGTAAATTTTGCTATGCATTAAATACTGTAAGAGATTTACAATTTTTACATTTCTGTTCATAGAATTCTTTGTTCATAGTTAATTTCATATCAATATCTCTTGTTCAGCACTTATTCGGTGGTGATATTGTACTTCTTTCTAAAATAAATCATTTAAAAATAATTTTCAAAAAACAAATGTCTGGCCTTAACACTGTTTGGACACCATATTGAATTGAACTAGGCTGTGAGGGCTAGATTTACGTATTGATGTTGCTTGAAACAGCACACACTGGTGAGTAAATGCAATGAAAACTCAGGCCAAACACAACATTTGCAAACCCCTTGCAAATGTTTTATTGAAAGTAGAATAAAAGCAATTAACAATTCATCAAATACCTTTTATTAAATGGCAGGACTTGTTTTGTTTGCTTGTCTGAACAGAACTAAGAGTCTATTAACTACTACTATTTCTTTTGATTACACAAATGTGTCATTAAAATGTTTGCGAATTAATAAAACTGAACTGAGATCAGGGTATAAACCACAAACACTCATTTAATAGTTTCACTTTTGAGGGGTGAATAGTGACTCATGGGTTCACAGAGATCATTACCTCCCAACGGTGAATCATTGACATTTAGAAACAGTTCTGGCGTAATGAAACATCATTTACTGAAATCATGTGACTTCGGCAGTTTGATGTATGCTCCGAAACACTGTTTCAACATAACAATGAATAAAATAGAAAATAATAAAATACGTTTTCACAACTCATGACAAACTGTTGAATGGAGTTTTGTCTACTCAGAATGTTTCATCAGCTTAACAATAGACATACAATACATTGAATCTGTATACTCGCTTATATTCGCTTGTTAATGTATATTTAAACATATATTTTTTTTATAGAGTTTGTTTGTAGGTTTGATCATATGCACCTTTTAAAGGGGTCATGAACTGTCAAACCAAAATTCCCTTGATCTTTTGACATATAAGAGGTCATTGTACTATAAAACATCATGTAAGTTTCAGAACTCAAAACTTTTTTGTTAGTCTAAAAATAGTCTAAAAATAGCAGCTTGTGGAACGTTCTGCTCTATGAGGTAATAGTGTGGATAAGCTCCGCCTCCGCAGAAAATCAACACCTGCTTCTACATCACTGCCTGTTTAGCCCTGCCCACCAATCCTACATCACTGCCTGATTAGCCCCGCCCACCGATTCTAAATCACTGACTGATTGGGGCTAGTCAGATTCTAGCCCACCGATCAGCCCACCGATTCTAAATCACTGACTGATTAGTCCCGCCCACCAATCCTACATCACTGCCTGTTTAGCCCTGCCCACCAATCCTAAATCACTGCCTGTTTAGCCTCGCCCACCGATTCTAAATCACTGACTGATTAGTCCCGCACACCAATCCTACATCACTGCCTGATTAGCCCCGCCTCCCGATTCTAAATCACTGACTGATTAGCCCTTCCCACCAATCCTACATCACTGCCTGATTAGCCCCACCCACCGATTCTAAATCACTGACTGATTAGCCCTTCCCACCAATCCTACATAACTGCCTGAGGAGCCCCGCCCACCGATTCTAAATCACTGACTGGTTAGCCCCGCCCACCGATTCTACATCACTACCTGTTTAGCCCTGCCCACCGATTCTACATCACTACCTGTTTAGCCCTGCCCATTAATCCTACATCACTGCCTGATTAGCCCCGCCCACCGATTCTACATCACTGCCTAATTAGCCCCACCCACCGATTCTACATCACTGCCTGTTTAGCCCTGCCCATTAATCCTACATCACTGCCTGATAGCCCCGCCCACCGATTCTACATCACTGCCTGATTAGCCCCACCCACCGATTCTACATCACTGCCTGATTAGCCCCACCCACCGATTATACATCACTGCCTGATTAGCCCCGCACACAGATTCTACATCACTGCCTGATTAGCCCCACCCACTGATTCTACATCACTGCCTGATTAGCCCCGCCCACCGATTCTACATCACTGACTGATTAGCCCCACCCACCGATTCTACATCACTGCCTGATTAGTCCCGCCCACCGATTCTAAATCACTGACTGATTAGCCCTTCCCACCAATCCTACATCACTGCCTGAGCAGCCCCGCCCACCGATTCTAAATCACTGACTGGTTAGCCCCGCCCACCGATTCTACATCACTACCTGTTTAGCCCTGCCCACTGATTCTACATCACTACCTGTTTAGCCCTGCCCATTAATCCTACATCACTGCCTGATTAGCCCCGCCCACCGATTCTACATCACTGCCTGATTAGCCCCACCCACCGATTCTACATCACTGCCTGTTTAGCCCTGCCCATTAATCCTACATCACTGCCTGATAGCCCCGCCCACCGATTCTACATCACTGCCTGATTAGCCCCGCCCACCGATTCTACATCACTGCCTGATTAGCCCCACCCACCGATTCTACATCACTGCCTGTTTAGCCCTGCCCATTAATCCTACATCACTGCCTGATAGCCCCGCCCACCGATTCTACATCACTGCCTGATTAGCCCCACCCACCGATTCTACATCACTGCCTGTTTAGCCCTTCCCACCAATCCTACATCACTGCCTGTTTAGCCCCGCCCACCGATTCTACATCACTGCCTGATTAGCCCCACCCACCGATTATACATCACTGCCTGATTAGCCCCGCACACAGATTCTACATCACTGCCTGATTAGCCCCGCCCACTGATTCTACATCACTGACTGATTAGCCCCACCCACCGATTCTACATCACTGCCTGATTAGCCCCGCCCACTGATTCTACATCACTGACTGATTAGCCCCACCCACCGATTCTACATCACTGCCTGATTAGCCCCGCCCACCGATTCTAAATCACTGACTGATTAGCCCTTCCCACCAATCCTACATCACTGCCTGATTAGCCCCGCCCACCGATTCTAAATCACTGACTGATTAGCCCTTCCCACCAATCCTACATCACTGCCTGAGGAGCCCCACCCACCGATTCTAAATCACTGACTGGTTAGCCCCGCCCACCGATTCTACATCACTACCTGTTTAGCCCTGCCCACCGATTCTACATCACTACCTGTTTAGCCCTGCCCATTAATCCTACATCACTGCCTGATTAGCCCCGCCCAACGATTCTACACCACTGCCTGATTAGCCCCACCCACCGATTCTACATCACTGCCTGTTTAGCCCTGCCCATTAATCCTACATCACTGCCTGATAGCCCCGCCCACCGATTCTACATCACTGCCTGATTAGCCCCACCCACCGATTCTACACCACTGCCTGTTTAGCCCTTCCCACCAATCCTACATCACTGCCTGATTAGCCCCGCCCACCGATTCTACATCACTGCCTGATTAGCCCCACACACAGATTCTACATCACTGCCTGATTAGCCCCGCCCACTGATTCTACATCACTGCCTGATTAGCCCCGCCCACCGATTCTACATAACTGACTGATTAGCCCCACCCACCGATTCTACATCATTTCCTGTTTAGCCCTGCCCACCGATTCTACATCACTGCCTGATTAGCACCACCCACTGATTCCACATCACTGACTGTTTAGCCCCGCCCACTGATTCTACATCACTGCCTGTTTAGCCCCGCCCACCAATTCTACATCACTGCCTGATTAGCCCTGTCCACTGATTATACATCACTGCCTGATTAGCCCCGCCCACTGATTCTACATCTTTGCCTGTTTAGATCCGCCCACCGATTCTACATCACTGCCTGTTTAGCCCTGCCCATTAATCCTACATCACTGCCTGATAGCCCCGCCCACCGATTCTACATCACTGCCTGATTAGCCCCACCCACCGATTCTACACCACTGCCTGTTTAGCCCTTCCCACCAATCCTACATCACTGCCTGATTAGCCCCGCCCACCGATTCTACATCACTGCCTGATTAGCCCCACACACAGATTCTACATCACTGCCTGATTAGCCCCGCCCACTGATTCTACATCACTGCCTGATTAGCCCCGCCCACCGATTCTACATAACTGACTGATTAGCCCCACCCACCGATTCTACATCATTTCCTGTTTAGCCCTGCCCACCGATTCTACATCACTGCCTGATTAGCACCACCCACTGATTCCACATCACTGACTGTTTAGCCCCGCCCACTGATTCTACATCACTGCCTGTTTAGCCCCGCCCACCAATTCTACATCACTGCCTGATTAGCCCTGTCCACTGATTATACATCACTGCCTGATTAGCCCCGCCCACTGATTCTACATCTTTGCCTGTTTAGATCCGCCCACCGATTCTACATCGCTGCCTGTTTAGCCTGCCCACCGATTCTACATCACTGCCTGTTTAGCCCTGCCCACCAATTCTACATCACTGCCTGATTAGCCCCACTTGCACATGTAGTGTTTACGAGAGAGGCAAACGCAGATCTACGCAGGAACGAAATGATAAAGATACTCTAAATACAACAAGATGCTGTGCAGTGCCAAGTTGTGTAAAACAGTCTTTGCATTGCCTTCCTTCTGATCCCAACGTTAGGAAAGCGTGAAGAGTTTTTTTAATGAAGATCCAGACTGCGTCAATAAGAACTTGGCCCTTTGTTCACTTCATTTTACCGCAGATTCGTTTATAAACAAGACACAATTCGACGTAGGATTTTCAGAAAGATTGAAACCAAAAAACTTTACAGTGCCGACTATATTGGATACAACAGTCATGTCGCAACACAAGCGTGAGTAACTCTTTTCAATACATGGTCACTATTACTTTGTGTCTTCTTACAGATCGTTTGATATGTTTTAAGTTATTTCTGAATGTTTGACCTAAATCCAACCAAGGCTCATAGGAAATATGTGCTTGCACCTCTATACACATTTCTGCAACTCCGTAATTACGTACCTATATGTGGGCAGTTGACAATTAGGTAGTAAAAAAATGATGTTGAAAATGCGTAATGGCTAAAGCTAACGCTTCCGGTCTGGCAGTACATGGAAAAGGAGACCAGAGGGTATTTTTTTTTTTTTTTTTTTTTTTTTTTTAAATAGAGCTTCACTATGCAGAATAAACATCTTTTTAGAAGAAACGGCTTATCATTTAATGAATCGACAGCCAATCTGCTAATCTTCAACTTGTTTTACACTAAACATTACTTTTGGATTGGACTAGTTTTAGAGTTTACCATGAAAAAAAAGCTTTTTACAAGAGAAGTCACTGAATTTTTTGCGACAGGTGGGATTCGGTTTGCGGCACTTGTCATTCATTCCCATGAGATCCGTAAATGGCGAGTGAGTGTCGCACAAATCTGACTGAAATTCAATGATGTTAAGTCTGTAATGTGATGGTTATTGAGGACACGTGGTCCGAGTTAGCCGTTATGCTTTCTCCAATAGTAAGTAATACAGACCCTCTCATCTCCCTATAGTAAGACAATCTCTGGTTTGTGAGAGCAGTGCTGCTGAAACCGCTATTTTACTGCTCCAAAAGCAGCGCCTAGTGGAAAAGAATGAATTAGCATTTTCATTCAGACCAACCTGAAAAGACCAACAAGTGGGCGGGCAATATGCTAATGTTTCATGTTGATATCAAACAGGGATTTGTTTTAAAAACGACTCGTTTCAATGATTCAGACTCGACCCTTTCTTTTGAGAGACAATAACATTATACACGGTGTACATTTAGATTTAAAACTTTGCAGGATGTTTTAATTCACTTAGAGCAAATAGTGCTTAGTGTTACAGACGGCATGAAAGATTATTTTCAAAAATACATAATATGGGCATTTTAACACTATCGGATATCGGGTTTAGGGTTGGGTTTGGTGTAGGGGATATTTCCAACACAATCAGCATTAACTTTTAGTGACAGTCGTTGGATATTTTAATTCTGAACAGCCGCAATACGGTACTCAAGCAGCGTAATAAAAACGCTGCAATAAGTGCCTGTACCAACATAAAAAAACCTGCCATGGTCACATGTTGAACGTGTGTTTTAGCGCTACTCTCTGGACATTTCACATCGAAACTGCTGCGAAACATGCAGTAAGGTACGTAATTACGGTGTTAGAGAAATGTCTATAGAGACACATATTTTCTTGAGCATGGGTTGCAAACAACGGGTAGAATGTATTTTTGTCAAAATTGGGTTTTCATTAAATTATTATTCTATAACATATTGTCTATCATCTCTGAAATGATATTAGCAAAATTCACTTGTTTAGTACAGAAAAATAGTGATTTATTGCGGCAAGCAGAAAAGACTGTCTTTCTGTGATAATTTTTTTTCCTGTTGTCAAGTCAAGTCAAATCAAATCACTGTTATTTGTATAGCGCTTTTAACAATGCAAATTGTGTCAAAGCAGCTTTACATCAGCTTGATATAATGCTGGGTGGCTTTATATCAGCATTACAGTATTTAGACGGGGACATAATGTGTTGAAATAGTTTCATTCTCCTCTGGCCAGACAAAATCAGAAGTTTAAATCTAGGCTGCAGCATGGTCAGATTTAGTAAAGGACTCATCTGGTTCCTGTGGTCTTGTCCCGATGGCCATCTAGGAGACAGGGTCTTCACTAGAGATCAGTCTCTGGGGCTCATCTAGTTGTCCTGGTCTCCGCTGATGTCCAGGGCTGTAGAGAGGTCATCTCTAGGTGCGGATCCACCATCTGATCTGGATGTGGACTGGATCCGAGTGGTTGCAGTGACCATCTAATCTGGATAAGGACTGGATCCAGGTGGTTGCAGTGACCATCTGATCTGGATATGGACTGGATCCAGGTGGTTGCAGTGACCATCTGATCTGGATAAGGACTGGATCCGGGTGGTTGCAGTGACCCTCTGATCTGGATATGGACTGGATCCAGGTGGTTGCAGTGACCCTCTGATCTGGATATGGACTGGATCCGGGTGGTTGCAGTGACCCTCTGATCTGGATATGGACTGGATCCGGGTGGTTGCAGTGACCATCTGATCTGGATATGGACTGGATCCGGGTGGTTGCAGTGACCCTCTGATCTGGATATGGACTGGATCCAGGTGGTTGCAGTGACCCTCTGATCTGGATATGGACTGGATCCAGGTGGTTGCAGTGACCATCTGATCTGGATATGGACTGGATTCAGGTGGTTGCAGTGACCATCTGATCTGGATATGGACTGGATTCGGGTGGTTGCAGTGACCATCTGATCTGGATATGGACTGGATCGGGTGGTTGCAGTGACCTCGGAATAAGAAAGAAACAGACTTATATTAGCGTAGATGCCATTCTTCAAAAAATGTAACAAGTACATTGTGTGTCATGGAAAGTGTTCCCGGTTCCGGTTGACCTAATTAATGCAGCCTAACACTCCTTTAACAGGTTTGAATATTAGAAGTGTATTAGTGTGTTATGTGTATGCCAGGTTAAAGAGATGGGTCTTTAATCTAGATTTAAACTGACAGAGAGTGTTTGCCTTCCGAACAGTGTTAGGAAGATTGTTTGTTTAGAGTTTGGGCGCTAAATAGGAAAACGATCTCCCGCCCGCAGTTGATTTAAATATTCTAGGTATTATCAAATGGCCAGAGTTTTGAGATCGCAGCGGACGTGAAGGACTATAGTGTGATAAGAGCTCACTCAAATACTGAGGTGACAAACCATTCAGGGCCTTATAGGTAATTAGCAATATCTTAAAATATATACGATGTTTAATAGGGAGCCAGTGCATCTAGCTGCTGCATTTAGAACCAGCTGGAGTTTGTTTATTAAATGTGCAGAGCAACCACCCAATAAAGCATTACAATAATCTAGCCTCGAGGTCATGAACGCATGAATGTTCCTGCATTTGACATTGAGAGCATAGGCCATAATTTATATATATGTTTAGATGGAAAAATGCAGTTTTACAAATGCTAGAAACATGTTTTTCGATCAAGTGTTAAACAGTGTTCTAGGTTATTACATGCAAAAGTTTTTGGTCAAATAAATAACACCTCTGCTTTTTCAGAATTTAGTAGTAAGAAATTGCTAGTCATCCAGTTTTTGATTTAAACTATACATTCTATTAGTTTTGCAAATTGGTATGTTTCATCGGGTCGCGAGTATCATCAGCATAAGAGTGAAAGCAAACACCATGCTTCCTAATCATATCTCCCAAGGGTAACATGTAAAGCGTGAAAAGTAAGGGGCCTAGTACTGAGCCTTGAGGTACTCCATACTGCACTTGTGATTGGTATGATACCTCTTTATTCACTGCGACGAATTTATGGCGGTCAGATAAGTACGATTTGAACCATGCCTGTACACTTTCTCTAATGCCAACATCATTTTCTAGTCTATTTATAATAATGTTGTGTTCGATAGTGTCAAACGCGATGCTAAGATCCAGGAGCACTAATAGAGAGATACAACCACGATCAGATGATAAGAGCAGGTCGTTTGTAACTCTAATGAGATCAGTCTCAGTACTATGATTTGGTCTAAAACCTGACTGGAAATCCTCACATATATAATTTTTCTCTAAGAAGGAACATAGTTGTGACGATACTACCTTTTCTAATATATTTGACAGTAAAGAGATATTCGAGATTTGTCTGTAATTAATTAATTATTTGGGGTCAAGTTATGTTTTTTTAATGAGAGGCTTAATAACAGACAGTTTGAAGGTTTTGGGGACATATCCTAATGACAATGATGAGTTAATAATATTCAGAAGAGGATCTATTACTTCTGGAAGCACCTCTTTAGGAGCTTAGATGGAACAGGATCTAACATACAGGTTGTTGGTTTAGAGCAGGGGTCACCGGGCTGGGGTTTTCATTTTACGGGCTGCCCTCTTTAATTCAATCCAATTCAAGATTACTTGTATAGCGCTTTTTATGATGCAATCATTGCAAAGCAGCTTTACAGGAAATTAAGTTTCTACAATATATTTATATAGGTCATCGCAGATCATTTAAGGGTTGGAGCTTGTGTAATTCCTAGTTACAGAGAACCAAATAGATATATTATTAGCATAGCTGTTGTTCCATCCAAGCAAAAATTATTCATTCAACCCAAGCTAAAGAATAATAATGTGCGTTTGATCAGATATAACTGTAGTGCAAGATTATGAGATACATTGTATGAATGCTTGGCTCAAGAGACGTGTCTTTAATCTAGATTTAAACAGAGAGAGTGTGTCTCAACCACGAATGTTATCAGGAAGGCTATTCCAGAGTTTGGGAGTCAAATATGAAAAAGTTCTTCCTTCTTTAGTGGACTTTGCTATCCGAGGTACTACCAAGAGTCCAGAGTTTTGTTCCTTAGGGAGCGGGTTGGATTGTAGCATGATAGAAGATTAGTTAGGAGCTAAATCATTTAGGGCCTTATAGGCAAGTAATACAATGTTGTAACTGATATGGAAATTAATATGTAACCAGTGCAGAGACTGTAAAATTGGAGTAATATGATCATATTTTCTTGACCTGGTAAGAACTCTAGCCGCAGCATTTTGTACTATCTGTAGCTTGTTTATTGAAGATGCAGGACAAACACCTAGCAGTGCATTACAATAGTCCAGTCTAGAGGTCATGAATGCATGAACTAACTTTTCTGCATCAGAAACACTTAACATGTTCCATAGCTTGGAAATGTTTCTAAGATGGAAGAATGCTGTTTTTGTAATATGGGAAATATGATTTTCAAAAGATAAGTTGCTGTCTAATATAACACCCAGATTTTTGACTGTAGAGGAAGTAACAGTACATCCGTCTAGTTGCATATTGTGATCCAAGATATTCTGTGTACTGTTTTTTGGTCCAATGAGTAATATCTTTGTCTTATCTGAATTTAATAGGAGAAAATGATTGGCTTTTATATTTTATAACAAATATAAATATAACAAATATAAATATAACACACTCCGTTAGCTTAGATACTTTAGAAGTTTCATCTGGTCTTGTTGAGATATATAGTTGATTATCATCAGCATAACAATGGAAACTAATCCCATATTTTCTAATAATATTACCAAGGGGCAACATGTATATTGGAAATAGCAGAGGACCTAGGACAGATCCTTGTGGTACTCCATACTTTACTGGTATTAATTGAGATGACTGCCCGTTTAAATAAATCTTTAGGGCTCCGAGTGTGCTCATTATACCACGGTATTGGTCTCTTTTCCTTAATCTTCCTTAACCGTAAAGGAGCAACCTTATCTAAAGTGCTATAAAAAAGAGAGAGTCCATAGTTTCTGTTACATCATCAAGTTGGTCTGAGCTATTGGATATGCTGAAGAACTGAGATAAGTCAGGAAGATTATTTATAAAGCCGTCTTTTGTGGTAGAAGTTATGGTTCTACCATATTTGTAACAAGGATTTGGCTTTACAGCTTTAGATACAGTGGGGCAAAAAAGTATTTAGTCAGCCACCAATTGTGCAAGTTCTCCCACTTAAAAAGATGAGAGAGGCCTGTAATTTTCATCATAGGTATACCTCAACTATGAGAGACAAAATAAGAAAACAAAATCCAGAAAATCACATTGTAGGATTTTTAAAGAATTTATTTGCAAATTATGGTAGAAAATAAGTATTTGGTCATCTACAAACAAGCAAGATTGCTGGCTCTCACAGACCTGTAACTTCTTCTTTAAGAGGCTCCTCTGTCCTCCACTCGTTACCTGTATTAATGGCATCTGTTTGAACTCAATATCAGTATAAAAGACACCTGTCCACAACCTCAAACAGTCACACTCCAAACTCCACTATGGCCAAGACCAAAGAGCTGTCAAAGGACACCAGAAACAAAATTGTAGACCTGCACCAGGTAAGCAGCTTGGTGTGAAGAAATCAACTGTGGGAGCAATTATTAGAAAATGGAAGACATACAAGACCACTGATAATCTCCCTCGATCTGGGGCTCCACGCAAGATCTCACACCGTGGGGTCAAAATGATCACAAGAACTGTGAGCAAAAATCCCAGAACCACACGGGGGGACCTAGTGAATGACCTGCAGAGAGCTGGGACCAAAGTAACAAAGGCTACCATCAGTAACACACTGCGCCGCCAGGGACTCAAATCCTGCAGTGCCAGACGTGTCCCCCTGCTTAAGCCAGTACATGTCCAGACCCGTCTGAAGTTTGCTAGAGAGCATTTGGATGATCCAGAAGAGGATTGGGAGAATGTCATATGGTCAGATGAAACCAAAATATAACTTTTTGGTAAAAACTCAACTTGTCGTGTTTGGAGGAGAAAGAATGCTGAGTTGCATCCAAAGAATACCATACCTACTTTGAAGCATGGGGGTGGAAACATCATGCTTTGGGGCTGTTTATCTGCAAAGGGACCAGGACGACTGATCTGTGTAAAGGAAAGAATGAATGGGGCCATGTATCGTGAGATTTTGAGTGAAAACCTCCTTCCATCAGCAAGGGCATTGAAGTCTTTCAGCATGAAAATGATCCCAAACACACTGCCCGGGCAACGAAGGAGTGGCTTCGTAAGAAGCATTTCAAGGTCCTGGAGTGGCCTCGCCAGTCTCCAGATCTCAACCCCATAGAAAATCTTTGGAGGGAGTTGAAAGTCTGTGTTGCCCAGCGACAGCCCAAAAAAATCACTGCTCTAGAGGAGATCTGCATGGAGGAATGGGCCAAAATACCAGCAACAGTGTGTGAAAACCTTGTGAAGACTTACAGAAAACGTTTGACCTCTGTCATTGCCAACAAAGGGTATATAACAAAGTATTGAGATGAAATTTTATTGACCAAATAATTATTTTTCACCACAATTTGCAAATAAATTCTTTAAAAATCCTACAATGTGATTTTCTGGATTTTTATTCTTATTTTGTCTCTCATAGTTGAGGTATACCTACGATGAAAATTACAGGCCTCTCTCATCTTTTTAAGTGGAAGAACTTGCACAATTGGTGGCTGACTAAATACTTTTTTGCCCCACTGTATATATAAAATATACACAAAACTAGATAATGATCTGAGATATCACCGCTCTGTTGCAAAATTTAAACGCCACTGACATCAATTCCATGCGACTGTATTAAATCTAGAGTATGATTTCGACAATGAGTAGGTCCTGACACGTGTTGTTTAACATCAATAGAGTTTAGAATGTCTTTAAAAACTGATCCCAAAGAATATTTTTCATTATTAACATGGATACTAAAATCACCAACAATTAGGACTTTATCTGCAGCCAGCACTAACTCAGATAGAAAATCGTCTCAGGTTACGTATGTAACCATGGTTCCCCGAGCGGGGAACGAGACACTGCGTCCCCTAGGGGTCGCTACGGGGAACGCCTTCAGCGTGACTCGTGTCTGAAGATACATATGTAAAAACACCATCCGTTGGCCGGCAACAGCCCATGACGTCACTACCGGCGCGACCATAATAAAAGGACAGCCGGGAGAATACATCATCAGCTAATTCGTCTGAAGCTTGCGTCCGAAGCATGGCCCAAAGCCTAGGGGACGCAGTGTCTCGTTCCCCACTCGGGGAACCATGGTTACATACGTAACCTGAGACGTTCCCCTTCATGGGAACTCGAACTGCGTCCCCTAGGGGTCGCTACGGGGAACGCTATACCCACGCCACCATGCTGAGGGGAGTGCAAGCCAATTTCGCGAAAAAGGCGAGCACTAAGCCAACTCTACCCGGCTAAGGGAGTTGCCCCCGGGACGATTGATGGCTGTCAGTGACATTATCGCCTACGGCCAGAAAGCCTGAGCTGCATACCCTAAAATCCTTACCTGCTGGGTGCCGGGACTACCGGACCCAGGGTAGAGCTCGAATGTCTGGAATCAGAACGATTCCTTTAAGGGGATATGGCCAAGCACCTAGTGGTAATAACTAGGTCCTGGCCGGTCACTCAGAAGCTACCGCTTGCTCTGCACCAGCTTGCTGAGGGACTGTCTCAACAGACCCTTTGGTAGCGACACCCCCTTTTTTTTTTTTTTTTTTTTTTTGGAACCCAAAATATATGGGACAAAGGGAGCGGGGCCCAAGGCACAAGCCGGGGCTTTGACCAACTCAAAAAAGGGCATGAAGCTGTGCGCGTAACCCTACCGTACAGGATTTTTAGAAAGAACGCAGAACCTCGATGTGCGAACTTACCACTTGAGTGGATTTTAAAAAAGTGCCCAAAGTCTAACGTGCGCACTTACCATAACATGGATTTTTAGAAAAGAACGCAGAACCCTTGATGTGCGATCTTACCACTGAGTGGATTTTTTTAAAAGTGCCCAAAGATCTAAGTGTGTGCACTTATCTAGATGGGTAACGTTCTATGGCTCCGGGGGCGGAGAACTATTCACTCTTCAGAGTGAGAGGGAACTCAGACGCTCAGAAGGGAGCGGCATGCTCATAAATAACCCTCTATGGTGAGGGGAGCAATGCTAGCTCGACCAACAAAGAGAGAGACCTATCACAGAGCTCTGGGGAGCGGAGAAACTCATTCTACAGAATGAGAGAGGACTCAGACGCTCAGACGGGAGCGGCATGCTCATAAGCGACCCTCTAGGTGAGGGGAGCAATGCTAGCTCTACCGACAGCGAGCTCTGGAGAGTGGAGAAATCAACCCTCGGAATGAGAGGGAACTCAGACGCTCAGAAAGGAGCGGCCTGCTCATAGATAACCCTCTAGATGAGGGGAGCAAAGCTAGCTCTACCAGCACGAGCTCTGGAGGGCGGAGAACTCATTCCTCAGAATGAGAGGAAACTCAGACGCTCAGACGGGAGCGGTATGCTCATAGATGACCCTCTAGGTGAGGGGAACAATGCTAGCTCTTACCGACCACGAGCTCTGGAGAGCGGAGGACTCCTTCCTCAGATGAGAGGAAACTTAGACGCTCAGAAAGGAGCGGCATGCTCCTAGTTAACCCTCTATAGTGAGGGGAGCAAGCCTAGCTCGATCAATCAGGGAGAGCAATCTATCACAGAGCTCTGGGGAGCGGATAACTCATTCCTCAGAAATGAGAGGGAACTCAGACGCTCCGAAGGGAGCGGCATGCTCATAAATGACTATCTAAGGCGAGGGGAGCAATGCTGGCTCGACCAACAGTCGCATGAAGAGGTCCTGATAAGGACCTATCGGATTTCCCAAGGATTTGCAGACCAGAATAACCTGAAGACCAAGGAGGTTCCAAGAAACCTCCGAGGAGACCTCGGGTCCGGACCATCAGTAAGGCAGTTTTGATGAACCTGTACCAAAAGTCATCATAGGTCCGGTCTGACTGCGGTCTAGGTTCCCACCTAACCTCGGTCAGGTGGTGGAGATGGTGGTTGCAGGGGAATTGGAGAGGGGAAGCCGATGATAAGGCACCCCCCCCCCCCCCCGAGGGAGGGGAGTAGGTGTTAATTTTTACTCCAGTCCGGACGAGAGCGTTGTTGAGAACGCTTCGTCTGGATCACCTCCCTCAGGTCTCGCCTACCTCTCCTTGACCTGTACCTCCCTCTAGCCCTACCCGCAGGTGGGGGGGGGGGGGGGGGGGGGGGGGGGGCACGAGTCGCGACACTAGCCTTCTGTGCCCGTCTCCGATCCTCAGACCAGGCCGGGCCAGGACCAGTGCTTTGTTCGGGCTCAGACCTGGGCCTTCTTGGGATGAAGGTTTCAAAGGCTGCTGAGCGCGCCCTCGCCTCCTTGAACTTTTCGACCACCGTCTCGACGGAGGTACCGAAAAGCTCGGAAGGCGAGATTGGTGCATCGAGAAGAAAGCCCTTCTCTTTCTTCTCGAGGTCAGCCAAGTTCACCCACAGATGCCTTTCCGTTACCACCATAGCAGCCATGGACCTGCCCATAGCAGTGGCAGCCTGCTTGGTGTCACGGAGGGCCAAATCCGTGGTGCGGCGCAGCTCAGCTACCTCGTCAGGTGACAAGCCCTGACCATCATCCAGGTCTTTCAGCAGATCCGCCTGGTACGCCTGGAGCACCGCCATGGTGGGCAGCGAAGCGACCGCTTGACCTGCTGCTGCGTACGCCCTGTCATTTAAGCGTGATGTATCCTGAAGGGACTTAAACGGCAAGGAGTGAACCTTTAGAGAAGCTGTGTCACCCATAGAGAGATAGCTAGCTAGCGTCTCTTCTACAGGTGGCATCCTCTCATAGCCGCTTTCACGCATCCTGGCAATGTTAGCATAACTAGTATGCTGAAACCTGTGGATGCGGGAGGAAAACGGCTTTTTCCATTCCCTCTCAACCTCTGTATGGAGATCACGAAGGAATGGAAGGCTCACCTGAGCTGGGGGTTTATGGCCGGAGAGGTATCGCTCATCGAGGCGTCCCGGCGGCGCCGCCATCTTGGTTCGCTCCCACGGCAAGTGAAGCCTCGCCGTGGCGCGTTCCATAACCTCCAACAGCTCTTCGTACGCAGGGCAAGAGGTTTGAGAGAGTTCAGTCTCAGCTTCCTCACCCTCAGACATCTCCTGCTCTTTCTGGGCATAACCCAGCAGAGCACTAGCCGCCGGATCAGATGACGTCAGAGAGATCGCGTCACCATAATCCAGCGGCTCGCCCTCGTTCCCGGCCGACTCGTGCGAGAGGGAAAGCTCCCTCTCTAACTCATCGGCCAGATCCGCCTGCGAGCCCCACGATTTCATTCTCCTCCGTGCCTCGGTCGCGGTGGGTCCCGAATCGCGGGAAGCAGACGGCTGACCCTCTTTCCTCGAAAAGAGGGACAGACGAGAACGGAGCTTTCTCATAGAGAACAGCTCACAGTGCACGCAGATTGCCCCCTCAAAGACACCGCGTGCATGCTCTTCGCCCAAACAAAAGACGCAACAATCGTGTGTGTCATCGGGTGTCAAATAACGAGGACACGGATCCACACACTTCTTGAACGCCTTGCTAGTGCTCGCCATGATAAATAAAGGAAAACTGTATTCCTACCAGAATGCACGTTTCTTCAAACAGACCAGTTAGTGAAGACGAAGAAAAGCTGATGATGTATTCTCCCGGTGGTCCTTTTATTATGGTCGCGCCGGTAGTGACGTCATGGGCTGTCGCCGGCCAACGGATGGTGTTTTTACATATGTATCTTCAGACACGAGTCACGCTGAAGGCGTTCCCCGTAGCGACCCCTAGGGGACGCAGTTCGAGTTCCCATGAAGGGGAACAGAAAATTCTTTAATAAAGTCTGTATGGTGCCCTGGTGGCCTGTATACAGTAGCCAGTACAAACATCACAGGGGATTTATTATTAACACTTGTTTCTTTGGATAACGTTATATGAAGCACCATTACTGTCAGGTTTCACCTCTGAGAATTACTGAAAATATTGCTATAAATTGTAGCAACACCTCCCCCTTTACCTTTTGGATGCAGATCATGTTTGTAACAGTAATCTTGAGTGGTAGACTCGTTTAAAGTAATATAATTATCTAGTTTTAGCCAGCTTTCTGTCAAACAAAGCACATCTAGTTTATGTTCAATGATCATCATTTACAAAAAGTGCTTTTGAAGAAAGGGATCTAATATTAAGCCAAGCTTTATCATTTGTTTATCTCTATTATATCTATTTTTTATTTGTTGAACATCAATTAAATTGTTACTCTTTCTTTGGTTTGGATGTTTTTTGTATTTTCTAGTTCAGAGAACAGACACAGTCTCTATAGTGTGATATCTAGGTGAAAGAGTCTCTATGTGCTGAGAATGAACTGACTTCTGTGACGTGAGGCAGCTAGCAGACGGCCCGGTTTAGCCAGTCTGTCTGCTTCTTGACCCGGGCCACAGTTCGTCAAGTATGAACTCCAAGACTATGTGCCATATTTCTAGAGAGAAGAGCGGCACCACCCCAGGAGGGATGAAGCCCATCTCTTATCAACAGGTCAGGTCTGCACCAAAAATTCTTCCAATTATCTATAAAACCTATCTTATTCTGCGGGCACCACTTAGACATCCAGCCATTGAGTGACGACAGTCTGCTATGACTCTCATCACCCCAGTAAACAGAGCATGTTACAGTGTCTGAAATCATACTTGCAAGTTCACACACCTCTTTAACATTATATTTAGTGATCTCTGACTGGTTGAACATTATTAGTGCTGACGTGGATAACAATCTTACTGAACTTATGTTAAGTCTTAGCCAGCACTTTTACATTTGCCAAGATGTCAGGGGCTTTGGCTCCTGGTTAAAAATGGACTATGGTGGCTGGTGTCTCTATTTTCACGTTCCATACAATAGAATTGCCAATAACTAGATCTCTTTCATCAGGTTTCTCAGTGAGTGCATTATTGAGTGGGAAGAACCTGTTTGATGTTCTGATCGAAACAGAAGAGCGGTGTTTTGACCCGTGACTAGGCCGCCTCACAGTCACACAGTTGCCCTGCTGCAGAGTTACTGAAACCAGAACCGAACAATGTACAGGACTCCCTGAGATAGTCGCATCCAAAGCAGTGTAAAGTGTTTTTAATGTTGAATTAACTGAAATAGATGAATTTATCAACATTTATGCAAGTTAAATGACTGAAAATTGACAAAATATTATTTATATTTATTTCTATTAATTTACTTATTTCTAAAAAACCTCTTTTGAATACATTTAATTTCATGTGGACCCTGATAATTATGGAAGGTTTCTAAGATCTACTAAGAATATTACAGGTATTGTCACACACACAGAGAGAGAAAAAAACTGCTTTTTATAATTTTTATGTGTCCAGTAATAAGAATAAAAAACAATCCATTGGCTCCTATTAGTCTTGAATGTTAAAGGGTTAAACAGAACCAAAGGTGATCAGAAACTCCACCCACTTACAACACTTACCAGGAAGAGACTGACTTGTCATTTCTCCGTCTTGTCAAACTGATTTTCTTCTCTTTGACAAAAGCAAACAAGAATCAGCCATCAGTGGACGAACAACGAAGAGAAAAAATAAGTAGCTTGTTTCTGAACAGTCAGCAGATCTTTGTGATTCTCGTGGTTATTCGTTTTATTTAAACCATCGTTCAGAAATTTATAGTAAACTTTAGATTGCTGGAGCTCAAACAGTGAAAATGGCTTCATCGGCTGAATATGACTATAATTGTCCCGTGTGCTATGACATCTTCAAGACTCCTGTTATTTTATCATGTAGTCACAGTGTCTGTAAAAAGTGTCTTCAACAGTTCTGGAGAACCAAGAAAACTCAGGAGTGTCCCGTCTGCAGGAGAAGATCCTCAAAAGAATACCCTCCAGTAAATCTGGCATTACAAAACTTGTGTGAGTCGTTCCTGAAGGAGAGAAACGAGAGCCGTTCATCAGGATCTGTGGAGATCTGCAGTTTACACCGAGAGAAACTCAAACTCTTCTGTCAGGATGACAAACAGCCTGCGTGTTTTGTGTGTAGAGATTCAAAACAACACGACAATCACAAATTCAGACCAATAACTGAAGAGGTTTCACCATATAAGGTAGGACAAATGTCTCTTTTTTCATGCACAGAGAACAATAAATCATCATAAACACAGATATTATTACATTTGTGTTTCTCTCTGTCATTTTACTCAACTTCATAAATCATAAACTCTGTAAAAAGTATTTGCCCCCATACTGAGCCACTTCTGTGAAGGGTTGCTACTATGCAGAGTTTTTTCCATTTGGAGATATTGGCTCTCACTGTGGTTCTTTGAGTCCAAGAGCCTTTGAAATTGCTTTGTAACCTTCTAGACCAGGGCTCGGCAAGTAAGTTTGGCATTGGGCCAAAAAACGATTTGCCACTAGATGGCGGGCCAGAATATAGTCAAAGGATAATTTAAGAAATGTATTATAAAAAATGCAACTATTGCCTGTGACAGACTCTTACAGTATCTTTTGCAAATGCTAATGAGCTGTTCCTCTGTGTTAATCCTGTAGTAGGAGGACAGTCATTAACAAAAAGCCACATTTGTGTGGCGGTGTCCGGCAGAGTACGTGAGCGGAGGAGTGGAGCGTCAACAATTTCCCCTTCGCGCTCCGAGCATTTAATAATCACTCCGCTCCGGATTCACCATTTCCCGCTCCCGCTCCCCCATCACTCTCTGATATCATAAACACCGCTCCGCCTGCGCTTCGCGTCTAACGTAGGCTATTTCAGTAGGTTTGAAATTAAATTAAATTATATTTTTTATTAAATTATCTGAGATGACCGATCACATAAGAGATGATGCCTACCCTCTCAGAGGACCTCAGAGGAAGCCAACCATCAGCGATTATACTGAATTAACCAAATTTGTGAGAAGTTAATTCTATTGAGTTTCTACAATATAAATCTATTTTAGAAACTTAATTTCCTGTGAAGTTGCTTTGCAACGATTGTCTCGTAAAAAGCGTTATACAAATAATCTTGAATTGAATTTAAATATCACAGTTCCGTTCAAGGTTCTTTATTATTCGCCACATACACAATCATACAGAGTATAATCAGTAGTGAAATGCAAGTAGAATTGAAGAAAAATACAGCATAAACATGAGGAAAGTGAGGAGAAAAAAAAATAACCCCCAGACTATGCTCCTTGGGGAGTACAGTGTGAGAACAGGAAAAACACCTCAGCAACACAAAAGCACATACACGACATAGCCACAGGGGAAGTGAATCCGGCCCAGCAAGCAGCCATCTGGTCCCGCAGCCACTGATCCGGCACTGGTCAGACCCGCTTGACAGGCCAGCGGATCAAAGCGAACGAAGGCGAGTGGTCGAGGGAGAGGCAATGTCTGTAGGGTGGGGGAGGAACGCAAGAGCATCTCACTGCATTGCTCTCCCGGGGTAGATTGCAACAACAGCCTTGCCAAGGCCACTGTGTAGGGGAGCCAGAAAAAGATAGGATTGTTTTGTCTTTGGGGCGAGTAAACGCATTCCAATTTTGCAGGCTACTCTCTCTGTCCATTTTGGTCTCCATTATAATCATTTTCCTTTGTAAAGCCGTGAGCTTCTCCTTGGTAGAATCCATATTGCGATTATAGTCTCAGTCTCAATGCTGACCGCTCTTCCCACAGCTTCAATCATACGGGCAGCCTTGTGGGGCTTTGGACAGCTGTTCCCGTTTTCTGAATTCTTCGATAACCCAGGGCAAAGCCTAATCCAATCAGCAAAATACCTGTTATCATGGTTCCGAATAGGTAGATATCTTCAATGATAGATATCCTACGCGTCCATCGTATTCGAACACTGTGCAAACTTTTTTCCTACCACATGACAAGTTATTAACATGGTTGTTGTCAGCATTAAAGGGTGTAAATTCAGCTTTTTTGGGGTGAAAATTTAGTTTGTGATGAGAATTTTATGTTTTCGTCAGTTATTTTACCTACTTTTATCAAGATTAATTTCTTACAGATTTCTGCTCATTCGAAATCGGATACAAATTAAGTAGCACTGTAGGATTGCATTTGTTTGAATGCATTATTGAGAGAGCGATTGCGTGTGTGAATAAGTGTAGAACTTAAAATCATACTTTCAGCTGAAAATATTCAGTATAGAAGGAACAAACTAATTCCTTGAGAACTGTCATAGCCTTCACATGCTTTCTGATTTGAGTGATCCTTCTCTATCAAACTAGCTAAATAAGTTTAACATGTGAATTCTTGAATAGCATGTGCATTTATATTACGGGCTGTTGGCATGATGGGATGGCTAGAATCCATAAAAACGTACAAAAATGTATCTTTTGTGCTTGTAAATGTTACGTGTTAATACCTACGTATAAACATGAGACCAGACCACTGATGCATTTCAATCACCTTTTTTCTCACAATGACTGTTATTTCTTTGACATAATAGTGTGTTACTGGGTAAGACCTTTAACCAACTTTGCTGTTGAAAGAATTGTATTTAAGTGTATTTTGTATTCATCAGGTTGCCTTTTTTCATAATAGGATTTAATTTCTGAATCAATTTAGTGTGAGATATAAACACAACAGAATAAATACTTCTTTACGGTGCACTGTATGATCACTGTATTCTCTTCTCTTCGCTGTAATCTGGCTTATTTTTTTATTGTTCAATTCTAGGAGGAGCTCAATACAGCACTGAAGTCCTCACAGGAGAAACTTGAACAGAGAGAAAACATGAAAGTAGAGTTTGAGAAAACAGTTCAACACATCAAGGTGAGGAAACACAATCAAGAGTCATTTTCAGTACATGTGTACGATCACTATACACAAATATGATTTATTACAGTGCTCAGCGTAAATGAGTACACACCCTTTGAAAAGTTAAATTTTAAACAATATCTCAATGAACACAAAAACCATTTCCAAAATGTTGACAAGACTAAGTTTATATAACATCTGTTTAACTTATAACATGAAAGTAAGGTTAATATATATAACTTAGAGAACAAAATGTTCAGTTTTACTCAAATTAGGGTGATGCAAAAATCAGTACACCCCACTGAAAGTCTCTGGAGCAAAGCTAAATTTTAGACTACAAACGTCTAATTTAACAATAATTCAACCACAGGTGAGTACAGTGTAACAGTAATCTTGGGTGGTAGACTCGTTTAAAGTAATGTAATCATCTGGCTTTAGCCAGGTTTCTGTCAAACAAAGCACATCTAGTTTATGTTTGGTGATCATCATTTACAAAAAGTGCTTTTGAAGAAAGGGATCTAATATTAAGCCAAGCTTTATCGTTTGTTTATCTCTATTATATCTGTTTTTTATTTGTTTAACATCAACATTCATTAACAAGAATTCAACCACAGGTGAGTCTAATTATTCATTACACAGGTGTTCAGCAGACAGTTGACTGTAAAAAGGTGTTACTTAAAGAAAACCCCTTCCCATTTCATGCTGTCAGCAATGGCACCACATGGAAGAGAAATGTCAGAAGACCTGAGAAAGAAAATAATTTCTTTACACAAGAAAGGTGAAGGCTACAAGAAGATCAGCAAAGCTTTACTTATCAGTCAGAATACTGTAGCAAAAGTGGTACAAACATTTAAAAAAGATGGAACTGCAACCATCTCACAGAGATGTCCAGGTCGTCCACGGAAGTTAACACCTCGTCAGGAGCGTCTTCTGATGAGAAGGGTTAAAGAAAAGTGACATGCAAGTTCACTGCAGTTATCTAAAGAAGTAGAAAGCCAAACTGGGGTGACTATTTCCCGTGACACAATACGGCGTACACTGCAGAGGAATGGCATGCATGGGTGCCGTCCACGAAAGAAGCCTCTCCTAAAGCCCAGGCACAAAAAAGCCCGCCTAGAGTTTGCCAGGGCCCATGCTGACAAAGATGAAGACTACTGGGACTCTATACTCTAGAGTGATGAGACCAAGATAAATGTTTTTGGAACTGATGGCTTCAAAACTGTATGGTGTCGCAAAGGTGAGGAATACAAAGAAAAATGCATGGTGCCTACAGTGAAACATGGTGGTGGCAGTGTCCTTATGTGGGGCTGCATGAGTGCTGCTGGTGTCGGGGAGCTGCATTTCATTGATGGCATCATGAATTCACAAATGTACTGCTCTATACTGAAAGAGAAGATGCTACCATCACTCCGTGCCCTTGGTCGTCGTGCACTTTTCCAACAAGTTTAGGACAATGATCCTAAACACACATCTAAGGCCACTGTTGGATTTCCGAAGAAGAACAGAGTGAAAGTGATTCAGTGGCCAAGTATGTCTCCTGATCTGAACCCAATCGAACACCTATGGGGAATTCTGAAGAGACACGTTGAGCATTTTGCACTCTCCATCAGCATCCAATCTCTAAAAGAGGTCATTCTTGAAGAATGGAAAAAGATAGATCTGGCAAAATGTCGCCAACTTGTTCATTCCATGCCTAGAAGACTTGGTGCTGTCATAAAAAATCATGGAGGCCATCAAAGTACTAGATTAGTAGTTTTTGTTGTGGGGTTGTACTCATTTTTGCATCACTCTAATTTGAGTAAAACTGAAAAATGTGTAATCTAAGTTCTATTATTAACCTTTACTTTCATGTTATAAGTTAAACAGATGTTAAATTAAACTTAGTCTTGTCAACATTTTTGGAAATGGTTTTTGTGTTCATTGAGATATTGTTTAAAATTTTACTTTTCAAAGGGGGTGTACTCATTTACGCTGAGCACTGTATATTAAATATAACGGATTACAGTTTATTATTGTTGTAAATGCCAAACAGCGATCTGCTTCTGGGTCTGTTATATGTCAGGTGTATGAGTTTCTCTTGGAGCTGAATAATGTGATGTGTTGATATGTGTATACATACTGACAATAAATGTATAGCCTGAATGCACTGTAAGTTGCTTTGGATAAAAGCGTCTGCTAAATGCATAAATGTAAATATGTTGATAATTGAGATGATTGAGAAGTGATTTGATAGTCATTTGATTTCAGTCTGAGAGCACACAGAGCGTCAGATTAAACAGCAGTTTGAGAAGCTTCATCAGTTTCTCAGAGATGAAGAAGAAGCTACAATCACTGCACTGAGAGATGAAGAGGAGCAGAAGAAGCAGATGATGAAGGAGAAGCTGGAGGAGATGAACAGACTCATCTCAGCTCTTTCACACACAATCAAAGACACGGAGGAGATGATGAAAGCCAATGACGTCTGCTTTCTAAAGGTCTGATTTCAGATCATCCATTGATTGATTGATTGATTGATTGATTGATTGATTGATTGATTGATTGATTGATTGATTGATTGATTGAGTTCTTGATGATAAATGGTGTGTTTGTTCTGCAGGAGTTTCCAGTCACGATGGAAAGGTGAGTGATCTTCTGATGTCTCTGGTCTCTCTGTTTCTGATCCAAATCCACTGCGGTTCTGATCCTGAATGTTCTTCCAGAGTCCAGATCTCAGAGCGGATCCACAGATGCCTTCTGGAGCTTTGATTCATGTGCCACGATACTTGGGCAACCTGCCCTTCAGAGTCTGGAAGAAGATGCAGGACATTGTCCAAAACAGTGAGTCTGGAGAAGATCTGTGCTGTTACACATACACTGGAAATGATGCATGAGGGAATATTTACAGATTTCAGCGTTATGTGTGAATAACCAGATGAGCTACTACACCAGAATGAGCCGTAAACAGAGAGAAGAACAACTTTAATCCACATGATATTTACAGCAGATCTCAGTTCAGTTTGATTGATTATCAAATATAGAATATTTACTGTAATAACACTGAGAGTAGAGCTGCACGATTCTGGATACACTGAGAATAATGATTTATTTTTTCTTAAATAGAGATCACGATTATCTCATGATTCTGAACAAAACAAAATAATCTGTGACAAAATATTAATTGCTCGCAATGAAGGGTCAGAGCACGCACATCCAAAAATGTCTTGGCCAGGTGCAAGATCAAAATGTACATCAAATAATAGAAAAGATATCTGCACACTGTTGTTCTCCCTTTATTAAAAAACAGTTAAAAGTGGCAATGTTTCGGTCACGTGTGTGTTTGCCTGAAGAAGGTCTTTGACCGAAACATTGCCACTTTTAACTTTTTTTTAAATAAAGGGAGTACAACAGTGTGCTGATATCTTTTCTATTATTATACAATATTAATTTCTGCAATCCATTTAACAGTGTTTAATTAATTTGAAATAATTATTAAACATTTTAATATCTAATATTATATATATATTCGTGCTTTCAAATGATTAATCACATCCAAAATAAGAGTTTTTTTTTACATAATATAAATATATCTGCGTACTGTGTATATTTATTAAGTATGTATAAAAATACACACATGCATGTATATATTTAAGAAAAACATGTTACGTTTATATATTAAATATATTTCAATATTATATAAATTATATGAATATAAATACAACACACACACACATGAATTTTGTAAAAAAAAATATATGTTTTGGATGCGATTAATTGTGATTAATCATTTGACAGCATTAATATATATATATATATATAATAAACCATGTTTTACTATTATAATTGTGAAAAGTGGTTTGAATGAAGGATTCAATGACTCGCTCGTGAATGTTTGTTTTAACGATTACTCGTGCAGCTCTAACTGACAGTGATCAGAGGAAAATGTCTGATGTGTTTGATCAATAGAACGAGTCATAATTCATAATAATCTGTGTACGGTTCACTCTTGATCATTATATGAACATCAGAATAATATGTTGATTGTGTCTCATCAGCTCCTGTGATTCTGGATCCAAACACTGCATATCCACGTCTCGTCGTGTCTGATGATCTGACCAGTGTGAGATACAGCGAGAACAATCAACTGATTCCTGATAATCCAGAGAGATTTGACTCTTGTTATTGTGTTCTGGGTTCAGAGGGTTTTAACTCAGGAACACACTGTTGGGATGTGGAGGTTAAAGAGAGTTCAGGCTGGAGTCTTGGAGTAACTACAGCATCAAACCAAAGGAAGGGAGATGATTTCTTTAACACTGATGTCTGGTGTGTGGAGTACGAATTGCCTGAACTGTTTGGTTTTACTGTTAAACGGAAGCTTGAGCGTGTGAGAGTTGATCTGGACTATGACAGAGGAACAGTGTCATTCTCTGATGCTGTAACTAACACACATCTACACACATTCACAACCACCTTCACTGACACACTCTTTCCTTTCTTCAGTAGTAATTCTCTGAAGATCTTACCGTTCAATAGTCAGTAAACATTACACCTGTAGATCTGGATCGACCTGCTTTCATCTTTTACACTCATGTTACCAATATTTAATCCATTTCACAATTTCTATATTTGTTCAAAATGAGACTAAATTAATAATTGTTTATTTCACTTATATATGTTATTTCATCATTCTTTCATTGATGTAAATTACTAAATGTACATATGAAAGTAAAAATCATTAAAAAAAGATTTGCTCAGCATTCAAATGTTTCTCAGGTGGAGGATTTATTTATTTATTTATCTGAAAGGGTTTCAGTAAAATGTCAAATACTGAGATAAATATTCGGAAATGCACTTTTTAATAATTTAGTTGATCCATCTAAAGTACACTATGGATTATATACAGGCTGTATTTTTTATTTAAGAGATTTAATAATATAAATAAAAGGGATATAGTCTATGATGAATAATGAACAAGTTTGAAATGTGCTTTTAATTCATAGAATTATTATATAACTCCATGAATTATAATTCATTTACATAATCACAGCAGACTTTTGTCCCAATTCTGAGGGATTTGTTTTACAAAATCCATTTAATTAAGGTATTCTATAGTCTTTGATCTTAAGAACTAGTTTGTTAAAGTTTAAAAGTTATGGCCAGTCTTGAAGAAAAAAAGAAAAGAAAACAGATGACATTAAGACTAGTCTAAACCAGCCACGGCCCACCCAATGTGAAGTTGGTACTTTTTCAAATGAATTATATTTATTAAACGATAATATTAATAAACGTATAGTTTCCCTACAACTTCATATATTTACTTTAAAATGTTGTTACTGAAAGCCAGCTTATGCACAGTACAAGCACACATTATGTTGCTTTGGCCGCGGAAGCATGGCAGCGGGTTTGTATTGAACGCACTTCATTCCACGATACTTTTGTTCCTTCTTGTTTATTTGAGAAGATAATTGATCAACAAAATATATGTTAAAATTAGAGGTGGGCATAGATTAATTTTTTTAATCTAGATTAATCTAGATTAATCTTGGAATTAATCTAGATTAAAATGGCTCATTTGAATTCTGCCGAAGGCATTCAGAATATGTGTGCTACCCAAATAATGACTAAAAGTAAGTCTTTGAGAAGGGTTTCTCAAGCCAGGTGGCGCATTAGACCAGGGGCTCATCTCCTGTTTCCAAAATGCATCACAAACTTTAATCTCTTCCCGTCCCAATCCCACGAAAAAACTGGAGGAAATCCCGTTCCACTCCCGGAAGAATGACTCCCATTCCCTCCCACTCCCGTGTTGTGTTGTTTTTTTTTTTTTTTTTTTTTTTTGCCGATAACTGTCAATTACAGTAAAAATATAGTACAGATCACAGCGTGGCTTATTAGTTGAATAAAAAACCCAAATGTCGTTTTTTTGGTATTATATTGAACTGAAAGCCATTTATACAGTGTTGTGATTAAATTTCATGTAAATCAATCCATGCTAACACACACGTCTTCTATTTTTTTTTCACTCTATAGATATATTTTTCAAAGACGGAGTTTCGAAGTTTCTCGCTCAAGTTCACATGAGACTAAACGCATCCTGTTTGCTTAAAAGCGCAACGTTTCGTTTGTTATTTGAGTGCACACAAATAAACGTAGAGTCTTTACAGATTCGAAAGATGTATTAGGCTACTTTTATCTGTATGACCAAGAATGACGGAGATTTTAGAGCAAGTGAGCGCACGGAGCCTGTCCTGCAGCAAACGCGCTTCCACCAACACTTAATAGCGCACATTTCTCTAGGTTAACATCATATTGAGCGGCCATGTAAAGTTGCTATACATACATCTTTTGATGAAAAGCCATATTTGAGGTTGATGAATGATAGGTGAGGTTCGCGTTTGGTGTCCTGCCGATTGTTACCATAGACCAGCCGTTAATCTTTGTCATCACGGACTGCGCCTCTAGTTCGAAGACTCGTTCTCGCCCTACAGTGATTCGGCTAGGTATACATCCGCGCTAAAATATCAGGGTGAAAGTCATCATAGCTTGCGTTAATAGACCCAGCTCCCAACCCAATTTGAGAATAGATTAACAGCGATATTTTTTTTATCGCCGATAAGAGTCTCACGTTAAAGCAGCACGTTAACGCGATAACGGCACCACTAGTTAAAATTAAGATACAAATCATACAAAATGAAATTCATTTCCAAAAGATATTCCTCACAAAACAAGAGAATATGAACTGGTCATAAATATGTTCTGACCCGTTTCCTATCTTACCACACCCACTTTCCAAGATGGCAGCCTATTTTTTGTCTGTTTTGTGTTTGTTTGTATTAAGCTTGTCTTTTTAATGGTTTTTTAAATCCTCTCTAACAAAATTGTATTGCTTTAACAAAGTTTGGTGAAAGCAATTTGAAAAATGTGTGGTTTTATCCAAAACTTATGAACTATTGTGTATCTGAGTTGGAGAATTTCTGCTGTGCCTAATAGTCTGGCCCTTCAACCATTAAAAATTGTGTGTGGGGTTTGTTTTTTGCCGAAAAGCAGTACAGGCATACTGTTTTTTTGGAGTACGAGTGGGACGTGTGCCTGGATTCTGTGTTCTCTACTTTCGGTGTAAACCTGCATCACTCTGCCTGCACCAGTATTGCTGTGGTCTACACTAAATACAGCCTGGTTCCTGCTCCAGCCATAGTCTGGGTCTCCACTACAGACTGGGTCTCTGGCTGTAGCCTGGGTCTCCTTCAGCTACAGCCTGGGTCTCTACCAGCTATAACCTGGTTTCATCTACTGCCTGGCCTACATTCCACCAGCTACCAGCTACAGCCTGGGACTCCACTAGCTATCAGCTATAAACCTTGGGTCTCTACTAGCTACACTCCGGCTACCCTGCTCTGTGGTGTGCAAATTCCACCATGGCGAGTATGATTCTTGCTTTTCTGTCTTTGCTCTGTCTGCCTAAAATCTCAGAGTATGAAGTGCACCGGGAGGTCCAAATGAGCGACTAAATGTTTCCTTAAATGCACTTTATTTGTTACCACGATCAAAGGTTACTGGCTATGCACAGGATTTGGTCGGCAGTCAGGGTGGCTGGATGTATGGCATGAGCCCGGTTTCACAACATGGAAACTTGAAATATTTTTTAAGCCTGTTCCTTTAAAATGACTGTTTTATTCCATCAAAAAACTCTTGCCCCAAAATCACAATGAGTGGTGACTCTAAAATTGCAGAAAGCACGTCTTAATACATGTATGTTGAAATGTATTATTACACTTATGTTGCTGATGTCAGGAAATGTGCAACCTAACCCAGGTCCTGGGACCGATATGATATCGTTTGCAAACTCCTGCTGATTTTCTAAATAGTCTGGTATTGGTTTTGTGCACATAAATGTGAGAAGTCTATTGCCAAAAATCGATATGGTCAGAATTT
Source organism: Schizopygopsis malacanthus (assembly GCA_027474115.1). Classification (NCBI taxonomy): domain Eukaryota; kingdom Metazoa; phylum Chordata; class Actinopteri; order Cypriniformes; family Cyprinidae; genus Schizopygopsis; species Schizopygopsis malacanthus. The sequence goes on along the minus strand of CM049874.1, from coordinate 1,594,696 downwards.
GCGCCAAATCGACAAATGTTGATATTATGGTGTTATCTGAGACATGGCTGGGTAGATCCACTCCTGATAGTTATATTTATATGGAGGGGTATAATATATTTCGTACTGATCGTCGTGCTAAAGGTGGAGGAGTGGCGATCCATGTAAAAAAAACTAGCTACAGTACAATTATCCAAGTCTGTGCCTAAACAATTTGAATTACTAGTGTTGAAAATTGAATTATCGCAGAATTGTGTTTTTGACAGTTGCGGGATGCTATAGACCTCCTTCTGTGCCAAAATACACTTTGTCCTCATTGTCTGATTGTTTGTCATCTATGAAATATATACCGAATTGGCTTTAATGGTGACTTAAATTGGGACTGGCTAACTCCTGCATCTGATTTAATTAAAGGTTTTTGGGATTTAGCGAATTTGACCCAAATTATAGACTCGCCTACCAGGCCAAATCCTAAACATCCTGAAAAGTCTACACTCCTTGATTTGTTTTTAAAATATGCCGCAGAAATACAAAGCTACTGCTGTTTTTGCAAATGATATGATGTGATCACTGCGTTATTGCTGGTGTGAGAGATACCAAGATATCTAAATGTAAGCCGCGTATTATAATTAAGAGAAATTTGAAGTTGTTCTGTGAACAAGCTTTTTTAATTGATCTTAATTTTTGAGACTGGACCAGGGTAAATTTGATCCCGAGCCCGAGATAGCGTTGCAATATTTTAAATCACTATTCTTGGACATTATAAACAAGCATGCTCCTTTTAGAAAATATAAGATTAAAGGGCTTGATAATCCATGGTTTTCACAGAAGTTGTCTGATCTAATCCATGACCGTGATCTTGCTTGGTCAAAGGCAAAGAATTCCAAAAATAGCTCAGATTGGCAGCATTTTAGGTACCTGAGAAATAAATGTGTCACTCAAATACGCAAAGCAAAATCAATTTTTATGTAAATGAAATGTGTGATAGTTCAGTTAATCCCTCTAAATTTTGTCTTCTGACTCTAGGGATACTGTCATGCCAAATATATGAAGTTGAATGATACAATTATTACAGACAGGAAAAGTATGCTAGATTCCCTAAACCAGCACTTTATATCTTCTGGGTTGTTGTTTGAGCATACAACACAACAACAGAGGAGACAAGAGGACTACTCTCTGTCTAGGGAAAATGTACCTATCGATTTTGATTTTGTTCCTATTGCAATGCAGGAGGTATTATGATGCTCTTAGAAGGTTAAATACCAAGAAATCCTCTGGTCCTGATGGGTTGGATCCATACTTTTTAAATATTGCTGCTGAACATATTGCAGAACCTTTGACACACATTTTCAACTTGACTATTGAAACTGGATTAATACCTAGTGTATTGAAGTCAGCATATGTCACTCCTTTATTAAAGGGTGGGGACCGATCAAATCCAAATATTTATAGGCCAATACTATGCTATCTGCTTTAGCCAAGGACTTGGAAGGGCTTATAAGTGACCAGTTGAGAGACTATTTAGAAACAAAAAACATTTTAAATGATTTGCAGTCGGGTTTTCGTAAAAAACATAGCACTGTCACTGCCACTATGAAAGTGTTAAATGATTTCATAAGTGCTGTTGATTCTAAAGAATATTGTGCTGTGTTGTTCCTAGATCTTTCAAAGGCGTTTGACACAGTTGACCACTATATCCTGGCTCAGAGATTGGTGGATATTGGAATGTCTCCAAAAGCTGTCAAATGGTTTAGCAACTATTTGAGTGGCCGAACACAAAGTGTTCAGGTTGATGATGTGTCCTCAAACTCATTACTTATACAAAATGGTGTCCACCAGGGGTCCATTTTGGGTCCCATTTTATTTAATATCTATATAAATGATTTGTGTCAGAATGTAACAAAAGCAAAGTGTCATTTTTATGCAGATGACACCGTTTTGTATAGTTCTGCCTCATCCTTAACAAGTGCCTTAGAAGATCTGCAATCTGATTTAACTATATTCAGAAGAATCTTCATAAAATGAGACTTGTTTTAAACTCAGACAAAACCAAAATGATGTGTTTTTTCTAAATCAAGGAAAACAGACGATGCTTGTCAAATTGTTACACAAGATGAGAAAGTAATTGAACGAGTATCAGTCTATAAATATCTTGGTTTCCTTTTAGAAGAAAGTTTGTCTTTTAAGCAGTATATAGTGTTTAACAAAAAAACTTAGAGTAAAGTTGGGTTTCTATTATAGAAACAAAGGCTGTTTCTCTTTTAGTGTGAGAAAAACACTTATACAAGCAACATTTCTGTCAATGCTGGATTACGGTGATATTTATACATGCATGCAAATCAATCTTCGTTGAAAATGCTGGATTCAGTATATCATGCATCATTAAGATTTGTAACTAAGTCTAGTTTTCGTACTCATCACTGTAGCTTGTACGAGTGTTGGTTGGCTGTCTTTGCACAATCGCAGGCTAGAGCACTGGTATATTTTTCGTTTTAAGGCTATACTGTACAAATTGTCTTCTTATCTGTGTTCTCTTCTGACTCTTAAAGTCACTACCAGCAAATGTAATCTTCGATCATATGGGCAAATTATGTATGATATTCCACGAACGAGAACTGTCTTTTGTGAAAGTGCTTTTAAAGTCTTTGCACCTTTATCTTGGTATAAATTGCAGAATCATCTAAAATTTGACTATTTACCAACAATGACACAGTTTAAAATTAGGATAAAGGACTTTCTGAGTACTAAATGCACATGTGCTATTACTGAGCGTTGCTGGTAATTATGTTGAGATGATGTTGAATTGCCAACTGTCTTTTTTGTTAAAAGTTGTTGTGTTGTTCTTGTTACTGTATATGTTTTTTTTTTTTTTATATGGAACTTTATTAAACTTTTTTAAATGGCTACAACACATTCAATTTCATGTAAATCATCCATGCTAACACACACAAAATATATTTTTTCTATCTATTAGATTGTGTTTTAATAACGTCTACACCTACCCCAACCCCAAACCTACCCTTACAGTAATGCAGATACATTAAATATTGTTGTTCAGCGTTTAAAAAAGGATGCAATATTGATGCGCGCATGCGCAGTAAGCAGAGGCAGGAAAATCTGACGGGTGGATAAAGTTCGGCAAGACATTCACAGATTCGACTTTTCCGGATCAAAAGCTCGTGAGCAAAACGTTTTTACGGCACAAATGACGCCTCTTTTCATTCGTAGTGATGTAGTAAACAAGCTACAAGCGTGTTTTCCTCAAAACAAGCTTTCCTCCGCTCCGTACAAAATACATTGATCTCAATGCGCTGGCGTCTGAGAGACAAGTCCTAAGAGACCGTCTGCAAAGTGCGAAACGCGAAAAACGCGTTATATAGCTGCTCACATAAAATTCAAGGCATTCATGTTTGCCTACAGAACCAGCACTGGCTCTGCACCGCTTTACCTAAATTCAGTACTTCAGACATATGTGCCTCGAGAAGCTTGCGTTCTTCAAGTGAACGACGCTTTATTGTTCATCCCAAAGAGACACAAAATCACTTTCACAGACTTTTACATGAACTGTTCCCATCTGGTGACCTGCACAACTCAATCCAAACTCAGTCCTCAGCCATCTTCAAGAATCTCTTCCATCTTTATTTGACCCTCTAACTCTAGCAATCTCTATTCTAATTCTATACTTTAAAAAACACTAGCTTTTCTAATCTTTTTGTATTCTACCTGTTTTTGTAATTATATTTATTTATTATATAATAAAAAAAAACCTTGCTATGTGTACTGCGTTAAGCTAACTGAGACGGGTTATAGCACTTGCTTAGCATTGCTGTTTTGTTGAATATGATTGCTTATATTATCTTCATTTGTAAGTTGCTTTGGATAAAATCTTCTGCTAAATTACTAAATGTATATATGAAAGTAAAAATTATTAAAAAAAGATTTGCTCAGCATTCAAATGTTTCTCAGGTGAGGATTTATTTATTTATTTATCTGAAAGTGTTTCAGTAATGTCAAATACTAAGATAAATATTCGGAAAATGCACTTTATTAATTTAGTTGATCCATTTAAAGTACACTATGGATTATATACAGGCCTGTATTTTTTATTTAAGAGATTTCATAATATAAATAAAAGGCATATAGACTATGATGAATAGTTAATAATTTTGAAATGTGCTTTTAATTCATAGAACTCTAATGAGAGCAGTCTCAGTACAATGATGTGGTCTAAAACCTGACTGGAAATCCTCACATATATAATTTTTCTCTAAGAAGGAACATAGTTGTGACGATACTACCTTATATAATATATTTGACAGTAAAGGGAGATTCGAGATTGGTCTGTAATTAATTAATTAATTATTTGGGGTCAAATTGTGTTTTTTTAATGAGAGGCTTAATAACAGACAGTTTGAAGGTTTTGGGAACATATCCTAATGACAATGATGAGTTAATAATATTCAGAAGAGGATCTATTACTTCTGGAAGCACCTCTTTTAGGAGCTTAGATGGAACAGGATCTAACATGGTTTAGATGATTTAACAAGTTTAAACAATTCTTCGTTTCCAAAGAAGAGAATGAGATTGTTCCTCAGGGGATATATAGTGTACTATCTGAAGCGATACTGTGGCTAACAGCTGCATGGCTACAATTTTATCTCTAATAGGTTTGATCTTGTAAGTAATGTTCATAATGTCATTACTACTGTGCTGCTGGTTAGTGTCTGCACCTGCTGATGTTATATTATTTTGTTAATTTAGCCACTGTATTGAATAAATACTTGGGGTTGTGTTAGTTGTCTTCTAAAAGAGACATGAAATAAGTAGATCTAGCCATTTTTAAGTTTTTTTGTAGGAGAGAGTATTTTCCTGCCAAGCAATACGAAATACCTCTAATTTATTTTTTTATCCACCTGCGCTCCATTTCCCAGGCTGCTCTCTTTATGGCCCGAGTGTGCTCATTATACCATGGTGTTGGACTCTTTTCCTTAATCTTCCTTAAGCGTAAATTATACCATGGTGTTGGACTCTTTTCCTTAATCTTCCTTAAGCGTAAAGGAGCAACCGTATCTAAAGTGCTAGAAAAGAGAGAGTCCATAGTTTCTGTTACATCATCAAGTTGTTCTGAGCTATTGGATATGCTGAGGATCTGAGATAAATCATGAAGATTTTTGATAGAAGTGATGGTTCTACCATATTTGTAACAAGGAGTTGGCTTTACAGCTTTAGCTATATGGAATATACACAAAACTAAATAATGATCTGAGATATCACCGCTCTGTTGCGAAATGTAAACGCCACTGACATCAATTCCATGCGACTTTATTAAATCTAGAGTATGATTTCGACAATGAGTAGGTCCTGCCACGTCTTGTTTAACACCAATAGAGTTTAGAATGTCTATAAAAACTGATTCCAAAGAATATTTTTCATTATTAACATGGATACTAAAATCAGCAACAATTAGGACTTTATCTGCAACCAGCACTAACTCAGATAGAAAATCAGCAAATTCTTTAATAAAGTCTGTATGGTGCCCTGGTGGCCTGTATACAGTAGCCAGTACAAACATCACAGGGCATTTATCATTAACACTTGTTTCTTTGGATAACGTTATACGAAGCACCATTAATGTCGGGTTTCACCTCTGAGATTTACTGAAAATGTTGCTATAAATTGTAGCAACACCTCCCCCTTTACCTTTTGGATGTGGCTCATGTCTGTAACAGTAATCTTGAGTGGTAGACTCGTTTAAAGTAAAGTAGTCATCTAATTTTAGCCAAGTTTCTGTCAAACAAGCACATCTAGATTATGTTCGGTGATCATCATTTACAAAAAGTGCTTTTGAAGAAAGGGATCTAATATTAAATAAGTCAGTCTCAATCGTATGATATCTAGGTGATAGAGTCTCTATGTGCTGAGATTAACTGACTTCTGTGACGTGAGGCAGCTAGCAGACGGTCGGTTTAGCCAGTCTGTCTGCTTCCTGACCCGGGCCACAGTTCGTCAAGTACAAACTCTAAGACTATGTGCCATATTTCTAGAGAGAAGAGCGGCACCAGCCCAGGAGGGATGAAGCCCATCTCTTATCAACAGGTCAGGTCTGCCCCAAAAAGTCTTCCAATTGTCTATAAAACCTATGTTATTCTGCGGCACCACTTAGACATCCAGCCATTGAGTGACAACAGTCTGCTATGAATCTCATCACCCCGGTAAACAGGGAGCGGACCAGAGCATATTACAGTGTCTCAAATTATACTTGCAAGTTCACACTAGGGCTGTAGTACTCGAGTCCGGACTCGAGACATTTTTCTATCGTCTCGGACTTGTCTTGGACTCGTTGGTATTTGGACTCGGACTTGTCTCGGACTTGGTCATCGGACTCGCCAAATGTTCAAGTTGGTCTCGACCGAGTCCAGCAATATATGCTTTTTTTTCTCTTTCAAAACAAAGACTCGCTTGTTCCGCAAATGGGTAATGTAATTGCCATTGGTTTAACTCCATCTAGAACGGGTATTGTCATTGGTCCATCTAGAACGGGCATTGTCATTGGTCGCCTGTTAAATGCACAGCTGCGTCATATGAGTGTGCGCGCTGCGTGGAGGCATAAATAATCTTTATTTTGGCCACAGACACGCTGTCGGCAAGTTGCATAATACAGTTTGGTTGTACAAAGTTCATTGGAGTTTTCCCTCTCATTTTCCTTCGCTTTTATATACCTTATTAATACCTTATTAATTAGTGCGCATTTTGCTTTCACTTTCATTTCAGGTCAATTTCTTATCTATAACTTACAACGACACATTTTCTGCAATAAACATGGGACTTTAATTAACAAAACGAATAAAAATACACCATTACCATGCTATAAGCCTAATATAAAATTACAAACTTGCAAAAGGTTTAAATGTAAAAAAAACTGACAATCATCAAACGCCGTGGCACCAAATGAATAAGAAAAAGAACGAATAAGAGCAAAACGAATAAAGCCCGGAGGCACGGAATACAACTGGATGTAAAATAAAATAAATTACACAAAAACGTAAATAAAGTTAAAAAAATAAGCAAACACTGTGGCAATGGCTGGGTGATTTATCAGATTTTATCTATTAATGCGAATTTAATGTTTTGCCACAATTAGATTTTTTATAAATCGAGGAATCGTGATTTTGAATAGAAATATTACCAAACGCTAGAATTAGACACTTTGATAATAACAGTTAAGAGAAAAGAACAATCCAACCGCACGTCGGTGCACGTGCTTAACCGTCACGTGTGATGCTCTCTAGGTGCCCTTCACACAGAATGTGCTTTTGTGTTGATGCGGGCAGTGGAATAGGAAAAATACAAGAAGATGTGAGTTAAACATCTTTTAATAACTAGAGTGCCGCGTTTTTAGAAAGCCGTTTCATGCACGAGACGCTGCAAGAGACACGAGCGCAACCGTCAAACGCGTCCATGCTTACATAGAAAAAACAATGGAAAAGCAGCGTAATTGAATACAAAACATGTGAAGAACTACTACTGTATATCTGATATGTCAGGTTTACATCAGGGTGACAGGCTGAGAACTGCTGTTCATTGTTTTACAGAGCCTTTATAGTTAATAATAGCACTCTAGGTGTTATACCTTCAGTCATTTTGAATTTGAATTACTTGAGTTTTTTTTTGAGCATTTGTCTTGTATTATTTCAGAACATATAGCCTAATATGCATAATATAAGTTTGTACAAGATGAAGTTGTAGTTCATCTTTTCTGCAAAGATATTTAGTGATTTGTTTAACATTTACATCATGAAGACAACGACATGTGTGGTGCACTTAGAATATACTTTTCTTTAACTAGAGGGTTAATAAAGAGAAAGTTTCTTGAATCATGTTGTAGTTACATTTTCAAGTTGACTAGATAAAATCTTACAAAATCGAGAATTGGTCAAATATAAGTGAAATTGCTTAACCTAAAATATCCTCCTGAGACGCCCCCCTAAAAAAAAAGTTTTCATGTCATTACATTGTTTAGACCATAAGAAAAAAAAAAATTTTTTTTGAAAAACTATTTTATTCATATTTGATTATATATCCTCTGTAGAGGACACAAGGACTAAAATTAAATGGCATTAATAGAAAACGGCAAAATCAATGGGAGTTTTTTTAAATCACCAAATACATTTTTAGGTTTCAGGATTTTTTTATACTAAACTTTGTTTAAGGATGATTCTCAACTATGTTTTAAAATGTATAACAAAATGATTTGATATACCATTTTGTTTTATGCAATATGTGTGTAAAAAATTCCATAAACTGGTTTCCCATTAAACACAGTGTACCTATACACTATATCTAATTTGCTTATTAATGTGTTGCTGTCGGGACAGAATGTTGAAAAAAAAAATCATAATGGGAGTAATACATGGCCAGATTTTCATAATAATATATAATATTTCATTAGCAAACTGATATATAATTTATTTCCCTATTCAATTGTTGTCTCCCAAAATGCATAATAAACATGCTTTTAGTCCTGGTGTCCTCTACATTGAGCATGTATGAAATTATGTCCTGTTTCATAACAGAGTCATATTTGAATTTGAAAACCCATAACATTTTCCTGAGATGTTGCTTTATGATAAATAATCTGCAAATGATTCAGATTTAAAAGACATTACAGAATATAATCATATTTCCATAAGGATGTACAATTTTTCACTAAATTAAATATAGCCATCTTTAAAGACGTATGAGAGGGTTTAAAAAACCTTTAGTATCTCTATGAAGCCCTGAGTGTGCTCTGTACAGGACATCCAGGCTTATAACTGTGACATGTGAGGTCTCAGAGAAATTCACTAAAATAGAATGTCCACTACAGAGGCACAAACTCCATAGCTGGGTCTCAGGAGGAGAAATAAAATAGCCTAATTTGATCCTACAGTGTTGCTGCACATGCTTTAGATCATTACAAACAATAATGCTAAATTATTATATTAGAATAGAAGATATGCCGTCTCTCATATCACATCAATTATCAATAAGTAAGTATGTGGTTTTGAAGAAGATTTTTTTCTTTCTCTGTTTTGACCGTCTCATTTGGACTTGGACTTGGACTTGGACTCGAACCTCTTTGGACTCGGACTTGACTCGGACTCGAACCTCTTTGGACTTGGACTTGACTCGTACTCGAACCTCTTTGGACTTGGACTTGTCTTGGACTCCACAAAGGTGGACTTGACTACAGCCCTAGTTCACACACCTCTTTAACATTATATTTAGTGATCGCCGATTGGTCGAACATCATTAGCGCTGACGTGGATAACAATCTTATTGAATTTACGTTAAGTCTTAGCCAGCACTTTTAAATTTGCCAAGATATCAGGGCTCTGGCTCCCGATAAACAATGGACTATGGTGGCTGGTGTCTCTATTTTCACGTTCCATACAATAGAATCACCAATAACTAGATCACTTTCATCAGGTTTCTCAGTGAGTGCGTCACTGAGTGGGAAGAACCTGTTTGATGTTCTGATCGGAACGGAAGAGCGGTGTTTTGACCCGTGACTAGGCCGCCTCACAGTCACACAGTTGCCCTGCTGCAGAGTTACTGAAACCAGAACCGAACAATGTTCAGGACGCCCTGAGATAGTCACATCCAAAGCAGTGTAAAGTGTTTTTAATACTGAATTAACTGAAAATAGATGCATTTATCAACAATTATGCGAATTAAAATTACTGAAAATTGACTAAACATAACTTATTTCTAAACACCCCTTTTGAATAAATGTATTTTCATGCGGACCCTGATAATTATGAAAGGTTTGTAAGACCTACTAAGAATATTACAGGTATTGTCACACACACAGAAAAAAAACCAGCATTTTATCATTTTTATGTGTCCAGTAATAATAATAATAATAAAAAATGCATTGGCTCCTGTTAGTCTTGAATGTTGAAGGGTTAAACAGAACCAAAGGTGATCAGAAACTCCACCCTCTTACAACACTTACCAGGAAGAGACTGACTTGTCATTTCTCCGTCTTGTCAAACTGATTTTCTTCTCTTTGACAAAAGCAAACAAGAATCAGCCATCAGTGGACGAACAACGAAGAGAGAAATAAGTAGTTTGTTTCTGAACAGTCAGCAGATCTTTGTGATTCTCGTGGTTATTCATTTTATTTAAACCATCGTTCAGAAAGTGAAAGTAAAGTTTAGGTTGCTGGAGCTCAAACAGTGAAAATGGCTTCATCGGCTGAATATGACTATAATTGTCCCGTGTGCTGTGACATCTTCAAGACTCCTGTTCTTTTATCGTGTAGTCACAGTGTCTGTAAAGAGTGTCTTCAACAGTTCTGGAGAACCAAGAAAACTCAGGAGTGTCCCGTCTGCAGGAGAAGATCCTCAAAAGATGAACCTCCAACTAATCTTGCATTACAAAACTTGTGTGAGTCGTTCCTGAAGGAGAGAAACGAGAGCCGTTCATCAGAATCTGAGGAGATCTGCAGTTTACACGGAGAGAAACTCAAACTCTTCTGTCTGGAGGACAAACAGCCGGTGTGTTTAGTGTGCTTTACTTCAAAACAACACGACAATCACAAATTCAGACCAATAACTGAAGTGGTTTCATCATATAAGGTAGGACAAATGTCTCTTGTTTCATGTATAAAGAACAATAAGTAATTGTAAACACAGATATCATCACATTCAGCCACTCAATATTTCTCTCTGCCCTTTTACTAAACTTCATATGACATAAACTCTGCTGTAAAAAGTATTTGCCCCCATACTGAGCTACTGGGCCAAGTTAGTTTTTTCTTTTCCATTTGAAGATAACGGCTCTCACTCTAGTTCTTTGGAGTCCAAGAGTCTTTAAAATGGTTTCGTAACCCTTCCAGATTGATGGATTTCAATGAAGTTCTTTGTCATAATTTCTAAAATACTTTTTCAGTGCACTGTATGATCACTGTATTCTCTTCTCTTCACTGTAATCTGTTTTATATATATTTTTTTTGTTCAATTCTAGGAGGAGCTCAATACAGCACTGAAGTCCTCACATGAGAAACTTAAACAGAGAGAAAACATGAAAGGAGAGTTTGAGAAAACAGTTCAACACATCAAGGTGAGGAAACAATCAAGAGTCATTTTCAGTACAGGTGTAGGACCACGAAACAGAATTATGATTTATTATGTTTAATGATAATTAACGTGATTTCTACCGAGGGGAACGCTAGAGCCCTGCATTTCAGCCCCGCCCCGGCGAGCCCCGACTTTTTTACGCCTCAAGGGCCAGGCTTCGGGACAATTTTCACGTCATAGTTCAGACGCGAGCCGCCCTCGGGCCTGTTTTAGGCTTCTCCTTATTTTTATATTTTAGACATCCATCAATTAGTGATGAAAGAAATTGCAGCGCTGGTGGACACGAGACTGTGTGACTGTCAAGAGTGGCTCGACGGTGTTTAGAGTCCCGCAGCAGCAGCGAGCGCCGTCAGCGCAGCTGAAGAGTTCTGCTTCAAATGCACACAATAGATTGAAGCTTGCTGCAAAGCCCCAGCAAAAGTTATTACCATGAATGTGTTGGGGGAAATAGTAAGGAGATATTTGAATTATTTACTAATAAACTAGTGTTAGTCTTAGTCAGTGTCGCAAAGATGAAGATGATGATCCTCGCCATCTCCTCATTAGGCACGCCTTTAGAGAGAAGTGCATCTTCTGTGTTTTCGATTGTATTTATTTCGTTAAGTAGTAATTTAAAGCTTTCTATAGATATATTTATCATGTCTGTGAGTGTCATGTATCTGGTTATCACTCACTCACATAAAAGCAGCACACAAACACTCACCCAGGGCGAAGTCTTGTTTTCCCCTGGCTAACATTTCCGAGCGGTTTCCCTAGTTTGTCTTCCCGTGTTTTACCTGGACTGTTGACTCCCTCTCCTGATCGTTTGCTGCCTGCCTCTCTGACCCTGCCTGCTTACTGGTAATCCTCTCTGTCTGCCGCCTGCCCTGACCCATTGCTCTGCCTCTGATTACGAATCTGCTTTGTCTGCGTTGCCCTCTATCCCACTGCTTGATATTTGCCTGTTTGACCTCCTCTTTGTATAAATAAAGCTGCAAGTGGATCTACTCTCGCCTCTGACCAGTCACTCGTTACAGAAGACTTCGCCACAACAAGGATTCAGCAGCTTTTCTAAAGAACCCTGGCCAGGTATGAATCCATACGTCCTGCTGCTCGACCTGAAACAGGGGAGTTCGCCTATTGAGGAATACGTCACTCAGTTCTACGAAATATCTCGCAAGGTACCGTCTGATGAGGTTGCATTAAAGGACATTTTTCGTTTTGGTTTATGTGAGCCCATTAAGTCATACTTACCTGAAGGGAAGTTTCATTGTAGTTTGAAGGATTTTATGAACTATGCTCTGCTGTGTGCTGGCTCTTCGATTACCGTGGGTGGTGCAGAGGAGGAACATGACACCGCACCCACTCCTGTAATGGCGGACGCACCAGAGCACGACCGCAAAATGTCGGCCACGCCTGAGTCCCCGGCCAAAAGGGCCACCAGGCCTGCAGATGCACCTCTTCGGCCAGGACTGATTGCTTGTGTGTTGGACGCACCCATGGTGTCGGTGAGAGCAGCTGGCATCCCCAAGTCCGCTCCAGAGCCCGCTCCGTCCCGGAGCTTGCAGAGTCCGCTCCAGAGCCCGCTCCGTCCCGGGAGCTTGCAGAGTCCGCTCCAGAGCCCGCTCCGTCCCAGGAGCTTGCAGAGGCCGCTCCGTCCCAGGAGCTTGCAGAGGCCGCTCCAGAGGCCGCTCCGTCCCAGGAGCTTGCAGAGTCCGCTCCAGAGCCCGCTCCGTCCCAGGAGCTTGCAGAGTCCGCTCCAGAGCCCGCTCCGTCCCAGGAGCTCGCAGAGTCCGCTCCAGAGCCCGCTCCGATCCAGGAGCTCGCAGAGTCCGCTCCAGAGGCCGCTCCGATCCAGGAGCTCGCAGAGTTCGCTCCAGAGGCCGCTCCGATCCAGGAGGTCGCAGAGTTCGCTCCAGAGGCCGCTCCGATCCAGGAGCTCGCAGAGTACGCTCCAGAGGCCGCTCCGATCCAGGAGCTCTCAGAGTTCGCTCCAGAGGCCGCTCCGATCCAGGAGCTCACAGAGTTCGCTCCAGAGGCCGCTCCGATCCAGGAGCTCACAGAGTTCGCTCCAGAGGCCGCTCCGATCCAGGAGCTCACAGAGTTCGCTCCAGAGGCCGTCCCGATCCAGGAGCTCACAGAGTTCGGCTCTCCTTCGTCTCCGCTGGTCCCGCCCAGCTCTCCTTCGTCTCCGCTGGTCCCGCCCAGCTCTCCTTCGTCTCCACTGGTCCCGCACAGCTCTCCTTCGTCTCCGCTGGTCCCGCCCAGCTCGCCTTCGCCGCTGGTTCCGTCCAGTTCTACCGAGCGCCCAAGAGAGTCAGAGCCACCTGAGTGCCCAAGAGAGTCAGAGCCGCCCGAGCACCACCGAGATTCAGCGCTTCCAGAGTGCCCCCTCGAGGTAGTGGAGTTAACCAAGAACTTTCATGGAGGGAGCTCCCCTCCATTGCTCACGGAGACCCCGGACCCGCCATGGCCCATGAGGTCCCCTGATCCATCAGGGCTGCCCGAGGCCCCGGATCTACCATGGCCGCTTAAACTCCCTGCCCCGGTTCCTGAAACCAAATGTGCTCTCTCTGCCTCTTGTGTCCCCATTTCCTCTAGGTCCCAGTCTCGGCCAGGGATCTCTGTTCTGCCCTGGAGGGCACCTGCTCCGTTGTGGAGGCCTCCTGTCTCGTCTGCTTCGCCCTGGTGGGCGCCTGTCTCTTCTGCTCCGCCCTGGTGGGCGTGTGTCTCTGCTCCTCCCTGGAGGGCGCCCGTCTCGTCTGCACTGCCCTGGAGGGCACCCGTCTCGTCTGCTCCGCCCTGGTGGGCGTCTGTCTCGTCTGCTCCGCCCTGGTGGGCGTGTGTCTCGTCTGCTCCGCCCTGGAGGGCGCCCGTCTCGTCTGCACCGCCCTGGAGGGCGCCCGTCTCGTCTGCTCCGCCCTGGTGGGCGTCTGTCTCGTCTGCTCCGTCCTGGTGGGCGTCTGTCTCGTCTGCTCCGCCCTGGTGGGCGCCTGTCCTGCCAGAGTCACCTCACGTCTCCGTCGACCTGCCAGAGTCACCTCACGCCTCCGCTGACCTGCCAGAGTCACCTCACGCCTCCGCTGACCTGCCAGAGTCACCTCACGCCTCCGCTGACCTGCCAGAGTCACCTCACGCCTCCGCTGACCTGCCAGAGTCACCTCACGCCTCCGCTGACCTGCCAGAGTCACCTCACGCCTCCGCTGACCTGCCAGAGTCACCTCACGCCTCCGCTGACCTGCCAGAGTCACCTCACGCCTCCGCTGACCTGCCAGAGTCACCTCACGCCTCCGCTGACCTGCCAGAGTCACCTCACGTCACAGCGGTCTACCCAGTGTCCCTTCACATCCTTGCTGTCTCGTCCGCCCTGCCCTGGTGGGCTCCTGTCTCATTGGCCCCACATGGACCTGGCCCTCCGTCCCCTCCCCCGGTTCCACCTCCGCTCCACCACCCTCTGGAAGTATGCTTTGTGTAAGCGTCTGGAAGCCGCTCTTAGGGGGGGGGGCTCTGTCATGTATCTGGTTATCACTCACTCACATAAAAGCAGCACACAAACACTCACCCAGGGCGAAGTCTTGTTTTCCCTGGCTAACATTTCCGAGCGGTTTCCCTAGTTTGTCTTCCCGTGTTTTACCTGGACTGTTGACTCCCTCTCCTGATCGTTTGCTGCCTGCCTCTCTGACCCTGCCTGCTTACTGGTAATCCTCTCTGTCTGCCGCCTGCCCTGACCCATTGCTCTGCCTCTGATTACGAATCTGCCTTGTCTGCGTTGCCCTCTATCCCACTGCTTGATATTTGCCTGTTTGACCTCCTCTTTGTATAAATAAAGCTGCAAGTGGATCTACTCTCGCCTCTGACCAGTCACTCGTTACAGTGAGGCATGTATTTGCTGACTTTCGTTCATTTTTGTGAAGCGCTCCTGTTCAAGACGAGACGGCAGAAAGCGCATCATTGTTTTCTTTATTTTATATATATATATATATATATATTATATATATTTTTATAAAAAAGTTTTGCTTATATTGTGAGTGCACACATATAAAAATAGACCATTTACAATTACGAATTATGTATTACTCTTACTTTTATGAGCAAAAATTACGGCGTAATTAAGTTTTTCCATTGAAAAAAATGCACTTGGTTGCGCTGGTGCCTCCATGTCCTGCGCTTTAACTTCCACTCTCCGCACAAACTACTGGATGCAGCGCACATTTATCTAGGTTTAACATTTAAACATTACATGCTTGAACTGTTTTAGTATATCGCTAGATTTTATTTTAGGAAAGTTGTGATGAAAAAACGGAACTATTTTAATAGCTGGAACAGTATAATCTGATTTGGGAGAAGGGGGAACGAAGACGGGCTCCGGTAATTCTGTTAAGCTGTCGGACACGGGCCGGGCTAGGGCCTAAATTTGAGGCCCGTGCAGGGCTCTAACGGGAACGCGATCGCAATTTCTACCGAGGGGTATTCTACCGGAACGTGATCTGTAAGGAGGGGGACACCAACAGCCCCCCCCCCCCTCAATGAATATGCTGTCCAGAGGCGCCCTGGTTGTAAGTGACGAGCAGCGATCTGCTTCTGGGTCTGTTATATGTCAGGTGTCTGAGTTTCTCTTGGAGCTGGATGATGTGATGTGTTGATGTGTGTTGATTGAGATGATTGAAGTGAATGTGATTTGATTTCAGTCTCAAGCTGAGCACACAGAGTGTCAGATTAAACAGCAGTTTGAGAAGCTTCATCAGTTTCTCAGAGATGAAGAAGAAGCTACAATCACTGCACTGAGAGATGAAGAGGAGCAGAAGAAGCAGATGATGAAGGAGAAGCTGGAGGAGATGAACAGACACATCTCAGCTCTTTCACACACAATCAAAGACACGGAGGAGATGATGAAAGCCAATGACGTCTGCTTTCTAAAGGTCTGATTTCAGATCATCCATTGATTGATTGATTGATTGATTGATTGATTGATGATTGATGATTGATTATTGATTGATTGATTGATTGATTGATTGATTGATGATTGATGGATTGATTGATTGATTGATTGATTGATTGATTGATTGATTGATTGATGATAAATGGTGTGTTTGTTCTGCAGGAGTTTCCAGTCACGATGGAAAGGTGAGTGATCTTCTGATGTCTCTGGTCTCTCTGTTTCTGATCCAAATCCACTGCAGTTCTGATCCTGAATGTTCTTCCAGAGTCCAGATCTCAGAGCCGGATCCACAGACGCCTTCTGGAGCTTTGATTCATGTGCCACGATACTTGGGCAACCTGTCCTTCAGAGTCTTGAAGAAGATGCAGAACATTGTCCAAAACAGTGAGTCTGGAGAAGATCTGTGCTGTTACACATACACTGGAAATGATGCATGAGGGAATATTTACAGATTTCAGCATTATGTGTGAATAACCAGATGAGCTACTACACCAGAATGAGCCGTAAACAAGAGAATAACAACTTTAATCCACATGATATTTACAGAAGATCTCAGTTCAGTTTGATTGATTATCAAATATACAATATTTACTGTAACAACACTGAGAGTAGAGCTGCACGATTCTGGATACACTGAGAATCATGATTTTTTTTTTTCTTAAATAGAGGGAGTGAGGTTTACATTGACACCACGGGCATACACATCCGTTACATATATATATAAAAATACACACATGCATGTATATATTTAAGAAAAACATGATACGCTTATCTATTAAATATATTTCAATATTAGATCAATTATATGAATATAAATATATACATAATATATACATGCATGTGTGTGTATTTATATATATATACATAATAAATATACACAACATACACACATGTATTATGTAAAAAATAATGTATATGTGTGTGTGTGTGTGTGTGTGTGTGTATATATAATAAACCATTTTTACTATTAAAATTGTGAAAAGTGGATTGAATGAAGGATTCAATGACTCACTCGTGAATGTTTGTTTCATTTCTGGATGAATCAGTGTTTATGAACGAATCTCTAGATTGAATGATTCAATGATAAATACATTTTATAACAGTCACTTGTCTCCATCTACTGGAGAAACACTGTAATCAACGTTATTCGAAGCACCAGTTACTTTCAGAAGATCTACACAACCGCAGACATCAGTGTTTATATCCGAACTATAAACGTTCATCCCAGTATTTCTGTGATTAATATGAATGATTGTAAGACAGAAATAATACTTTGTGTTGAAAGGACGGTTTGTGAAGCTGTTTCTTACCTAAACATGATAAAGGCTCTCTCTGTGTCAGCGGCTAAACTGATTTTAATGTTCCAGTATGATTTTTTCTAAGGTTTAATAAACACGGGTGAATCGTTGTGATTTAGAAATGAGATCGCGTGGGTGTTTGAATCGAGATCACGATGTTTTAACGATTACTCGTGCAGCTCTATCTGACAGTGATCAGAGGAAAATGTCTGATGTGTTTGATCAATAGAACGAGTCATAATTCATAATAATCTGTGTACGGTTCACTCTTGATCATTATATGAACATCAGAATAATATGTTGATTGTGTCTCATCAGCTCCTGTGATTCTGGATCCAAACACTGCTCATCCAGATCTCGTCGTGTCTGATGATCTGACCAGTGTGAGAACGAGCGAGAACAATCCACTGATTCCTGATAATCCAGAGAGATTTGACAGGCTTGGTTGTGTTCTGGGTTCAGAGGGTTTTAACTCAGGAACACACTGCTGGGATGTGGAGGTTAAAGAGAGTTCAGGCTGGAGACTTGGAGTAACTACAGCATCAAACCAAAGGAAGGGACGTGTTTTCTTTAACACTGATGTCTGGAGTGTGGAGTACGGATGGTTTGAACGGAATGGTTTTCCTGTTAAACAGGATCTTGAGCGTGTGAGAGTTGATCTGGACTATGACAGAGGAAAAGTGTCATTCTCTGATCCTGTAACTAACACACGTCTACACACATTCACATCCACCTTCACTGACACACTCTTTCCTTTCTTCTATAGTATTTCTCCTCTGAAGATCTTACCGTTCAATAGTCAGTAAACATTACACCTGTAGATCTGGATCGACCTGCTTTCATCTTTTACACTCATGTTACCAATATTTAATCCATTTCACAATTTCAATATTTCTTCAAAATGAGACTAAATGAATAATTGTTTATTTCACTTATATATGTTATATCATCATTCTTTCATTGATGTAAATTACTAAATGTACATATGAAAGTAAAAAATTATTAAAAAAAGATTTTCTCAGCATTCAAATGTTTCTCAGGTGGAGGATTTATTTATTTATTTATCTGAAAGGGTTTAAGTAAAATGTCAAATACTGAGATAAATATTCGGAAATGCACTTTAATAATTTAGTTGATCCATCTAAAGTACACTGGATTATATACAGGCCTGTATTTTTAATTTAAGAGATTTAATAATATAAATAAAAGGGATATAGTCTATGATGAATAATGAACAAGTTTGAAATGTGCTTTTAATTCATAGAATTATTATATAACTCCATGAATTATAATTAATTTACATAATCACAGCAGACTTTTGTCCCAATTCTGAGGGATTTGTTTTACAAAATCCATTTAATCACGGTATTCTATAGTCTTTGATCTTACCTGTCTTAAGAATTAGTTTGTTAAAAAAGTTTAAAAAGTTATGGGCAGTCTTGAAGAAAAAAGAAAAGAAAACAGATGACATTAAGACTAGTCTAAACCAGCCGCGGCCCACCCAATGTGAAGTTGGTACTTTTTCAAATGAATTATATTTATTAAACGATAATAATGATAAACGTATAGTTTCCCTACAACTTCATATATTTACTTTAAAAATGTTGTTACTGAAAGCCAGCTTAAGCACAGTACATTGCACACATTATGTTGCTTTGGCCGCGGAAGCATGGCAGCGGGCTTTGTATTGAACGCTCTTCATTACACGATACTTTTGTTCCTTCTTGTCTATTTGAGAAGATAATTGATCAACAAAATATATGTTAAAATTAAGATACAAATCATACAAAACGAAATTAATTCCCAAAAAGATATTCCTCACAAAACAAGAGAATATGAAGTGGTCATAAATATGTCTGACCCGCTTCCTATCTTTCGGCGTACTGCGTCCCATTTGCTGCGGCCTTATGACGTTTACAATATCCTTTCTTAATTAACAAATTGAACTAAAACACAAACAAATAATATTTAAACTTAAATAACAAAAATAAAAAGTAAACTTTTTTTAAATGGCTACAACACATTAAATTTCATGTAAATCATCCATGCTAACACACACAAAATATTTTCTTTCTATCTATTAGATTGTGTTTTAATAACGTCTACACCTACCCCAACCCCAAACATACCCTTACAGTAATGCAGATACATTAAATATTGTTGTTCAGCATTTAAAAAAGGATGCAATATTGATGCGCGCATGCGCAGTAAGCAGAGGCAGGAAAATCTGACGGGTGGATAAAGTTCGGCAAGACATTCACAGATTCGACTTTTCCGGATCAATAGCTTGCGAGCAAAACGTTTTTATGGCACAAATAATAATAATAATAATAATAAATAATTTGTTACATTTATAATGTCACAGTCTATCTCCCTCTGCCTTGTGTTTCCCTGCCCATATTTGGTTTTCCTGTTTTTCCTGTCATCATTATTTAATTAGTCTCCATTTGTATCTTGATTTCGTCCCAGGTGTTTCCAGTTATGTTCGCCTTCATATAGTCTGTTCTGCCCCATGTTTCTTGTGGATTATTGTTAATGTCTGATCGTCAGTGAGTGTGTTTACCTGTCTCCGTCATCTCCGTGTCTCTGTTATTAAATATTCAAAGAAGTTCCGTGTCTCCTCCATGCAACCTCCTAACACTCAAAGCGCTTTACATAGTAAGGGGACTATCTCCTCATCTGTATTTTTAATTTAAGAGATTTAATAATAGAAATAAAAGGCATATAGACTATGATGAATAATGAATAAGTTTGAAATGTGCTTTTAATTCATAGAACTCTAATGAGAGCAGTCTCAGTACAATGATGTGGTCTAAAACCTGACTGGAAATCCTCACAGATATAATTTTTCTCTAAGAGGGAACATAGTTGTGACGATACTACCTTTTATAATATCTTTGACAGTAAAGGGAGATTCGAGATTGGTCTGTAATTAATTAATTATTTGGGGTAAAGTTGTGTTTTTGAATGAGAGGCTTAATAACAGACAGTTTGAAGGTTTTGGGGACATATCCTAATGACAATGATGAGTTAATAATATTCAGAAGAGGATCTATTACTTCTGGAAGCACCTCTTTTAGGAGCTTAGATGGAACAGGATCTAACATGGTTTAGATGATTTAACAAGTTTATACAATTCTTCATTTCCAATAGAAAAGAATGAGGAGAATTGTTCCTCATGGGATATATAGTGCACTATCTGATGCGATACTGTGGCTAACAGCTGCATGGCTACAATTTTATCTCTAATAGTTTTGATCTTGTAAGTAATGTTCATAATGTCATTACTGCTGTGCTGCTGGGTAGTGTGTGCACCTACTGATGTTATATTCTTTTGTTAATTTAGCCACTGTATTGAATAAATAATTGGGGTTGTGTTTGTTTTCTTCTAAAAGAGACATGAAGTAAGTAGATCTAGCCATTTTTAAGTTTTTTGTAGGAGAGAGTATTTTCCTGCCAAGCAATACGAAATACCTCTAATTTATTTTTTTATCCACCTGCGCTCCATTTTCCAGGCTGCTCTCTTTATGGCCCGAGTGTGCTCATTATACCATGGTGTTTGACTCTTTTCCTTAATCTTCCTTAAGCGTAAAGCAGTAACCGTATCTAAAGTGCTAGAAAAGAGAGAGTCCATAGTTTCTGTTACATCATCAAGTTGTTCTGAGCTATTGGATATGCTGAGGAACTGAGATTAGTCATGAAGATTTGTGATAGAAGTGATGGTTCTACCATATTTGTAACAAGGAGTTGGCTTTACAGCTTTAGCTATATGGAATATACCCAAAACTAGATAATGATCTGAGATATCACCACTCTGTTGCAAAATTTAAACGCCACTGACATCAATTCCATGCGACTGTATTAAATCTAGAGTATGATTTTGACAATGAGTAGGTCCTGACACGTGTTGTTTAACACCAGTAGAGTTTAGAATGTCTATAAAAACTGATTCCAAAGAATATTTTTCATTATTAACATGGATACTAAAATCAGCAACAATTAGGACTTTATCTGCGGCCAGCAATAACTCAGATAGAAAATCTGCAAATTCTTTAATAAAGTCTGTATGGTGCCCTGGTGGCCTGTATACAGTAGCCAGTACAAACATCACAGGGGATTTATCATTAACACTTGTTTCTTTGGATAACGTTATATGAAGCACCATTACTGTTGGGTTTCACCTCTGAGAATTACTGAAAATATTGCTATAAATTGTAGCAACACCTCCCCCTTTACCTTTTGGATGCGGCTCATGTCTGTAACAGTAATCTTGAGTGGTAAACTCGTTTAAAGTAATGTAATCATCTAGTTTTAGCCAGGTTTCTGTCAAACAAAGCACATCTAGTTAATGTTCGGTGATCATCATTTACAAATTTGCTTTTGAAGAAAGGGATCTAATATTAAATAAGCCAAGCTTTTAGTTTGTTTATCTCTATTATATCTGTTTTTAATTTGTTGAACAACAATTAAATTGTTACTCTTACTTTGGTTTGGATGATTTTTGTATTTTCTAGTTCAGGGAACAGACACAGTCTCTATAATGTGATATCTAGGTGAAAGAGTCTCTATGTGCTGATTATGAACTGACTTCTGTGACGTGAGGCGGCTAACAGACTGATCTGGGCCACAGTTAGTCAAGTATGAACTCTAAGACAATGTGCCATATTTCTAGAGAGAAGAGCGGCACCACCCCAGGAGGGATGAAGCCCATCTCTTATCAACAGGTCAGGTCTGCCCCAAAAACTCTTCCAATTGTCTATAAAACCTATGTTATTCTGTGGGCACCACTTAGACATCCAGCCAGTGACGACAGTCTCCTATGAATCTCATCACCCCGGTAGACAGGGAGCGGGCCAGAGCATATTACAGTGTCTGAAATCATACTTGCAAGTTCACACACCTCTTTAACATTATATTTAGTGATCGCCGATTGGTCAAACATCATTAGCGCTGACGTGGATAACAATCTTACTGAATTTACGTTAAGTCTTAGCCAGCAATTTTAAATTTGCCAAGATGTCAGGGGCTCTGGCTCCCGGTTAACAATGGACTATGTTTGCTGGTGTCTCTATTTTCACGTTCCATACAATAGAATCGCCAATAACTAGATCACTTTCATCAGGTTTATCAGTGAGTGCATCATTGAGTGGGAAGAACCTGTTTGATGTTCCGATCGAAACAGAAGAGCGGTGTTTTGACCCGTGACTAGGCCGCCTCACAGTCACACAGTTGCCCTGCTGCAGAGTTACTGAAACCAGAACCGAACAATGTACAGGACTCCCTGAGATAGTCGCATCCAAAGCAGTGTAAAGTGTTTTAATGCTGAATTAACTGAAAATAGATGCATTTATCAACAATTATGCAAGTTAAATGACTGAAAATTGACAAAATATTATTTATATTTATTTCTATTAATTTACTTATTTCTAAAAAACCCTTTTGAATACATTTAATTTCATGTGGACCCTGATAATTATGGAAGGTTTCTAAGACCTACTAAGAATATTACAGGTATTGTCACACACACAGAGAGAGAAAAAAACTGCTTTTTATAATTTTTATGTGTCCAGTAATAAGAATAATTATAAAACAATGCATTGGCTCCTGTTAGTCTTGAATGTTAAAGGGTTAAACAGAACCAAAGGTGATCAGAAACTCCACCCTCTTACAACACTTACCAGGAAGAGACTGACTTGTCATTTCTCCGTCTTGTTAAACTGATTTTCTTCTCTTTGACAAAAGCAAACAAGAATCAGCCATCAGTGGACGAACAACGAAGAGAAAAATAAGTAGTTTGTTTCTGAACAGTCAGCAGATCTTTGTGATTCTCGTGGTTATTAATTTTATTTAAACCGTCGATCAGAAAGTGAAAGTAAAGTTTAGGTTGCTGGAGCTCAAACAGTGAAAATGGCTTCATCGGCTGAAAATGACTATAATTGTCCCGTGTGCTGTGACATCTTCAAGACTCCTGTTCTTTTATCATGTAGTCACAGTGTCTGTAAAGAGTGTCTTCAACAGTTCTGGAGAACCAAGACAACTCAGGAGTGTCCCGTCTGCAGGAGAAGATCCTCAAAAGAAGAACCTCCAGTAAATCTTGCATTACAAAACTTGTGTGAGTCGTTCCTGAAGGAGAGAAACGAGAGCCGTTCATCAGAATCTGAGGAGATCTGCAGTTTACACCGAGAGAAACTCAAACTCTTCTGTCTGGAGGACAAACAGCCGGTGTGTTTAGTGTGCTTTACTTCAAAACAACACGACAATCACAAATTCAGACCAATAAGTGAAGTGATTTCATCATATAAGGTAGGACAAATGTCTCTTATTTCATGTATAAAGAACAATAAGTAATTGTAAACACAGATATCATCACATTCAGGCACTCAATATTTATCTCTGCCATTTTACTCCACTTATACTCAATATATGACATAAACTCTGCTGTAAAAAGTATTTGCCCCCATACTGAGCTACTGGGCCAAGTTTGTTTTTTCTTTTATATTTGAAGATAACGGCTCTCACTCTAGTTCTTTGGAGTCCAAGAGCCTTTAAAATGGTTTTGTAACCCTTCCAGATTGATGGATTTCAATGAAGTTCTTTGTCATAATTTTTAAAATACTTTTTTTCAGTGCACTGTATGATCACTGTATTCTCTTCTCCTCACAGTAATCTGTTTTATATATCAGGCCTGTTTTATATATTTTAAATTTTTTGTTCAATTCTAGGAGGAGCTCAATACAGCACTGAAGTCCTCACAGGAGAAACTTAGAAAGAGAGAAAACATGAAAGGAGAGTTTGAGAAAACAGTTCAACACATCAAGGTGAGGAAACACAATCAAGAGTCGTTTTCAGTACAGGTGTAGGACCACGAAACACAATTATGATTTATTATATTTAATATAATGGATGAAGTTTATTATTGTTGTAAACAGGGGCGCTGTAAGGGGGGGGGGGGGGGCGAGGGGGAAATGTGATTTCTACCGAGGGGAACGCTAGAGCCCTGCATTTCAGCCCCGGCCCCGGCGGGCCCCGACTTTTTTATGCCTCTAGGGCCAGGCTTCGGGCCAATTTTCACGTCATAGTTCAGACGCGAGCCGGCCCTCGGGCCTGAATTAGGCTTCTCCTTATTTTTATATTTTAGACATCCATCAATTAGTGATGAAAGAAATTGCAGCGCTGGTGGACACGAGACCGTGTGACTGTCAAGAGCGGCTCGACGGTGTTTAGAGTTCCGCAGCAGCAGCGAGCGCCGTCAGCGCAGCTGAAGAGTTCTGCTTTAAATGCACACAATAGATTGAAGCTTGCTGCAAAGCCCCAGCAAAAGAAATTACCATGAATGTGTTGGGGGGAAATAGTAAGGAGATATTTGAATTATTTACTAATAAACTAGTGTTAGTCTTAGTCAGTGTCGCAAAGATGAAGATGATGATCCTGACTCGCCATCTCCTCATTAGACACGCCTTTAGAGAGAAGTGCATCTTCACGGATGAAGATTATATTAGAGTTTTTGTTTTCGATTTGATTTATTTCATTAAGTAGTAATTTAAAGCTTTCTATAGATATATTTATCATGTCTGTGAGGCATGTATTCGCTGACTTTCGGTTCATTTTTGTGAAGCGCTCCTGTTCAAGACGAGACGGCAGAAAGCGCATCATTGTTTTCTTTATTTTATAAAATTATTTTTTATATTTTATAAAGAGTTTTGCTGATATTGTGAGTGCACACAAATACAAGTAGACCCTTTACAATTATGAATTATGTATTACTCTTACTTTTATGAGCAAAAACTACAGCGTATTTAAGTTTTTCCATTGTTAACTTAATAAAAAAAATGAAACAAAATGTAATCACTTTGCCATTACATACAAAACATAACTATTCTTGGGAGAAGGGGGAACGTAATTCTGTTAAGCTGTCGGACACGGGCCTGAGTTTCTCTTGGATCTGGATGATGTGATTGTGTTGATCTGTGTTGATTGAGATGATTGAAGTGAATGTGATTTGATTTCAGTCTCAAGCTGAGCACACAGAGCGTCAGATTAAACAGCAGTTTGAGAAGCTTCATCAGTTTCTCAGAGATGAAGAAGAAGCTACAATCACTGCACTGAGAGATGAAGAGGGGCAGAAGAAGCAGATGATGAAGGAGAAGCTGGAGGAGATGAACAGACTCATCTCAGCTCTTTCACACACAATCAAAGACACGGAGGAGATGATGAAAGCCAATGACGTCTGCTTTCTAAAGGTCTGATTTCAGATCATCCATTGATTGATTGATTGATTGATTGATTGATTGATTGATTGAGTTCTTGATTGATTGATTGATTGATTGATTGATTGATTGATTGTTTGATGATTGATTGATTGATTGATTGATTGATTGATTGATTGATTGATTGATTGATTGATTGAGTTCTTGATTGATTGAGTTCTTGATGATAAATGGTGTGTTTGTTCTGCAGGAGTTTCCAGTCACGATGGAAAGGTGAGTGATCTTCTGATGTCTCTGGTCTCTCTGTTTCTGATCCAAATCCACTGCGGTTCTGATCCTGAATGTTCTTCCAGAGTCCAGATCTCAGAGCCGGATCCACAGATGCCTTCTGGAGCTTTGATTCATGTGCCACGATACTTGGGCAACCTGTCCTTCAGAGTCTTGAAGAAGATGCAGAACATTGTCCAAAACAGTGAGTCTGGAGAAGATCTGTGCTGTTACACATACACTGGAAATGATGCATGAGGGAATATTTACAGATTTCAGCATTATGTGTGAATAACCAGATGAGCTACTACACCAGAATGAGCCGTAACCAAGAGAAGAACAACTTTAATCCACATGATATTTACAGCAGATCTCAGTTCAGTTTGATTGATTATCAAATATAGAATATTTACTGTAATAACACTGAGAGTAGAGCTGCACGATTCTGGATAAATTGAGAATCATGATTTTTTTTCTTAAATAGAGATCACGATTATCTCACGATTCTGAACAAAACAAAATAATTTGTGACAAAATATTAATTGCTCGTAATGAAGGGTCAGAGCACGCACATCCAAAAATGTCTTGGACAGGTGCAAGATCAAAAGGTACATCAAATAATATAAAAGATATCTGCACACTGTTGTTCTCCCTTTATTAAAAAAAATAACCATGACCGAAACATTGCCACTTTTAACTTTTTTTGAATAAAGGGAGAACAACAGTGTTTAATTAATTTGAAATAATTATTAACCATTTTAATATCTAATACACACACATACATATATATATATTAGGGATGGGTCACGATTTTTGAATATTCGATTAGTGATTTAATTACAGAATATCGATTAGGTTGTGTGATTATTTTCTAAAGGTGTACCCACACTGGGTGTTTTGAACCATCCCGAGCCGCGTCTGAGCCCCAAAGCCCTGTTCGTTTGACTAATGTGATCACTCCGTGGTTCGTTTAGCAGGCTCTGGCTTGGGTGTAAGAGGTGGACCAGACTCGGTTCAGTTGGACTCGGGCACGGCACACATATAGTGTGAGCGCTAACCGCGCCGGAGCACGAACTTCTGATACGTGCAGCCTGACTGCGTGAACAATAGACCTGTTAACAATATATAGTTACAGCGTCCCAAACAACTCAAAATAATAAACCATAAAGTTAACAAAACGATGCACTGCACTGAGCGCGAGCGCTTCTCTGCCTCCTTCACGTGCTTCAGAAACATCATGTTTCCCACTTATGAAGCCGTGGCGAGCTGCATTCAATTTAATAATGTAATATTCCACTGGTTGATAACCATAAATATTTATGTAACAAAGATTTGTGCTGTTTTTCGTGTTAAATGTGAAGAATGACAGGTTGGATGCCACAGACTGTATACAGGTGTAATTTTCACTTTAACTTCACGCAATGTAACATGATTTTATTATTGTAATTTTGACAGTGTGTGTGTGCGTGCGTGCGTGAGTGTGTGTGCATGCGCGGGAGGGGTGCGATTTTCGAATAGTAATCGAATAATACCCGGTGATTATCAATATTACTTTTGCTTAAAATGCCCATTCCTAATATATATATATATATATTAGTGCTTTCAAATGATTAATCGCATCTAAAATAAGAGTTTTTTTTAACA
Source organism: Schizopygopsis malacanthus (assembly GCA_027474115.1). NCBI lineage: Eukaryota > Metazoa > Chordata > Actinopteri > Cypriniformes > Cyprinidae > Schizopygopsis > Schizopygopsis malacanthus. The sequence goes on along the minus strand of CM049874.1, from coordinate 1,567,260 downwards.
TAATATATCTGCGTACTGTGTATATTTTAGGGGTGGGCATAGATTAATTTTTTTAATCTAGATTAATCTAGATTAATTTTGGAATTAATCTAGATTAATCTAGATTAAAATGGCTCATTTGAATTCTGCCGAAGGCATTCAGAATATGTGTGCTACCCAAATAATGGCTAAAAGTAAGTCTTTGAGAACGGGTTTCTCAAGCCAGGTGGCGCATTAGACCAGGGGCTCATCTCCTGTTTCCAAAATGCATCACAAACTGTTTGAGAAAGCTGTTCTACTATGATAATTGGTGATGAAAATAAACTATGTTCAATAAGATGTACTTGTGTTTACTAACTGTTTATTCAGTTAAACATGAATTTTGAACTGTAGGCCTACATAAGAGGTCGTGATGAACTGTTTACAGTTTCCATTGGGAAGCTTCTTAAAAATAAATTTTCCCTGAAGCAAACCCGGCGGCTTCATAGCTGCATCCATGTTAGCACGTCACGTCTGATGTGGTAATTTCACAGTAACGTTAGGCATACACACAGGTTCGAAGCAGAGGTGACACGGGAGTGAATTCTCAAGTTCACATGAGACCTAAAGCGCATCCTGTTTGCTTAAAAGCGCAACGTTTCGTTGTTATTCTGAGTGCACACAAATAAACGTAGAGTCTTTACAGATTCGAAAGATGTATTAGGCTACTTTTATCTGTATGACCAAGAATGACGGAGATTTTAAGAGCAAGTGAGCGCACCGGAGCCTGTCCTGCGCAAACGCGCTTCCACACAAACACTTCAATAGCGCACATTTCTCTAGGTTAACATCATATTGAGCGGCCATGTAAAGTTGCTACTACATACATGTTTCAGATGAAAAGCCATATTTGAGGTTGATGAATGATAGATGAGCGTTTGGATGTCCTGCCCGATTGTATTACCACATAGACCAGCCGTTAACAATCTGTCCATCACGGACTGCGAGCCTCTAGTTCGAAGACTCGTTCTCGCCCCCTACAGTGCAATTCGGCTAGGTATACATCCGCGCTAAAATATCAGGGTGAAAGTCATCATAGCTTGCGTAGTATAGACCCAGCTCCCAACCCAACTTTGAGAATAGATTAACGGCGATATTTTTTTTATCGCCGATAAGAGTCTCGCGTTAACGCAGCACGTTAACGCCGATAACGGCCCACCACTAGTATATTTATTAAGTATATATAAAAATACACACATGCATGTATATATTTAAGAAAAACACGATACGCTTATATATTAAATATATTTCAATATTATATAAATGATATGAATATAAATATATTCATAATATATACATGCATGTTTGTGTATTTATCTATACATAATAAATATACACAACACACACACATGTATTATGTAAAAAATAATTTAATTTTGGATGCGATTAATCGTGATTAACCATTTGACAGCATTAATATATATATATATATATATATATATATATATAATAAACCATTTTTTACTATTAAAATTGTGAAAAGTGGTTTGAATGAAGGCTTCAATGACTCGCTCATGAATGTTTGTTTCATTTCTGGATGAATCAGCGTTTATGAACGAATCTCTAGATTGAATGATTCAATGACAAATACATTTTATAACAGTCACTTGTCTCCATCTACTGGAGAAACACTGTAATCAACGTTATTCGAAGCACCAGTTACTTTCAGAAGATCTACACAACCGCAGACATCAGTGTTTATATCCGAACTATAAACGTTTATCCCAGTATTTCTGTGATTAATATGAATGATTGTAGGACAGAAATAATACTTTGTGGTTGACAGGACGGTTTGTGAAGCTGTTTCTTACCTAAACATGATAAAGGCTCTCTCTGTGTCAGCGGCTAAACTGATTTTAATGTTCCAGTATGATTTTTTTCAAAGATTAATAAACACGGGTGAATCATTGTGATTTAGAAATGAGATCGCGTGGGTGTTTGAATCGAGATCACGATGTTTTAACGATTACTCGTGCAGCTCTAACTGACAGTGATCAGAGGAAAATGTCTGATGTGTTTGATCAATAGAACGAGTCATAATTCATAATAATCTGTGTACGGTTCACTCTTGATCATTATATGAACATCAGAATAATATGTTGATTGTGTCTCATCAGCTCCTGTGATTCTGGATCCAAACACTGCATATCCACGTCTCGTCGTGTCTGATGATCTGACCAGTGTGAGATACAGCGAGAACAATCCACTGATTCCTGATAATCCAGAGAGATTCAACTCTTGTCCATGTGTTCTGGGTTCAGAGGGTTTTAACTCAGGAACACACTGCTGGGATGTGGAGGTTAAAGAGAGTTCAGGCTGGGTTCTTGGAGTAACTACAGCATCAAACCAAAGGAAGGGACGTGTTTTCTTTAACACTAATGTCTGGAGTGTAAAGTACGGATTGTCTGAACGGTTTGGTTTTCGTGTTAAACAGGATCTTGAGCGTGTGAGAGTTAATCTGGACTATGACAGAGGAACAGTGTCATTCTCTGATCCTGTAACTAACACACGTCTACACACATTCACAACCACCTTCACTCACACACTCTTTCCTTTCTTCGGTAGTTATTCTCCTCTGAAGATCTTACCGTTCAATAGTCAGTAAACATTACACCTGTAGATCTGGATCGACCTGCTTTCATCTTTTACACTCATGTTACCAATATTTAATCCATTTCACAATTTCAATATTTCTTCAAAATGAGACTAAATGAATAATTGTTTATTTCACTTATATATGTTATATCATCATTCTTTCATTGATGTAAATTACTAAATGTATATATGAAAGTAAAAATTATTAAAAAAAGATTTTGCTCAGCATTCAAATGTTTCTCAGGTGGAGGATTTATTTATTTATTTATCTGAAAGGGTTTCAGTAATGTCAAATACTAAAATAAATATTCGGAAATAAACTTTAATAATTTAGTTGATCCATTTAAAGCACACTATGGATTATATACAGGCCTGTAATTTTTCTCTAAGAAGGAACATAGTTGTGACGATACTACCTTTTATAATATCTTTGACAGTAAATGGAGATTCGAGATTGGTCTGTAATTAATTAATTATTTGGGGTCAAGTTGTGTTTTTTTAATGAGAGGCTTAATAACAGACAGTTTGAAGGTTTTGGGAACATATCCTAATGACAATGATGAGTTAATAAGAAGCCAGCACTTTTAAATTTGCCAAGATATCAGGGGCTCTGGCTCCCGGTAAACAATGGACTACGGTGACCGCAGGCGCGCAGATGGCACTAGGGACGGGGGGGACATGACCCCCCCAGATTCATAGTGACCCGATCCGTCCCCCTCACTAGCCCTACGAAAGGCGACAAAAATCGGTAAAACAGAGGATTAATCAGTGTTTTCGCTATGTACATTAGCCTAAGTAGTGTCCGCTGCTTCAGAAACAGGAATCTTTACGCTCTCTCTCTCTGTGTGTGTGTGCTACGACTCCTGAGTGACCCCGGGGTCCTATGAGGAGCTGGTAGCTGCCTCAATCGTGCCTGTAGGAGCGGTGACCGTAGTGATCATATACCATCGTCTATGACTGAGCTGAGCCGGTGATTTTCTGAACTGAAAAAATCCGACTGTATAACTGCCACATAAAGGCAATGAAGAGACAAAAAACAATCACCTCGTTTTTTCACAAACCAAACAATGTAAGTATCCTATGCCTGTTGACTTTCCCAGATGTGGTAGATTAGTTTTGTTGAGGGGAATAGCTAGTCTGACAATAATGGCAAGAAGGAAAATGTGGAGACCATAACTATGCATTTAGGTGAGTGGACAGAGGCAAATAATGAATGAACACAAAAAGAATGGTTGGATAAATCAAACAATTTATCGTCGTCAAGAAATAATGTTTTATCTTATCATCTAACCCATTGTACTGTATCAGTTGACTGAGGTGTGTTCACTGTCGTGTAAGCCACTATACAAATAATTATAATAAGTACATTTGTGTGGTGCAAGGTTTATGCAAACAACAAATAAAGGCCTACATAACCTTTTGACATCCTCTTATAGCAGGAAATCATGTTTTTTTTATTGTACGGAGGATTTTACAAAATCATATTTATGCCTTTTTATGCTCTTAAATTATGGGCTATTTTCTTAATGAGTCATACATCATTTTTGAAAGATATTTCTAATCTATAATTTGCAACAAACTTGTAATTAACACTTAAATTTTACATTTTAAAAGGTTATTCTTAGACATTTGAAATAATGACCAACTTTAGTAGTTTTAGCCGTTAATTCTCAGGAATATGTTGTATTTCACATTGTTGTGAAATTCTATAGAGGTATATAGAGGGTTAACTGAAATGATAAGATTTCAAATGTTGTCCTCCTGGCCTGCAGGCAATTTCTGATGACAGTGAGGCAGGCCCTAGTCAGTCAAGTGAGGATCTGCAGGAGGGCAGCCACAGTAGAAAAAGACAGCATGAGGAAGGAGAGACAGTAGAATTACAGACAGAACAACAAGGAGGGACAGGAGGCAACACAGAGGGAGAGGATGTTGACATGATAATGACATATACAAAGCCAAATCAACCTGACCCTAAAGTTTAGCAAAAACAAGTGATGAAAGACCGGACACTGATGGTCTGAGAAGTATCCCTGGCTGCATGTTAGTACGGGTACAGATGCTGTTCTGTGTTTTCACTGCTCGAAGTACTTCAAGACAGGGAAACCAGCACAAGCCAAGAGTATAGACCCAGCTTTTATCAGGAATGGATTTAAAAACTGGAAAAAAGCACTTGAAAATGTTCCATGCATGAGAAATCAGAGAGTCACAACGTTGCTGTTACAACTGCTGCCTATGAAAACAGGCCAGTTACCACACAGTTGAGCAGCGCAGTCAGCACACAGCAGGCAGAAAACAGAGCTAGCCTGTTCAAAATAATAGGGGGTGAGATGTTTCTGGCGAGGCAGGGATTGGCCTTTAGGGGCATGAACATCATCAAGGTAACCTTGACCAGCTTTTAAAATACAAAGCTGAAGATGATCAATCATTCACTAGGTGGTTATCTGCAAAGAGGGGGGGGGGGGTGCACACATCTTGGGATTGTCAAAATGAGTGTATAAATTTGATGAGTTCATCGATTATCAGGACAATTGCAGATGAGATCCGGTCCCTTCCAGTGTTGCAGTATTCAATAATTATGGATGGGACAAGGGATATCTCTGGTGTTGAGCAGGAGGCGCTGTGCCTACGTTATGTTGACACTGATTTGCTGGTGCACGAAGACTTTATAGGGTTGTATGAAATAACTTCTACAACAGGTGAAAACCTTGCCAGAATCATTTTGGACGTTCTGTTGAGACTGAATTTGCCAATATCTGGCCTCAGACGTCAAGCATATGATGGGGCTTCAAATATGGCTGGAAAGTACTCAGGTGCCCAGGCTGTTATTCAGCGAGCACAGCCACTAGCACCAGATATACATTGTGGAGCACACTTTACAGAGTAGAGTTCTACCGTGTCCTTGACACAGTAGATGCACAAACTACTGAGAAGTTTATGCAACCAGGCATTCAAACTTTAAAAGAACTGGAAAACTCACTCCTGACTCCCATTACAAATGATGCAGCAGTTCAGAAATATCCTGAACTGAACGAGGAAGACTTGAAAGTCCAATTAGCCATGTTTAAAAACAAGTACAAGGTCAGCACAACTGCAGATGCTGTGCATGTTTTGAGAGAAATGCCCGCTGAAGTCCGTGGCCTATTTGATCAGGTAGAGACATTAGTAAGATTGTTGATGTGGTGCCCATATCATCTGCTGAGGCAGAGCGCAGTTTTAGTGGGTTACGCAGGTTGAAAACTTGGTTTGCGATCAACCATGACACAAAAAAGACTCAATGGCATTGCTGTGTGCCATATTCACCAAGAGAGGCTTGACAGACTGGACAGACAAGAAATTGCCCAGCAGTATGTTCAGGGTAATGAAAGGAGGAGAGATGTTTTTGGGTCCTTCATTGAGTAAATTTGTTTGACTGCACTAGAGGGAATTTCTCATACTCCGTATACTTACTTATTTTTATTTATGTAAATATGTTGTTGTTATTTTATTTTATTATTATTATTATAATTATAATTTTTTGCACATAGGTTCTTTGCTTTTTTGTTCATAATGATAGACTTTATATGTGTCATGAATCTGGTTGCCACTCACCACATCTCTTGCACCACACTACAGCTGCACATCACCCATGGACTGCATCTCCCATCATTCACTGCACTCACACATTCCCATCCACCATTACACCAATCACACAGCTGTCACCAATCACTCGTTAGCACTGATTGTCTCACCACACCTGCACCTCATTCACACACACACATTTAAGCAGCACACTTCCATGCAAACTTTGCGACGTCTTGTTCTTGAAACATCTTACTGCACTTGGATCCACACGCCTTTGACCAGTCATTACAGTATGCTGAGATAAGCAAATGTTTAAATAAAACATACTGAAGACATGAAGTTTTGGTGGGTGATTGGCATACTAGTCAAATAACAGTCTGATCATGCATTGCTAGTGGTGATCAGGAAGGCCTTTGTTTACCTTTCTTCATTGTTGTTTATCCATGATTTCAAATAAGAATCCCTCAATGGCTTTTTAGTGCAAATCATTAGCCCAAATTACGCAAAGTAACTACTTGAGCACTAGTTAAAGCCCAAATTACGCAAAATAACGAATTTAGTTTAAATCATTTGCTGACAGCTTGGAGACAGCCGGTCTTGGGGCGAGGTTCCAGCGGGCCGTCCTTCCGGCTTTGGCGAGCGAGGAAGAGTTCCAAGCGAGCTTCAAGAGAGTCAAGAGAGAGAGCGCGCGCACTCGCGCGTCGTTTTAAACTGTCCGGGTTTGGACCTCGCCCACAGGCGGCTGGTCCAATCAGAGCGTCGGTACGGGACGGAGCCCCGCCTGCACGGCTGCTCTTGCAAGGCATTTTCATGTGACGAAAAGAATAACTTTTGATCCCTGTATTAAAACTCTTACCAGGTTTACACATTTATAATATCACCACATTCGTTATCTTACTGATTCATACATTTTTGCAACCATTCATAAAAGTCTAAACACAACCTAAACATTCCAGCTTAAAGTACGATTAGAAATCAGCCCACGTTTTCCCAAATAATTCACATTCCACAAGAACATGAGAGAACGAGTGCAACGTCAATATCCATATGTTTCTGGTGTGGATGCTTTGAAAGTCATGAAACGAACGAATGTCTTTAAGAAACGTTCCCGGCACATTCCTTTGTTCCATAATAGGAAGAAAACGCGCGCTTTTGCGCTGAGGTGGAGGAGGGGCTTTAGCGAGTTACTGGTTCTTTCAGCTGCCCCCCTTCTGGTGAATTGTAGAGCCAGTTGAATTCCTGCCGACATATGTTACATATCCCCCTTGGGCTTGGTGATGTTCCCCTGATGGAACATTGTCAGGCCCTGGAACAAGAGGCAGGAAGAACAGGCACATACAAGACACAAACATCATTTCTATCACTGACTGGAGCCTGGTACAGGGTAATTTGGGAAGGAACAGGTTAGAAACTTGAGAAGACATAGGGATGCATTGTTTATCATTATTGACAATTGGGTCATTTTTGACTGTTTTAATTGTCAGGGGCTCGACGAGGCGGTGTAGGTATGATCTCAGTCAGGTTGGTCGAATTCTCGGGTTCGGGTTCTAGGTCGGGATTACCACGTCAAAAAAGGCGAGGGACGCCTGACGTGCATTTGTTGAGAGACTCTTGAACGACGTTCACTCGCTTGCGTAGGAGGAAGGCCAGTGTCAAAGTCACAACATCTCCTACGATAGTAGAGATACAAAGCGCCGTGTCAGCGGCAGACCAGGACCGAATAATTGGCGCGCCGGCGGGCGGAAGGCGAGTGATAGCTTCTAACGCTGTCAGCCGGTGTCAATTCAATAAGAGATTTCGATTTCAACCTGATATTCATCAGTGATGAGGTGATACAATGCTAACTCGTCAATATGGAGGATTGCGCCCTTCGGGACAGTGATCCATAACGTTTGGTTGGGCAAATTAATGCGCGTAGTGGTGTCGTGTTAATCGCATGTGAGGGTGGCTGTTCGTGCTGGGGTATTGACCAGCCATCGGTTTCTGATGATTTCGGCTTGCGTTACCTCAACTTGAGAACGTGGTGTTGTTTCGGCGGGGCACTAGTGTCGGGTTTAATGGATTCTAAACCACGGATGCCCCTGGTATTATCGCGTACACAGAGTTTACTCGGGTAGGGGGGAGTGAATGTCCTAAATGAGCGTGCCCATCTTTAAGTTTGGGGCCGGATACAACTGTTCGTTGTTATCGTAATACGCAGCGACTTTAGGAGTGTGGATTTTGACATAGGTTTTCCCTTGCCGTAATCCCACATTCACAACGTCTTTGAGCCGGTAAACATTATTAACGTCGATAATGGGCAAACTGAAAAGACAACTAAGTCACCTGTTTCCGGGTTTGCGTATATGGGAATAGCGCTACCGGGAAAGGGGCGAGATGGGTTTGGATGAGACTAGCGGGGCCCGCAGTAGCCGAAGTTACAACGTTTGAACAAGGGTAAGAGGTATCGTGTAGCACGGAATCCTATTCATGGCTACGTTGTCAATCGAGGGACTTACATCGTGTATCATGTCGTTCATGATTTTGGCGGGTGACTTCGATCGGTCGACAAAGGTTCTCACAGCGAATTACAGCGACTTTACTGATGGAAGTTGATCTCAATTTCAGGACCTGGATTCAAGGATTGGTTAAGAGGGTTCAACGTGAGAGAGAGGAAAGGAAAAACACAAAGTGAGACATGAGATAAAGAAACCAAATGATAAAGTAAAAAAAAAAAAATTAAAAAAAAAAAAAAATTCAAAACACAAAAAAAATAAAATTCAAAATGTAAAAAAAAAAATTATTAAAAAAAAAAAGTTATATAATAATAATAAAAAAAAATTTGAGAGTAACTCCTCTCTACTGGATTGGTCCTAGCAGTGCTGCGGAGGAGAGAATATGGGTTGTGTCTAAGCATGGTTGCTATATGTTTTCCTAAACTGACAATACTTATGCTTGTGTGGTGCATATGGTTGTCGGTCTGTGTCAGTCGGTTTGATCTTCCCCCTTTTCCTGTCGGTGGTTTGGATTTGCCGGTTGGAACTGGCAACCCATCATGGTGCATCGTGTGCGTGTGTCAGCATACTCCCCCTCTGGCCGTGAGGTACTACGAGCTGTGGCGCAGTGAGTGGCTCAGGGACATACGTGTGGACACCGTCTTGCAGATGCAGCATGTAGTCGACAGAGTGGAGCTCCCGGAGCTCGGAGGATGTGTTCAGGTCCGTATAGGAAATGGAATGTTCAAATGGGTTTGACATGTGAGCTGTCATGGTTCGTAGTGACGAATCCGCATGTGAGGGTGAGGAGATCGTCAGCAGCGAACTGAGGTGGTATGGTAATGCAGGAGGGCAGGGGTGTGCTCGCCAGTGGCGTGCTGGCGGCGGGTTACTGCTGCCACTGTAGGGTTGGGTGGGAGGGCATGAAAGGTCCAGGACTCTTCATGTGATGCACCTGCTGTGGTGAGGGCATCGTTTTGGTCATTTGAGGGGCTGGAGTTTGGGAGGAAACGTTTAGGATGTCAGACCTGATCTGGTGTTCTCCGGAGGAATGGCAGGTGACTGAGACAGCACTTTCAGGAACTCGAGGAGTTTCATCAGCAGGTGTTTTTGTTGGACGCTGCTGTGATTTGGAGTATTGGGTGTTGAGTTAGTGTTTAACTCTGTTGCTGGGTTTTCAGGTGGGGTTTCATGTCCATCTGAAGTCAGGGTGTTTACTGTTCTCTGAGAGTGGGGTGAAGCAGTGCTGTCTTCTACGGCTGATTTGTTCAGCTTGTCACTGCCTTTTCGTCTGACAGCTAGTCAGGCTGAATCTGGTTCCTCTTCCTTTTCCCACTTATTCTCATGAGGCCTTGCTTGGTCCCATGACTTCTCCCAGTGTCGTCCAGGTGAGCGTTGACGTCCACGCGGTCCATCCCATCGTTCATACCTCTGTTCGGGTCGAGTGTCAGCGTGTGAGTCTCGTTCTCTGTTGAACGGGGGTGCATTCCATTCTCTGTGTGGTGGCTTAGCATTGTCTTGGCGTTGGGTGCCCTCTAGAGCCAGTTCATGGTGTTGCGTGTTGAAATCAAGAACTGCTGGGGTTTTTACGCTCTTTTCTGAGGCCACCTTTTGTTTTGTAGTAGGCCTTTTGCACCAAGTCTCGCAACTGCTGAGTGTTCATCGTTCGTGGACATGGTCGCCAAGATGGTGGCTTATGCCAGGATGAAGGTTTCTTAGGAAGAGGGTTTTAAAGTTCAGTTCATCTTCCATGTCAGAATCATTGCGAGTTCCAAAATATACTTGTCTGAGTCGACTGTAGTAAGCTTGAGGAGGTTCGTGACGTCCTTGTCTCGTCTCCAGGGCAGCCACTAAGCCTTGATCGGACTCAGGGTCGGCGAACTCTTTAATGAGGGCTTTTCGCAGCCGTTGATAATCAGTCTTTGTGTTAACAGGCTGCCGGTCAAGGAAGCTGCGTACTTCAGGACTGGATGTCGTTCGGAGTAAAAATAGAGTTTATCTTTGTCCGTAACGTTAGGTCGCATTTCCAGATGGAAATAAATATCTTGCAGATACGCTTGGACCTTTTGGCTGTTTGGCACGCTGGGGTTGAATTTGCCAACGTTTCGGGCCAGCTTGTCAAGATCTTTTAGGTCCAAGCCGTGTGACGATCTGCGGCTGGCTGCAGCAGATTCTTCTGGTTCTGTCGCGATATAAAGTTCTTCAGACGGCGCTGGTGACTGTTTTAACACCACCCCCTCTGTCTTATGTTCACGTGTCAGTCCAGGCACAGGTGACTTGGTCCTGCTTGGCAGGGGTGCGGTTGGTGCACGTCCTGTCCTTGACGGCTCATGGCGTAGTTCGTAAGCGTGCTTGAGTTCCTCTTGGAAACTTTCAGACTCCTCTGTGACGTAGTCGAGCTGTTGTGTTAGGCGGCTGATCTCGCTTCTTGACTCAGCCAAATGAGCTTCGAGGGCCTTGATTCTGCTGTTTTTGTCCCTGAAGTCAGTCTTTGCCTTCTCTAGTAGCTTCTCTGCATACTGTAGCTTGTCTGCACGATCAGCGAAGTCCTCTTTGAGTTGCTGCATTTCGTGGCTGGTAGCTGCTAGAATCTCTTTTAGCCTGTTGATCTCCTCCTCGGCGCCTTGCTCCACCTCATCGGTCCCTTCCTGTCGTTCACGTTCCAGCTGCTCTATGCGTCGTTGTGCGCTTGTCAGCTCCTGCTGGCGTTGTGCGGCGTGCTTGTCGCTCAGTTTGAGGGTGGCGATGAGTGTGTGACTTAAACTTGAGGTGATCTTGGCTAATTCTTTGTGATTGTAGTTTTGACTTGGGTCTTGTCTCATGATGCTTGTGATGTTGTCATCTAGTTGGTCCTGTGTCTGATGTTGGAGTGCTTCAGCAGCTTTAGGGAGGATGCTGTTTGTTGTAGCACTTAGCCACATTTCCAGTCCTTCCCAGTGACCGACATGTTCTGTTTTGTGAGACATGTTCTGGCGGGTGATGGGGATTTTGGACCGAACTGACACAGACCTTGGATGAGAAACAAAGCAAAACAAAACACAAACAAAACAAACAGGGGTGTAAATGTGCACAGTGTAGTGTATGCTAGTGTTGAGTGTGATTCTGTTTCTGTGGTCCTCTGTGGTGGGGTGCGTGTAATTTGCAGCTTCTGCGTAGAAATTGAGCACACGTAGAGGCAGCACAGCTGGGAAACAGAAAGAAAAGCACACTAACAGAATGAGTACACAGGGACAATAACACTAGACAGATCTCTCTTTTAATAGCAGATTCTCTCTTCGCTTTGTTAAGTCTGATTTAAAAGGACGCTTCTAATCAGGGGATTGTAGGCGAAGTTTTCTCTTTTGTAATAAGACTGGTATTGCTATTCCAATTTTCTCCTTGATGGAGGAAAACAACAGCAATGACAGTACTTGTCCCTTAATGGCAGGATTTTACACCGCAACGCTGGTCAGCGTGTGTCGCGCGTGTTTAAAAATTTTGCCGATGTCTATCTTCTCATTGCACCTGCTTTAACTGGGAGGGGTAGGATTTCACAATAGAGGGTAAATGGTAAACAGTTTTGAATGTAGTTCTCAAGTTTCATAAACATCTGTTCAATTGTGACATTTCGCTCTATTCGTGATCTTCCCCTGGCCAAGTCTTAAGCAAACAAGTCAAATTAGAAGTTAGTAACAGGGAGAAAAGAAAAGAGAAATTAAGATTTATTCCCAAGATTTAAAACTAATACGTTGGCACAAGGTGGTGCTGTTGAGTCGATATGCTTAGGTTGGTTTGGCTGTTTACAGGGTAAACAAACTGACCTAAGTTGAGGAAACCTTAATTTCCCTTTTGGGGTTTTCTAATTAGAAGGTTGCGTTTTATGCTCCAGATTGGTAAGAAGTGACTTTGATTGTATGGTGTCACTGTCACTTCCCCAACACAACACTAGGGGGAGCACTATCTACTCTCAGGCCTAAGTAAAGAGGACTTTATTTAATTTTAACTTAATAAAATTATTTTAATAACATTATTATTAATTTTATTTGAGTTAATCAGATCACCTAAAGAGATGAAGTCTGGCCTACAGGTAGAGCCAGACTTGTATTAAGTCTGAAATTAGAATTAAAAATGAGAATTTGTGGTTTCTAATTAAAATTTATGATGTTATAATTAAAATTAATAGGATCACTTAGGATTAGAATTTACAAATGCAATCTGCAATTGAGTTGATAAACCAATATTGTTGCAAAATGTAAACAGGAAGTGTAATTAATTATTAAATGTAATTAGAATTTTCGAATTCATAATTAATTATTAAATTAATTTACAGCTTCTAAATCACTAGTTTTGGATTCCCATAATAGTAATTAAAATAATTTCCAAACTTAATCATTCCTCATTGTGTCATTACATCAAAAAAATTAATAATTAATCTGTATCCTAATTACTTGTAAATGACATAAAAAATGTCTGGCCCTCTTGATAATAATTAAGGTTTTACTGTAGTGGTCAAATTATAAGAGCGTTTATGATTCATAAATGGATACTGTTGTTGCTGGAAGCAGGAATTAAAATTATTTTATTTAAATGAAATTAATTGCAAATTTGCAATTAATTATGACATTCAGTTAACAATTAAAAATTCCTAACAATAGCGCTTATCCATTGATGTGTTTTAAAATCATAAAAGTCATTATAATTGAATGGAATCAAACTCACCATATTATCAAGATAATGAGGTAATACTAAATTATCTTCTAATTACCCACCAGTTATTAAGCTGGTACCCACAAAACGTAAGATTTTAATCAACAGTATATTAAACCAACCTGTGAAATTGTTAAACTGATGATTGGGAATAACATTAACACAGCCAGCTTATCAACATATGTTAGTCTTTTAAATGGTAGAGAGAGAGGAAGAGACATGTGATTAGCATCTTCACACACACCCACTGCATTCACTTACATTCAAGCTCTCTAACTGCTACGTGCTAGTCGCTAGCCGTAATGCTACCAGCATGGCATTTGCTACAAGCTAAAGCTTCTTTGTTAACTTAGCGCTAATGCTATTTACAAATCAAATCAAATCAAATCACTTTTATTGTCACATCACCACAGCACAAGTGCCTTGGTGAGTGAAATTCTTATGAGCGTGCTCCAGACAGTGCAGAAAAAACAACAAACAATTTACATATGGACAGGCAGTGCAAAAAAAATAAAACTGCACTGGAGCATTTACAGTGCTCCAGACAGTGCAAAAAAACAACAACAACAATTTACATATGGACAGACAGTGCAAAAAAACAACAAACAATTTACATATGGACAGACAGTGCAAAAAAACAACAAAAATTTACATATGGACAGACAGTGCAAAAAAACTGCACTGGAGCATTTACAGTGCTCCAGACAGTGCAAAAAAACAACAACAATTTACATATGGACAGTACATATTTACAGACTATACAGAAGACAATGTGCAAAATACACATACATATACTCAGTACACATAGTGTACTATAAAGACACACTCAATTATCAGCGACACATTATACACCGTATGGGCACATCTACATTATGTACACTATCTATACATAATGTAGTCTATACATAGTAATAATGTGAGGTGCAACAGATTATAAATTAACAGCAGATTGGTTGAGCAGCAGATAGATGTGCAAAGGTGCAACAGATTATTCATATGCAGTGTCGTGGATGTGCATTGTATGGTGTGCAGTGATAGCAGATAGGTTGTGTTAGTGCAGTGTGTGCGTGTAGTCCAGTTGAACTGTGTTAAAGTGCAGTGCATGGCATGTTGTGTGAGTGGGAGTGTGTTGTAGGGTGGGTCATTTCTGACTGTTCATTAGCCTGATAGCCTGAGGGAAAAAGCTGTCCCTCAGTCGGCTAGTGCGGGATCGGATGCTGCGGAAACGTCGCCCTGAGGGCAACAGAGAGAGCAGTCTGTGGGACGGGTGGCTGGAGTCTTTGATAATCCTCCGGGCTTTCCTTGTACACCGCCTGGTGTAGATATCCTGGAGGGAGGGAAGCTCACCTCCAACAATGTGGCGGGCAGTTCGCACGACCCTTTGCAGAGCCCTGCGGTTGCCAGCGGTGCTGTTTCCAAACCAGGCGGTGATACAGCCGGTCAGGATGCTCTCCACAGTGCAGGTGTAGAAGGATCTGAGGATTCTGGGGCTCGTTCCAAACTTCCTCAGCCGTCTCAGGAAGAAGAGACGCTGAAGTGCCTTCTTCAGCACTGCATCTGTGTGAGCAGACCATGTGAGATCCTCGGTGATGTGAACGCCGAGGAACTTAAAGCTGGTCACCCGCTCCACAGGTGTCTTGTCGATGGTGATGGGTGTGTGTTCTCTGCTCTGTCTCCTGTAATCCACCACCAGCTCCTTGGTCTTGTCGATGTTGAGTGAGAGGTGGTTCTCCTGACACCATTTAGTCAGGGTACTCACCTCCTCTCTGTAGGCCGTCTCATCGTTGTCGGTGATCAGGCCTATCACCGTTGTGTCATCGGCAAATTTGAAGATGACATTCGAGCTGTGTGTAGCTGTACAGTCGTGTGTGTACAGGGAGTACAGGAGTGGGCTGAGGACGCAACCCTGCGGTGCACCAGTGTTGAGAATCAGGGGAGATGATGTGTTGTTGCCCATTCTGACCACCTGACTTCTGCCTGTCAGGAAGTCCAGGATCCAGCTGCACAGAGATCTGTTCAGTCCTAGAGTCTGGAGCTTCGCAACCAGTGTGGCAGGCACTATGGTGTTAAATGCTGAACTATAATCCACGAACAGCATCCTCACATAGGTGTTCTTATTTTCCAGGTGGGAGAGAGCAGTGTGCAGGGTGAAGGCAATAGCATCGTCTGTGGAACGGTTACTGCGGTATGCAAATTGTAGTGGGTCCAGTGAAGCAGGCAGCACAGAGCAGATGTAGTCTCTGACAAGCTTCTCAAAACACTTGCTGAAGATGGGGGTCAGAGCAACGGGCCTCCAGTCATTCAAGCATGTGATTTTATTTTTCTTTGGTATGGGCACAATGATGGATTTTTTGAAGCACGAGGGAACCACAGACAGAGAGAGGGACAGATTGAAAATGTCTGTAAAAACCCCAGCTAGCTGGAAAGCGCATGCTTTGAGCACACGGCCTGGTATACCATCTGGGCCTACGGCTTTACGGATGTTCACCCGTTTAAAGGATCGGGTTACGTCCGCGACAGAAAGCGTGAGTGGACTGACCTCTTCTGCGGCAGCCGCGGCAGCGCTCTCTGTGTGTGCGGTGTTATCTGCCTCGAACCGAGCATAAAAGGTGTTGAGCTCGTCCGGTAGAGAGGAGGCAATGTTCACAGTAGCTGGTTTATTTCCTTTAAAGCCTGTGATGTTGTTGATGCCCTGCCACATGCTTCTTGGGTTATTGTTGTTGAAGTGTTCTTCAACTTTGTTTTTATATGTTCGTTTGGCTGCTTTGATAGATCTCCTGAGATCGTAACTGGCTTGTTTCCGATCGTCAGTGTTTCCGGATTTAAAGGCAGATGTCCGCGCTGACAAGGCTGATCGAACATCGCTGTTAATCCACGGTTTTTGGTTGGGGTAGATACGGATTGTTTTGGTCGGAACTACATCATCTATACACTTCCTGATGAAACACGTGACCGTATCTGAATACGCCTCTATGTCGTCTTCAGACGCTGCCAGGAACATGTCCCAGTCCACGTGATCAAAACAGTCCTGTAGTATAGCGTCCGATTGGTCCGACCAGCACTGGACTGTCCTGAGGGCGGGTGCTTCACGTTTCAGTTTCTGCCTATAAGCAGGCAGGAGCAGAACGGAAGAGTGATCCGATTTGCCGAAAGGTGGGCGGGGGAGGGACTTGTATGCGTCCCAGAAGGGGGAGTAACAATGGTCGAGTGTACGATCTCCACGCGTGTTGATGGTGACGTGTTGAAAGTATTTTGGAGCTATTGTTCTGAAGTTGGCTTTGTTAAAGTCCCCGGTGATAATAAAAGCTGCATCTGGGTGCGCGGTTTCCTGCTCACTTATATTCCTGTACAGTTTCCTGAGTGCCTGGTCTGTGTTGGCTTGAGGAGGAATGTAAACAGCCGTGATTATGATGGCTGTAAAATCCCTCGGTAGCCAGAATGGTCGACACAGAAGCGTATGAAATTCCAGATCAGGGGAGCAGAAGGATTTAATAGAGTGTATGTTCCTTTCATTACACCATGAGTTGTTGATATAGAAACAAACACCTCCACCTCTGCTTTTCCCTGTGAGCTCCTTTGTTCTATCCGAGCGGTGCACGGAGAAGCCCGTGAGCTCGATGGCTGAGTCTGGAACCATTGCAGACATCCAGGTTTCTGTGAGGCAAATAACACAGCAGTCCCTTGTTTCTCGTTGGTATGAGATGCGCGACCGCAGTTCGCAGAGTTTGTTATCCAGTGACTGAACGTTGGCCAGTAAAATGGTTGGAAGAGGAGGTCGGAAAGCACGGCGTCTCAGTCTGACGAGAACGCCAGCTCTTTTCCCTCTTTTTCGGCGGCGGCGGCGTCTCCTCGATTTCGCAACCCACACAAAGGGCTCAGATGCCGTGTCTGTGAACAGTCCACCGGCATTCAAAAACTCAAAGTCCGGTTTGCATTGCGCGACGGAGGAACCAATGTTCAAAAGCGTGTCTCTATCGTAGACAGTTATACTAACAACATCTAACACGTAAAACAACAAAAAAACAAATAAAACATACGAAAAACTGCAAAGTTTTACACGTGGCACTAATAGCAACTGCCCGGAAGGGGTTTTTCTGGTCGCTATGGCAACTCAGTGCCTGTAGGAAAAAAAAGAAAAATGTGCTCCACGCTTCAGATTAAACAAGCATTGTTCAGATTTGAATCTTTTACAACACATAATCTCACTCGTTTAGGGCGAGATAAATTTATCTATGGGTTACTTATAAATCATCAAAGCCTCGGCGGGCTATTATGCGAATATCTGTCTGTTTAGACCGCACACAAAAACAATTAAATCGATTGCACAATTTCTTCTCCCTTTTCCAAATCGAATGGTCACTCCTTTGTCTGAGCGCTGTGCGTTTGAATTTCACTCGTGTGAAATCAAATAATGGCTGAGAATTACTTAAATAGCTACTTTAAAAATTCCTACAGCCGGGAGAGTAACATGGCTGGGTTTGCAGTGGAACACGCACTAACAAAACATTACCACGAAGGCCTTAAGAGAGGGGCAACAAGGAACACGCTCGTTCGCCTCTCATGCGCTGTATAGCGACTTTTTATTAATTATTTACTGCAGTTTAATTTCTTCTCAACGAGCTCGAGTTAACAGTTACAATCTATTTCATTCAAAACGCACTGTGTTTCACAAACAAGAATGCAATATCACAAATAACCGTTTGTTTCTCTATATTTACTCAATTTTTCCGGATAAAAGTGAGAAATATTTCTATTGTCTCTGGTTTGATTTTCAGATTTAAATCTTTAATGCCCGCATTCTCCACCATTCTGTAATGAAACCAGTTTAATATAGAGCTATTGTTTCAGCTCCGGGAATTAGTTATTAAATATTTAATATTGCTTGATCAAAGTAATATTAATATTTAACTTACGATTTATACTTTGAGTGCTCGGCCAGCGATTACTACATCAGTATATCTCTATTAAAATCTCGCTTCCAGTGCCCCGTGGCCCCGGTAACAATAACACGAGATTAATAATTTCGTTAAGTTTGAGCTAGGTTGCGTTATCTTTGGGCAAATAAGGATGAAAATACTTAAAATCACATTCCAGAGACACTTCTTTATAAAATGGAACAGGTTTATTCGTGATATTGCTATTCTAACATAGATGGATTACCTAATAAAAGCACAAACATACACACACATACGAGAGTTTTGAGGTTAACTGTGGAAAGAATACCATTCTTTCTATTTCATAACTTAACTAACCAGAAAAAGATCACGAACAAATACGTATGGTCTGTTACTGCATTCAGATCAAATTTTACCAGTTTAGTCAGAGTTAGGAATGTTTGGTTTGTTACTTGTTTTCGCTGTTGAAGCAGGCTGGATGCTTTGGTTTCGTTTTCACGTGGGTTTCCACGTGTTGCTCTGGAAAACTCTGCTGGCTTGCTTCGCTGTCGCGTGACGTCACCGGGGAGTTGAAATCTCTGATATTGTTTGATGCTGGTTTTGCAATGTTGCGGCGTTTACACAGTCTTTGATTCACGCGTGTGTTATTTGTCTCAGCCGGTCTTGGGGCGAGGTTCCAGCGGGCCGTCCTTCCGGCTTTGGCGAGCGAGGAAGAGTTCCAAGCGAGCTTCAAGAGAGTCAAGAGAGAGAGCGCGCGCACTCGCGCGTCGTTTTAAACTGTCCGGGTTTGGACCTCGCCCACAGGCGGCTGGTCCAATCAGAGCGTCGGTACGGGACGGAGCCCCGCCTGCACGGCTGCTCTTGCAAGGCATTTTCATGTGACGAAAAGAATAACTTTTGATCCCTGTATTAAAACTCTTACCAGGTTTACACATTTATAATATCACCACATTCGTTACCTTACTGATTCATACATTTTTGCAACCATTCATAAAAGTCTAAACACAACATTCCAGCTTAAAGTACGATTAGAAATCAGCCCACGTTTTCCCAAATAATTCACATTCCACAAGAACATGAGAGAACGAGTGCAACGTCAATATCCATATGTTTCTGGTGTGGATGCTTTGAAAGTCATGAAACGAACGAATGTCTTTAAGAAACGTTCCCGGCACATTCCTTTGTTCCATAATAGGAAGAAAACGCGCGCTTTTGCACTGAGGCGGAGGAGGGGCTTTAGCGAGTTACTGGTTCTTTCAGCTGCCCCCCTTCTGGTGAATTGTAGAGCCAGTTGAATTCCTGCCGACATATGTTACAACGTTCCATACAATAGAATCGCCAATAACTAGATCACTTTCATCAGGTTTCTCAGTGAGTGCATTATTGAGTGGGAAGAACCTGTTTGATGTTCTGATCGGAACGGAACAGTGTTGCCGACTTTTCAGACCCCTTTAGCGACTTTTTTTTTTTTTAAGTGCCTAGCGACAAATCTAGTGACTTTTGGAAAAAACCTTAGCAACTTTCCAAATGTGGCCAGTACTGTCCTGCGAGCGGGAGATCTTGAGTTACACCTCTCCCTGTGTCTGCTCTGATCAGTGAGCGCTGGCTCCGGCTCAGAGGAGCAGCACAGCTGACATAGATTAAAATTCCGAGGAGGAGTAGTGCAAGTGAAATGTTTGTTTCTAACAATGTGCCCACTTTTAATGCTGTTTTAAGAAATTGTATATATAGATTCATGTGCAGACTGGTAGGGTCTAAGAATATGATTATTGTGTCCATAGCTGATGTTTCTAAGAGCGACACAAGGTACACATCTTGCTTCTGGAAACACTGGACCCGAAGCCTGTATGTTTTATAAATGATGTCTCATCTGATCATTCTTAAATGTTTTGTATTGTTTATTTTTGTTTTTTTTATGTTTATATATATATTTGTATTGTGTTGTCTCTATGGACCTTTGTGTATTGAATAAAAGTTGATTGATAGATGTGAATGAGCTGCGCATGTGCACACGGTGTTGCCACGGACCAATCACTTGCCTGCTTCTCCTTTGTTTGAAATGAAACTATTTAATTTGACCGTTTTTCTTCTTTCTTTTTTTGTTGTTAATTCTTCTCATGCACTTACATTACTCACTGTCACAGAGCTTTAGTTCATTCCAGTTTCTGAACTCCTCTAAGATCGTTTACTGGGCTGCGTCTGAGAGACTGTACGTGATTGTACTTACTCATACACAACAATACACTTAATTAAACTTATTAAACTCATATACACATATAAAAAGCATGTATACATATAACTTTAAATACCACTTTATTAAAGATATACACAAATATAAAATAAAATACATAATACAAATATAAAAAACCTATACATAATACATATATATATATATATATATATACAAATACACAAAGCTAGAATATTACACATGTTTAAAACAGCTAAAATGTCACACTCTAAAATATATAATAGGACGTGGTTACGTCATTAATATGCAAATTTACGCATGACGTCATCTAGCGACATCTAGCTTTCGAGCAGACTTTAGCTACTTTCCATTGAAAATAGTTGTCAACACTGGAACAGAAGAGCGGTGTTTTGACCCGTGACTAGGCCGCCTCACAGTCACACAGTTGCCCTGCTGCAGAGTTACTGAAACCAGAACCGAACAATGTTCAGGACTCCCTGAGATAGTCACATCCAAAGCAGTGTAAAGTGTTTTTAATGCTGAATTAACTGAAAATAGATGAACTTATCAACAATTATGCAAGTTAAATGACTGAAAATTGACAAAATATACCTTATTTCTAAACACCCCTTTTGAATAAATTTTATTTCATGTGGACCCTGATAATTATGGAAGGTTTCTAAGACCTACTAAGAATATTACAGGTATTGTCACACACACAGAGAGAGAAAAAAACTGCTTTTTATCATTTTTATGTGTCCAGTAATAAGAATAATAATAAACAATGCATTGGCTCCTGTTAGTCTTGAATGTTAAAGGGTTAAACAGAACCAAAGGTGATCAGAAACTCCACCCTCTTACAACACTTACCAGGAAGAGACTGACTTGGCATTTCTCCGTCTTGTCAAACTGATTTTCTTCTCTTTGACAAAAGCAAACAAGAATCAGCCATCAGTGGATGAACAACGAAGAGAAAAATAAGTAGTTTGTTTCTGAACAGTCAGCAGATCTTTGTGATTCTCGTGGTTATTCATTTTATTTAAACCGTCGATCAGAAAGTGAAAGTAAAGTTTAGGTTGCTGGAGCTCAAACAGTGAAAATGGCTTCATCGGCTGAATATGACTATAATTGTCCCGTGTGCTGTGACATCTTCAAGACTCCTGTTCTTTTATCGTGTAGTCACAGTGTCTGTAAAGAGTGTCTTCAACAGTTCTGGAGAACCAAGACAACTCAGGAGTGTCCCGTCTGCAGGAGAAGATCCTCAAAAGAACGACCTCCAACAAATCTTGCATTACAAAACTTGTGTGAGTCGTTCCTGAAGGAAAGAAACGAGAGCTGTTCATCAGAATCAGAGGAGATCTGCAGTTTACACCGAGAGAAACTCAAACTCTTCTGTCTGGAGGACAAACAGCCGGTGTGTTTAGTGTGTAGAGATTCAAAACAACACGACAATCACAAATTCAGACCAATAAGTGAAGTGGTTTCATCATATAGGGTAGGTATATCTCCCTGTTATTTTGCTCAACTTAATTTCTTTTTTAATTTACTGAGGAAAATGTATTTGCCAAAATCCAACCCCCCCCCACCCCACCCCACCCCGGTTTCTTCCGATATTTCTTCTTTTTGTGTGTGTAAACTAAAGAGAGTCATACTAAACTGTAGTTACTGGGTAAGACTTCATGCTGTTGAAAAGTTTGATTTAAGTGTATTTTGTATTTTCACAGGTGAATCTAGTGTTTTATATACTTTTATTTGTATTAAATTCAAGGAGGAGCTCAATACAGCACTGAAGTCCTCACAGGAGAAACTTGGAAAGAGAGAAAACATGAAAGGAGAGTTTGAGAAAACAGTTCAACACATCAAGGTGAGGAAACACAATCAAGAGTCTTTTTCAGTACAGGTGTACCATCACTATACACAATTATGATTTATTATATTTAATATAAAGGATGAAGTTTATTATTGTTGTAAATGCCAAACAGCGATCTGCTTCTGGGTCTGTTATATGTCAGGTGTCTGAGTTTCTCTTGGAGCTGGATGATGTGATTGTGTTGATGTGTGTTGCTTGAGATGATTGAAGTGAATGTGATTTGATTTCAGTCTCAAGCTGAGCACACAGAGCGTCAGATTAAACAGCAGTTTGAGAAGCTTCATCAGTTTCTCAGAGATGAAGAAGAAGCTACAATCACTGCACTGAGAGATGAAGAGGAGCAGAAGAAGCAGATGATGAAGGAGAAGCTGGAGGAGATGAACAGACTCATCTCAGCTCTTTCACACACAATCAAAGACACGGAGGAGATGATGAAAGCCAATGACGTCTGCTTTCTAAAGGTCTGATTTCAGATCATCCATTGATTAATGATTGATTGATTGATTGATTGATTGATTGATGATTGATTGATTGATTGATTGATTGATTGATTGATTGAGTTCTTGATTGATTGATGATTGATTGATTGATTGATTGATGATTGATTGATTGATTGATTGATTGATGATTGATTGATTGATGATTGATTGATTGATTGATTGATGATTGATTGATTGATCGATTGATTGATTGATTGATTGATTGATTGATTGATTGATTGATTGAGTTCTTGATTGATTGATTGAGTTCTTGATTGATTGATTGATTGATTGATATTGATTGATTGATTGATTGATTGATTGATTGATTGATTGATTGATTGATTGATTGAGTTCTTGATTGATTGATTGAGTTCTTGATTGATTGATTGATGATTGATTGATTGATTGATTGATTGATTGATTGATTGATTGATTGATTGATTGATTGATTGATTGATTGATTGATTGATGATTGATTGAGTTCTTGATGATAAATGGTGTGTTTGTTCTGCAGGAGTTTCCAGTCACGATGGAAAGGTGAGTGATCTTCTGATGTCTCTGGTCTCTCTGTTTCTGATCCAAATCCACTGCGGTTCTGATCCTGAATGTTCTTCCAGAGTCCAGATCTCAGAGCCGGATCCACAGATGCCTTCTGGAGCTTTGATTCATGTGCCACGATACTTGGGCAACCTGCCCTTCAGAGTCTGGAAGAAGATGCAGGACATTGTCCAAAACAGTGAGTCTGGAGAAGATCTGTGCTGTTACACATACACTGGAAATGATGCATGAGGGAATATTTACAGATTTCAGCATTATGTGTGAATAACCAGATGAGCTACTACACCAGAATGAGCCGTAAACAAGAGAAGAACAACTTTAATCCACATGATATTTACAGCAGATCTCAGTTCAGTTTGATTGATTATCAAATATAGAATATTTACTGTAATAACACTGAGAGTAGAGCTGCACGATTCTGGATAAATTGAGAATCATGATTTTTTTTCTTAAATAGAGATCACGATTATCTCATGATTCTGAACAAAACAAAATAATTTGTGACAAAATATTAATTTCTCTTAATGAAGGGTCGGAGCACACACATCCAAAGATGTCTTGGCCAGGTGCAAGATCAAAATGTACATCAAATAATAGAAAAGATATCTGCACACTGTTGTTCTCCCTTTATTAAAAAAAAATAACCGTGACCGAAACATTGCCACTTTTAACTGTTTTTGAATAAAGGGAGAACAACTGTGTTCAGATCTTTTTGCTATTATTATACAATATTAATTTCTGCAATCCATTTAACAGTGTTTAATTAATTTGAAATAATTATTAAACATTTTAATATCTAATACACACATATATATATATATTAGGGATGGGTCACGATTTTCTAATATTCGATTAGTGATTTAATTATAGAATATCGATTAGGCTGTGTGATTATTTTCTAAAGGTGTACCCACACTGGGTGTTTTGAACCATCCCCGAGCCGCGTCTGAGCCCCAAAGCCCTGTTCGTTTGACTAATGTGATCACTCCGTGGTTCGTTTAGCAGGCCCTGGCTTGGGTGTAAGAGGTGGACCAGACTCGGTTCAGTTGGACTCGGGCACGGCACACATATAGTGTGAGCGCTAACCGCGCCGGAGCACGAACTTCTGATACGTGCGGCCTGATTGTGTGAACAATAGACCTGTTAACAATATATAGTTTCAGCGTCCCAAACAACTCAAAATAATAAACCATAAAGTTATCAAAACGATGCACTGCACTGCGCTGAGCGCTTCTCTGCCCCCTTCACGTGCTTCAGAAACATCATGTTCCCCACTTATGAAGCCGTGACGAGCTCGCTGCATTCAATTTAATAATGTAATATTCCACTGGTTGATAACCATAAATATTTATGTAAAAAAGATTTGTGCTGTTTTTCGTGTTAAATGTGAAGAATGACAGGTTGGATGCCACAGACTGTATACAGGTGTAATTTTCACTTTAACTTCACGCAATGTAACATGATTTTATTATTGTAATCTTGACTTTATTCTTAAAATATGACATTAATCTTATTTATTTAATTATTTATTTGAGAAAGATAAACTGATCAAACTTGCGCTGCCCGCTTGGTATTTAAAAAAAAATAAAACTTGAATTTAACAAACATAAAATGTTCCAATCATATTTCTGAATTAAATTAATAAATAAACAAAACAAAATAAAATAATGACCACTTTGCTATTAAAAGGGTGTGTGTGTGT
The DNA here is from genome assembly GCA_027474115.1 of Schizopygopsis malacanthus. Taxonomy (NCBI): domain Eukaryota; kingdom Metazoa; phylum Chordata; class Actinopteri; order Cypriniformes; family Cyprinidae; genus Schizopygopsis; species Schizopygopsis malacanthus. The sequence goes on along the minus strand of CM049874.1, from coordinate 1,542,228 downwards.
GTGTGTGTGTGCGTGCGTGTGTGCGTGTATGTGCGTGCCTGAGTGTGCGTGTGTGTGTCTGTGTGTGCATGCGCGGGAGGGGTGCGATTTTCGAATAGTAATCGAATAATACCCAGCGATTATCAATATTACTTTTGCTTAAAATGCCCATCCCTAATATATATATATATTAGTGCTTTCAAATGATTAATCGCATCTAAAAGAAGAGTTTTTTTTTTTACATAATATATATATATCTGCGTACTGTGTATATTTATTAAGTATATATAAAAATACACACATGCATGTATATATTTAAGAAAAACATGATACGCTTATATATTAAATATATTTTAATATTATATAAATTATATGAATATAAATATATACATGTAAATGTTTTCAAAATATATACACAACACACACACATGTATTATGTAAAAAATAATTTTATTTTGGATGCGGTTAATAGTGATTAATCATTTGACAGCATTAATATATACAGTATATATATATATATAATAAACCATTTTTTACTATTCAAATTGTGAAAAGTGTTTTGAATGAAGGCTTCAATGACTCACTCATGAATGTTTGTTTCATTTCTGGATGAAAATGTCTGATGTGTTTGATCAATAGAACAAATGTCATAATTCATAATAATCTGTGTACGGTTCACTCTTGATCATTATATGAACATCAGAATAATATGTTGATTGTGTCTCATCAGCTCCTGTGATTCTGGATCCAAACACTGCTCATCCAGATCTCGTCGTGTCTGATGATCTGACCAGTGTGAGAAAGAGCGAGAACAAACAACTGATTCCTGATAATCCAGAGAGATTTGACAGATATTATTGTGTTCTGGGTTCAGAGGGTTTTAACTCAGGAACACACTGCTGGGATGTGGAGGTTAAAGAGAGTCCAGACTGGAGTCTTGGAGTAACTACAGCATCAAACCAAAGGAAGGGAGATGTTTTCTTTAACACTGATGTCTGGAGTGTGGCGTACGGATGGCCTGAACCGTTAGGTTCTCCTGTTAAACAGAAGCTTGAGCGTGTGAGAGTTAATCTGGACTATGACAGAGGAACAGTGTCATTCTCTGATCCTGTAACTAACACACATCTACACACATTCACATCCACCTTCACTGACACACTCTTTCCTTTCTTCTGTACTTATAATTATTACTCTCTGAAGATCTTACCGTTCAATAGTCAGTAAACATTACACCTGTAGATCTGGATCGACCTGCTTTCATCTTTTACACTCATGTTACCAATATTTAATCCATTTCACAATTTCAATATTTGTTCAAAATGAGACTAAATGAATAATTGTTTATTTCACTTATATATGTTATATCATCATTCTTTCATTGATGTAAATTACTAAATGTATATATGAAAGTAAAAATTATTAAAAAAAGTTTTGCTCAGCATTCAAATGTTTCTCAGGTGGAGGATTTATTTATTTATTTATCTGAAAGGGTTTCAGTAAAATGTCAAATACTGAGATAAATATTCGGAAATGCACTTTAATAATTTAGTTGATCCATCTAAAGTACACTATGGATTATATACAGGCCTGTATTTTTAATTTAAGAGATTTAATAATATAAATAAAAGGGATATAGTCTATGATGAATAACGAACAAGTTTGAAATGTGCTTTTAATTCATAGAATTATTATATAACTCCATGAATTATAATTAATTTACATAATCACAGCAGACTTTTGTCCCAATTCTGAGGGATTTGTTTTACAAAATCCATTTAATTACGGTATTCTATAGTCTTTGATCTTACCTGTCTTAAGAACTAGTTTGTTAAAAAAGTTATGGCCAGTCTTGAAGAAAAAAAGAAAAGAAAACAGATGACATTAAGACTAGTCTAAACTGTTTCTTCAAGCGACCTCTGAACTCTCCTGTTTATGTAGAAGCACATCACGTGATGGACTCGGAGCCAGCCGGATCACATGACTCTCCCCAGCCAATAGGATTGCAGGAGTGTGGCACCACCAGAGACCAGAGGAAGAGCTCTCGAAAGAACTCGTCTTGTGTCGCTTTATTGCTTGTTTTGTTTCTTGTTATCGATTCAAGATGTCCGGTTATTGAAGATATTATGTGCTCAGAGAGAGCTACAGGTGAGACCGAGTCGCTTTCAGCTCAGATATGCGTTAAATCAGCGGTTTTAGAGCAGTACACACACAGAGCTGTTTATGTCCTTCTGACTGAGTCTCTTTCTGTCGTTTAGTCTCAAGTTCAGCAACTCGCTCGTTTATGAGTTTGCTTTATTAGTCGTTTACGGGTTTGGTGGGTTTCCATCATTATTAATGTCGTCTTCGTGTGGTTTGATAACCGCGTCTCGTGCCGTTTTGTAAATAAATGAATAATGCGAATATTATCAAAATATATTAATATTTCATCTCAAAATAAATGTCATTTTAAGTGATATATTAGTGATTAATAGTCCGATTCAAACTATCGTTAACATAATGTGTTCAAAATAAATAATAATATAATTATTAATAAATAAATTATTATTCATATTGATACGTGACACTATTTGCTGTATTACTTTCTATACTATTCTTTCCTTAAGCAATATATAATAACATATGTAATATAATAATGTGTATATATAGGCATAAAATGTGTATGTATATATATATATATATATATATATATATTAGTGCTGTCAAGCAATTAATCGCATTCAAAATAAACGTTTTTGTTTTGAAAATGTTTATATTTGTATTAATATATAATATACATTATATAAATATATTCATGTAAAAACATGTAAATATTTTCAAAATATATACGGTATGTGTGTGTATTTATATATATATATATATATAATAAATATACACAGTACACACATATATTACATAAATAAAAATGTTTATTTTGGATGCGATTAATTGCGATTAATCATTTAACAGCACTAATATGTATATATATATATATATATATATATATATATATATATAAGAAGGATTTCTGAATAATATAATGTAAGATGATATATATTATTCTGATTGCATGGATTGGCCAATCAGAATCAAGTATTTGATGCTATATAATAAATATTTGAAATATCGGCCACACAAGCGGTTTCATCCACATTCATACCTCATAAGATAACAAGATGTTCCCAGCATTATTTTCACGTTTTGAACCGAGTAAACTGGAACATGTGAATTAATTTCTGAATCAGGTTGTTTAACCCTCCTGATGTGTTGAAGATTAATTTAGTCTTGCGGGTCAAATTGACCTTCAATGGTTTAAATGTACAAATAACGATGGGCTGTCGAGCGCATCGATGCAGCTGCAGGTCTGTGCAGTGAAGACAGAGAGGGTTTATCCAGCAGGCTTGTGTAATTGTAATTAAGTCATTATCTGGGTTGTGTTTAAACTCAGTGTTTATGAACAACCCACAACTCAGTGGGTTGTGTTGCATGTGATGCAGGACAGACCGGAGCACATGACCGATGCTACTCGAGCCTTCATTTAGTGCTATAACATCGTCTCATGTCCCTTCATTTAGTGCTATAACATCGTCTCGTGTCCCTTCATTTAGTGCTATAACATCGTCTCGTGTCCCTTCATTTAGTGCTATAACCTTCATTTAGTGCTATAACATCGTCACGTGTCCCTTCATTTAGTGCTATAACATCGTCTCGTGTCCCTTCATTTAGTGCTATAACATCGTCTCACGTCCCTTCATTTAGTGCTATAACATCGTCTCACGTCCCTTCATTTAGTGCTATAACATCGTCTCGTGTCCCTTTATTTAGTGCTATAACATCGTCTCGTGTCCCTTCATTTAGTGCTATAACATCGTCTCGCGTCCCTTCATTTAGTGCTATAACATCGTCACGTGTCCCTTCATTTAGTGCTATAACATCGTCTCGTGTCCCTTCATTTAGTGCTATAACATCGTCTCATGTCCCTTCATTTAGTGCTATAACATCGTCACGTGTCCCTTCATTTAGTGCTATAACATCGTCTCGTGTCCCTTCATTTAGTGCTATAACATCGTCTCACGTCCCTTCATTTAGTGCTATAACATCGTCTCGTGTCCCTTCATTTAGTGCTATAACATCGTCTCACGTCCCTTCATTTAGTGCTATAACATCGTCTCACGTCCCTTCATTTAGTGCTATAACATCGTCTCGTGTCCCTTCATTTAGTGCTATAACATCGTCTCGTGTCCCTTCATTTAGTGCTATAACATCGTCTCACGTCCCTTCATTTAGTGCTATAACATCGTCTCGTGTCCCTTCATTTAGTGCTATAACATCGTCTCATGTCCCTTCATTTAGTGCTATAACATCGTCTCGTGTCCCTTCATTTAGTGCTATAACATCGTCTCATGTCCCTTCATTTAGTGCTATAACATCGTCTCATGTCCCTTCATTTAGTGCTATAACATCGTCTCATGTCCCTTCATTTAGTGCTATAACATCGTCTCATGTCCCTTCATTTAGTGCTATAACATCGTCTCGTGTCCCTTCATTTAGTGCTATAACATCGTCTCATGTCCCTTCATTTAGTGCTATAACATCGTCTCATGTCCCTTCATTTAGTGCTATAACATCGTCTCATGTCCCTTCATTTAGTGCTATAACATCGTCTCGTGTCCCTTCATTTAGTGCTATAACATCGTCTCATGTCCCTTCATTTAGTGCTATAACATCGTCTCGTGTCCCTTCATTTAGTGCTATAACATCGTCTCGTGTCCCTTCATTTAGTGCTATAACATCGTCTCACGTCCCTTCATTTAGTGCTATAACATCGTCTCATGTCCCTTCATTTAGTGCTATAACATCGTCTCATGTCCCTTCATTTAGTGCTATAACATCGTCTCATGTCCCTTCATTTAGTGCTATAACATCGTCTCATGTCCCTTCATTTAGTGCTATAACATCGTCTCGTGTCCCTTCATTTAGTGCTATAACATCGTCTCACGTCCCTTCATTTAGTGCTATAACATCGTCTCATGGCCCTTCATTCAGTGCTATAACATCGTCTCAGAGTCATGTCAGCTTGAACGGTGTCGTGTGTAGTGTGTTGTCTTTTACACACAGTGCTGGGATGTTGCTAGTGTTGCAGTACACTGATAATGCACTTTAATTTGTACAAAAACACAAATCAAAATTACAGCAGTTATTGTGTATTTAAACATAATGTAGTTACATTTTTACAAAAACACAAATCTAAATATTTATTATTTATTATTGTGTATTTAAACAATGTAGTTACATTTTTACAAAAACACAAATAAAAAAATCCAAATATTTATTATTGTGTATTTAAACATAATGTCGTTTTATTTTCAACAAAAAAAATAACAATTATATTGGTTATTGGATGTTTAAACATAGATAACAGAAATTAAATCATTAGAAGTTATAATCCGTTATTTGATGTTTAAGTATAATGTATTAAAAAGCAGAAATAAAACCATTACAAATATATGTTTAAAAATAATGTCGTTTTTTTTCATTTTCACAAAAAAAACAATATATATATATATATATATCAGTTATTGAATGTTTCAACATAAAAATATTTTTAAGCATCATTTTTATACTTTTAATCGTTTTATTTCTGCTTTTTGTGAAAATAAAAACACACAGTCATTATACTGCACATAAATAATAATAATAATAATAATAATAATAATAACTGATGTAATATGCTCATATGTGAATGTTTCTCACTTCAGCATGAATAACTGTAAATAGCTGAATAATTTCTTTATTATAGTATATATATATATATTACATGATAATATTCTCTCTATTACGAGAAGTCTCTGTGAGTCTATTGCGTGGATATTAATTTGACTGGTATATTATGTTGGGATAATATTTATAATTTAGCCATTTTCTGTTCCAGGTTTTGAACGATGAATTATTTGAGGCAGTAAAGGTAAGCTCATTTCTCCCTAGTTTTACCAAATATTACAATAAAAAATATCTGAATCTGTTTATTACAGACAAACAAGCTGATTTATAGAAATGACCCTGAGCTAAAATGAGTTCAAATAGAGTTTAATAAACGCCTCTCTACCTGCAAACACTACTTTGGGCTTTTTGGTCCATCTTAAGAGCCACATGTATGTATTTAGTTATTTAAATATATCAAATATTGTTATCAAACACTGTTACAGGTGTTTACTGAAATAAATAATAAACACTACCAGTCAACATTTTGGTATATTTTTGGTAGTCTCTTCTGCTCACTTGCAAAATATTTGCTCAAAATAATACGAATTGTGTAATATTATTGGAATTGAATATAAATATATTCTGTTGTAAACTGTAATTTATTTCTGTGTATTTTCAGCATCATTACTGCAGTCTTCAGTGTCACATGATCTTCAGAAATCATAATAATATACTGATTTACTCAAGAAACATTTCTGATTATTATCAATGATGGAAACAGTTGTGCTGCACAATATTTTTATTGAAACTGATGCATTTTATTTTTCAAGATTCACAGATGAATAGTTCAAAAGAATAGAACAGTATTTATTTTAAATATAAATCTTTTATGACATTATAAATGTCTTTGTCACTTTTGATCAATTTAATGCATCCTTTAATAATACATAAATATATAAGTTTTTTTTTTTTTTACTATAATGTCCTTAAACCGTTGAATGCTAGCGTATCACAGTTTCCAATAAACATAATCAGAAATGTTTCTTGAGCAGTAAATCAGTATATTATTATGATTTCTGAAGATCATGTGACACTGAAGACTGCAGTAATGATGCTGAAAATACACAGAAATAAATTACAGTTTAACACATATTCACATAGAAATAATTGTGCAGTGTGTACCCTATTATTGATCATATAAATGCAGCCTTGGTGAGCAGAAAAGACATCTAAATAGTGTAAATAAACAGATTTATTGGAGAATCATGACTTGTTTGAGTCTTAACAATGTCCCTGAACTGCACAGGTTCACCGGACGACACCATGTCATCCAAATCATCCCTTCTTAAAGTCATTCTCCTGGGCGACGGAGGAGTGGGAAAGAGCTCGCTCATGAACCGCTACGTCACTAACAAGTTCGACACCCATCTCTTTCACACCATCGGCGTGGAGTTCCTCAATAAAGACCTGGAGGTGGACGGCCGCACGGTCACGCTGCAGATCTGGGACACGGCGGGTCAGGAGAGATTCCGCAGCCTGCGCACGCCCTTCTACCGCGGCTCCGACTGCTGCCTGCTGACCTTCAGCGTGGACGACAGCCAGAGCTTCCACAACCTCAACAACTGGAAGAAAGAGTTCATCTTCTACGCCGACGTCAAGGAGCCCGACAGCTTCCCGTTCGTGGTTCTGGGCAACAAGGTGGATGTGACGGAGAGGCAGGTGAGCAGCGAGGAAGCTCAGGAGTGGTGCAGAGAAAGCGGAGGATACCCGTATTTCGAAACCAGTGCTAAAGACGCGATCAATGTCGCGGTTACGTTCGAGGAAGCCGTCAGAAGAGTTCTGGCTTCGGAGGATCGAAACGAGCATTTGATTCCAACAGACACCATTAACCTGCTTCGAAAGCCGCGCGGCGGCACAGCATGCTGTTAACGGACGAGATGTACCTCCATTAGCTATCTAATGGTCCTCGAGAGAAGCGTCTGCGGTATATTTGAACATGCACTTACTGGGATACATGCACTTACTGGGATATATGCAAACACTGGGTTACGTTCATGTGTCTGAACCGGACTGCCTGCATTTAAATGATTCTGTGCATTAAGATGTGTTTTAATATACCTGTCTTATGGGATTTCAGCAGGTTATTGCATAGATATCATTGTCTTGCATGGCGGTCAAATAGTGAAGAGCAAATGCACTGAAAAAACTGATTGTTTTCCATTAAAATATCGAAATGTTCTTAAAACAAAGAGTTTATTTGAGAATCACAGCTGTTTAGGATAAAAACACCTATTCACCAAATATTTTGAATTCATTTTTCTTACCTCTTAGGCTAATTTTGTTTAAATTTAAATCAAAATAATAATACAAAAATCTCATTTTAAAATGCACTGAGAAAAGTATTCAATCACATGCTGTTGTAAATGCTTCTTGTTTTAAGGATGTTCATATTTTACTGGAATATAACACAGATTTTGTTCGTGCATTGTGTGTTTTATGTGATTTTCTTTTCTTATAACTATGATTAACTTATGAAGGACAGGCGTTCATACACTGTGGTTGATTTCTAATATATATATATATTAACATAATTATGTAGAGAGTGCCAAATATATACAGTACTTATGCTAAAAATATGGATGAGGTGAAGCGTTTAAGCACTAAAATGTCAATATTGTTAAATTGAAATTAAAGTATTGAACAGTACTTGATGACATTGTTTATTTGTGTTATTAATGTACACAATCATCACGCAGTCGATCACAGGTTGCATTTCTAAGGTTTAGTGTGTCATTTATTTTTGCATTGCATAATAATTGCATGCTTTTTATGTCTTACACACTTAAAGAATCAGCGATCACACGTCATGTGCTGTACAGGAGCAGATATGAATGAGTATAAACATCTGAAACATGAACAGCACATCTGTAGATTTATGCATGATAACAATAACTCAACCGAGCAGATGCTTCTTCCCAAGAAACTGCACTTTCCTGTCGAACGCGGTGGAGCGGATCGGTGCGTTGGCTTCGTAGAAGGGATTCATTGCAAACTGAGTGAAACACAAACAGGGTTTAAAACAAACGCAATGCATTCATACAGGACTGGAATATCATTACAGATGTTACCTTCATGTAGAGATCATAAACATCATTAAAGAAGTTCTTGATTCCGTCCTCTTGCCGGACATCATGGAGCATAAGAAATCTC
>CM049874.1:1510860-1528360 GCA_027474115.1 Schizopygopsis malacanthus | reverse complement strand
AGAGACTCCACGATAAACCAGTCCTCCTCTATATCAGCTCATACAGAATCACTCGGTGAGAGACTCCACGATAAACCAGTCCTCCTCTATATCAGCTCATACAGAATCACTCGGTGAGAGACTCCACGATAAACCAGTCCTCCTCTATATCAGCTCGTACAGAATCACTCGGTGAGAGACTCCACGATAAACCAGTCCTTCTCTATATCAGTCATACAGAATCCTCGGTAGAGACTCCATAAACAGCTCCTCTATATCAGCTCACAGAATCACTCGGTGAGAGACTCCACGATAAACCAGTCCACCTCTATATCAGCTCATACAGAATCACTCGGTAGAGACTCCAGAAAACCAGTCCTCCTCTATATCAGCTCGGTGAGAGACTCCACGATAAACCAGTCCACCTCTATATCAGCTCGTACAGAATCACTCGGTGAGAGACTCCACGATAAACCAGTCCACCTCTATATCAGCTCGTACAGAATCACTCGGTGAGAGACTCCACGATAAACCAGTCCACCTCTATATCAGCTCGTACAGAATCACTCGGTGAGAGACTCCACGATAAACCAGTCCACCTCTATATCAGCTCATACAGAATCACTCGGTGAGAGACTCCACGATAAACCAGTCCACCTCTATATCAGCTCATACAGAATCACTCGGTGAGAGACTCCACGATAAACCAGTCCACCTCTATATCAGCTCATACAGAATCACTCGGTGAGAGACTCCACGATAAACCAGTCCACCTCTATATCAGCTCATACAGAATCACTCGGTGAGAGACTCCACGATAAACCAGTCCACCTCTATATCAGCTCATACAGAATCACTCGGTGAGAGACTCCACGATAAACCAGTCCACCTCTATATCAGCTCGTACAGAATCACTCGGTGAGAGACTCCACGATAAACCAGTCCACCTCTATATCAGCTCATACAGAATCACTCGGTGAGAGACTCCACGATAAACCAGTCCACCTCTATATCAGCTCATACAGAATCACTCGGTGAGAGACTCCACGATAAACCAGTCCACCTCTATATCAGCTCATACAGAATCACTCGGTGAGAGACTCCACGATAAACCAGTCCACCTCTATATCAGCTCATACAGAATCACTCGGTGAGAGACTCCACGATAAACCAGTCCACCTCTATATCAGCTCATACAGAATCACTCGGTGAGAGACTCCACGATAAACCAGTCCACCTCTATATCAGCTCATACAGAATCACTCGGTGAGAGACTCCACGATAAACCAGTCCACCTCTATATCAGCTCATGCACAGAATCACTCGGTGAGAGACTCTCACGATAAACCAGTCCACCTCTATATCAGCTCATACAGAATCACTCGGTGAGAGACTTCACGATAAACCAGTCCTCCTCTATATCAGCTCATACAGAATCACTCGGTGAGAGACTCCACGATAAACCAGTCCACCTCTATATCAGCTCATACAGAATCACTCGGTGAGAGACTCCACGATAAACCAGTCCACCTCTATATCAGCTCATACAGAATCACTCGGTGAGAGACTCCACGATAAACCAGTCCACCTCTATATCAGCTCATACAGAATCACTCGGTGAGAGACTTCACGATAAACCAGTCCTCCTCTATATCAGCTCATACAGAACTCACTCGGTGAGAGACCGAGTCTTCACGATAAACCACGTCCAATCCTCTATACTCAGCTCAGTAGACAGAATCCACCTCTATATCAGCACATACAGAATCACTCGAGAGACTCCACGATAAACCAGTCCTCCTCTATATCAGATACAGAATCACAGAGACTCCACGATAAACCAGTCCTCCTCTATATCAGCTCATACAGAATCACTCGGTGAGAGACTTCACGATAAACCAGTCCTCCTCTATATCAGCTCATACAGAATCACTCGGTGAGAGACTCCACGATAAACCAGTCCTCCTCTATATCAGCTCATACAGAATCACTCGGTGAGAGACTCCACGATAAACCAGTCCACCTCTATATCAGCGCGTACAGAATCACTCGGTGAGAGACTCCACGATAAACCAGTCCACCTCTATATCAGCTCATACAGAATCACTCGGTGAGAGACTCCACGATAAACCAGGTCCACCTCTATATCAGCTCGTATACAGAATCACTCGGTGAGAGACTCCACGATAAACCAGGTCCACCTCTATATCAGCTCATACAGAATCACTCGGTGAGAGACTCCACGATAAACCAGGTCCACCTCTATATCAGCTCATACAGAATCACTCGGTGAGAGACTCCATGATAAACCGGTCCACCTCTATATCAGCTCATACAGAATCACTCGGTGAGAGACTCCACGATAAACCAGTCCACCTCTATATCAGCTCATACAGAATCACTCGGTGAGAGACTCCACGATAAACCAGTCCACCTCTATATCAGCTCATACAGAATCACTCGGTGAGAGACTCCACGATAAACCAGTCCACCTCTATATCAGCTCATACAGAATCACTCGGTGAGAGACTCCACGATAAACCAGTCCACCTCTATATCAGCTCATACAGAATCACTCGGTGAGAGACTCCACGATAAACCAGTCCACCTCTATATCAGCTCATACAGAATCACTCGATGAGAGACTCCACGATAAACCAGTCCTCCTCTATATCAGCTCATACAGAATCACTCTGAGAGACTCCACGATAAACCAGTCCTCCTCTATATCAGCTCATACAGAATCACTCGGTGAGAGACTCCACGATAAACCAGTCCACCTCTATATCAGCTCATACAGAATCACTCGGTGATACTGTACTTTATACTGTACGTCCAGACTCCACAGGATGAGCCGCAGGTTCTGTCGAATGTCCACCGTTCACAATCCTCAACACGTGTTCTTTATTAAACATTTCAGCCTCCACAAAAGTGCCCACAGTGCTCATCTTCGTTTATAAAAGTACAGAAATACTCCCCATATTAAAGTACAGAGAAATCAACTGTTGTCAACGTCTTTAATGCTCACCAAGGCTGCATTCATTTCATCAAAATACAGTAAAATTATGAAATATCGTTACTGTTTAAAACAGCTGTTTTCTATGTGAATATGTGTTAAACTGTATTTATTTCTGTGTATTTTCAGCATCATTACTGCAGTCTTCAGTGTCACATGATCTTCAGAAATCATAATAATATGCTGCTTAAGAAACATTTCTGATTATTAATAATGTTGGAAACAGTCGTGTTTTGCACAATATTTTTGATACACTACCATTAAAAAGTTCGATTTAAAATAAAAACAGAGAAGAAATACATTTGTATCCATCAAGGATGCATTCAATTGATCAAAAGTGAAAGTAAAGACATTTATAATGTTACAAAAGATTTCTATTTCAAATATTCCTGGAAAATATAATTCAGCAGAACAACTGTTTTCAACATTGATAATAATCAGAAATGTTTCTTGAGCAGTAAATCAGCATATTATTATGATTTCTGAAGATCATGTGACACTGCAAAACTGGAGTAATGATGCTGAAAATACACAGAAATAAATTACAGTTTATATTGTATTCACACAGAAAACACATAATGTATATTCTAATAATATTTCACAATTTCTACAGTATTTTTGATCAATGCAGCCTTGGTGAGCACAAGAGACGTCTTTCAAAAACATGTACTTGTATGTGTTTGTGTTATGTATGTGCTACTGTGAGCACAAATCAAATATTCCAGTATTTTGCCATATTTAACTCCATTGGCACAGAATTTCCCAGATTCTGCCAAAATCTACCCCTAGATGCAAAAACGTAATTTCAGTCTTTGTCATATTAAGCATTCTGAAAGAAAGCGTCCTCTTCGTCTTCGTCTGTGTTTCAGTTGAGAAGCTGCAGCTGATTGACGAGGAGTATGAAGTGCTTCGGCACAGAGGTGACCGCTGGCCGTCCGTCGAGGCCAAGCTCGCGGAGTACAGGACGGAGATACAGCAGCAAGCGCAGGTGGAGCTCAAAGCTAAGGTCCGTCAGGGGTTATTCCCACCAGTTTACATTGTGATAGCACTCTAGATCTCAGCGAGCGCTTGCACCGTCTTCACGCAGCTGCAGCACTTCATGGAGGTGGAGCTCTCGAAGGTGAAGAGAGACGAGAAGGAGGTCTCGCGGAGAGAAATCCTGGAGCTGCGGCGAGACATGGAGAGAACGTTTGAGCTGAAGTCTGAGTCTCTGCTGAGCCGAGAGAAAAACGCCATCGAGAGGTTACAGAAACAACAGGAGGTACTGAGTCTGCCAGCAAATACATGCACAACACAAAACCAGTCTTGAGTCTGTACTGTTTGATCTGCTCCAGATAGAGGAGAAGGAGAGTTATGCTCAAAGACAAGCCCTGCTGAAAGACATCGAATCCGTGCGGAGCCGAGAGACGGAGCTTAAACTGAGGATGGAGGCCTTTGACAAGTGACTACACCAGAAACACAAGCAATGCTAACACTTTGACAAGTGACTACAACAGAAACACAAGCAATGCTAACACTTTGACAAGTGACTACAACTGAAACACAAGCAATGCTAACACTTTGACAAGTGACTACGCCAGAAACACAAGCAATGCTAACACTTTGACAAGTGACTACACCAGAAACACAAGCAATGCTAACACTTTGACAAGTGACTACACCAGAAACACAAGCAATGCTAACACTTTGACAAGTGACTACACCAGAAACACAAGCAATGCTAACACTTTGACAAGTGACTACACCAGAAACACAAGCAATGCTAACACTTTGACAAGTGACTACACCAGAAACACAAGCAATGCTAACACTTTGACAAGTGACTACACCAGAAACACAAGCAATGCTAACACTTTGACAAGTGACTACACCAGAAACACAAGCAATGCTAACACTTTGACAAGTGACTACAACTGAAACACAAGCAATGCTAACACTTTGACAAGTGACTACACCTGAAACACAAGCAATGCTAACACTTTGACAAGTGACTACACCTGAAACACAAGCAATGCTAACACTTTGACAAGTGACTACACCAGAAACACAAGCAATGCTAACACTACGAATCTAATGAATTCAATAAATAAAACAAACAATGCAAAACATAAAAGCTCACTCAAATAAGTCTAAGATGAAGTACTAATGTTATTAAACTAAAACTGAAGTAAAAACCAATACAAAGAAATATATGATGACTAAAATGTCAAAACTGAAAATATAAAAATGCAATACATCAAAAAACTAAATGAAATAGACTTGACAAAAACACATACACTTCGAAACACTAACTTAACTTAAAATAAAAGGTGAAAATATAACATAAAAATGTAATTGTACGTATTGAAAAATACTGAAATAGTATATAAATAATATTGGGTTCAACTCTGATGTGTTTCTTTCAGTGTGAAGCAGTGGTGTTGTTAACTAAAGCTATTAAAAATGCTTTTGCTTATTGATATAAAGTGAGATATGAATTTTAGATGAAAAACTTGAACTAAATGAACATTTGAAATGTTGCCTTGGCTTATTAATTGAACTAATTACTAATTATACATACTTATAAAAAAACGTATAGCCTGAATTTTCACTGTTGTAAGTCGCTTTGGATAAAAGCATCTGCTAAATGCATAAATGTAAATATAATAAAAAAACTAAAAGTATAAAACTTCAAAATAAAAAAATTACAACAAAATATGAATAAATAAAAAAATTAAAACAAACATGACAAAATCGTATAACAAATTTGCTAAAACTTTAACATTTAATGAAAATATATTTTTTAAATTGGTATTTCGCAATATTATAAATGCTATAAGTATATAGATATTAGTAAAGCATCACTGCTGTCAACCCTGATGTGGAGCAAGCTTTACTTCTGAAAGGTGTTTGTGTTTTATTGCTCCATGAACAGATCAAAACAATGACATTCCTGTGGATATGAATGTTTCTAATATCATGGAAGCTCTTGTATGATGTTGATGATATATAACACAGAAGCTGTAAGCTGCAGGAGGAGAAGCTGAAGGCCGAGGATGATCTTCTGAGGAGGAGAGAGCTGTCTGTGAACACCGCTGAAGACACGTTTGACCAGAAACTGAAGAGCCAGATAGCCAAGTAATTAATCCAGTTCTGTTCATTTATTAATGATTGTTATACATGAGTCCTGCAGATGGCGCACTTGTAAGTAAGTAAATTTTATTTATAGAGCACATTTAAATTCAGCTTACACTGACCAAAGTGCTGTACAAAACAATCATAAAATACAGAAAAGTATAAAATAAAATACAAGTTAAAATCCAAGATAACAATGCTAATCCACAAATTAAAATTCAGGAAAGGCCATTGAATAAAGATGCGTTTTAAGTCTAGACTTAAAAACAGAAATAGACGAAGCACTCTTAATGTCAGGTGGCAGCTGATCCCATAGCCGTGGAGCAGCTACTGCAAAGGCTCTGTCACCTTTAAACTTAAGTCGTGACCGTGGGACATATAAAAGAGCTTTACTAGCAGATCTGAGGGACTTAGAAGTAGATTTAAACAAGATAAGATCCGAAATGTAAGATGGGGCTTGTCCATTAAGTGCCTTAAAACAATCAACAAAATTTTGAATTGAATTCTAAAGGAGACAGGAAGTTCTCAGCAAAAATTGTCTGTATTTTGTACTGGTTCCTAAAAACCATAGCCACCCCACCTCCTCTTCGAACACATCTTGGTGTGCTAATAAAGCTACAATTTAATGGACATAGTTCACCAAAGATAGATGACTCATCAGCTCCAGTCCATGTCTCAGTTAAAAATAAAAAGTCTAAGGCACGACTCGTAAAAAAGTCATTCACTTGTGACTCAGTGATGAAAGTTTGGAGCCAGTAAGATTTATTTGTAAAGAAATTAATACTTGTATTTATTTTTGGGAGAAGGGGAAACATAGAGGATAATATAGATCTCTTCCATAGTAAGTGTGTATTAATAAAGGATTGAAACGTAGCTACAGGAGATTATCAGCGCTATTTTCTGAGAGATAGAAACCTTTTATCTTACAGTTGCCCCAAAGCTTTAGGAGACAGTAAAGACATTTATAATGTTACAACAGATTTCTATTTAAAATAAATGCTGCTGCTTTAAACATTCTATGAATCAAGTGTATCATGGTTTCCACAAAAATGTATGGGTCAAAATATGAATCATAAATGTTTCTTGAGCAGCATATTAGAATGATTTCTGAAGGAAAATACAGAGAAATAAATTCCAGTTGAACTGATATTAATGTAGAAAACAGCTTTTTAAACGTTAATAATATTTGTAATATTTTTGATCAAATAAAAACATGAACTTTTGAATGTCGTTGTGTGTTTTTGTACAGTTGAATCATATTTCTAGATGTCGTTTCAGATATCAGCTGGAGCTGAAGCAGGATTACGTGAAGAGAGCCGAGAAACTGACAGAACATGAGAAACTGATTTCAGGTCTGTGTTCAGAGTAATATAACTGCTGCAGTATACAGTGTTGATCTGTAACGTGATTATTGATGTGTGCAGAAGAAACGGTTCGTCTGCAGAAAGAAGCTGCTATTATTGATGCAAAAGCAGAAGAGCATGAGAGAAGTTTATCAGAAGTGAAACGTCTGCTGGTAAAACACACACACTGTGGATCATCTTTATGCCTCTGTTGAGTTCTCTCTCCTGATATGCTGCTGTTGATCTGTGCTGTAGATGGAGCTGGACTCGTCCCGATCGCAGGCGTCTCTTCTGGTCCAACAGAAGGAGCTGCTGCGAGAGAGACTGGAGAAGATGAAGAAAGACACGCTGGAGCTGAGACAACAGATGGAGGAGACCCGGCAGGAGAAGCAGAGACTGAGACGAGGTGAAGCCTCATCTCTGTTATTAGTGTTATTACTGGAAGTATCATAACTAGAGCTGTCGATGCAGCTTCAATACTGTCCAGAAGTGCTCTACATCATCTCTGTTATTAGTGTTATTACTGCAAGTATCATAACTAGAGCTGTCATGAAACTTCAAATTCAGAAGTCTTCTGAGATTTCTTATGAAACAACTCTTCTGCTCAAAGCTGCATTTATTTGATCAAAAATGCAGTAAAATTGCGAAATGTTTTACTATTTAAAAATAGCCATTTTTTATATGAAAATATTGTAAATTGTAATTTATTTGTCTGATTGAAAGCTGAATTTTCATTTTTTGATGAATAGTTCAAAAGCACAGCGTTTATTAGAAATGGAAATCTTGATTGACTTAAGTTTGTGGAAAGTAATGAAAGCTTTAAAACAAAGCTGTTTAACTTCTCAACTTATAATATTTCTCAATCTTTTTACAAATGTAAGAATGTATACAACATTATATATGTTCTTACTATTAATAATAGTGATATTAATAACAACAATAATTTTGGTGTGTGTGTGTTTGTTTGAGTGTGTGTCTGTGCATGTGTGTGTGGATGTTTGTGTGTGTGTTTGTTTGAGTGTGTGTTTGAGTGTGTGTCAGTGCATGTGTGTGTGTGTTTGTGTGTGTGTTTGTTTGAGTGTGTGTTTGAGTGTGTGTCAGTGCGTGTGTGTGGATGTGTGTGTGTGTGTGTGTGTGTGTTTGTTTGAGTGTGTGTGTGTGTATGTGTGTCTGTGTGTTTGTTTGAGTGTGTGTGTCTGTGTGTGTGTAGATGTGTGTGTGTGTGTGTAGATGTGTGTATGTGTTTGTTTGAGTGTGTGTTTGAGTGTGTGTCTGTGTGCATGTGTGTGTGTGTGTGTGTGTGCATGCGCGTGCGTGCAAACATTTACATTTTGAAAAAGATGTATAAATTGTAGTTGTGTAAGTCTGAAAAAAACTTGTTTTAAGCTTCAACTTTCCACAATCGTATTGCTTATTCTCACACTGTCAATCAAAATCAAGTGTGTTTGATTTGAAAGAGATTTATTTTTATATGAATTGATAAACCAACATTATTCCAACCCTCATAATCGACTCCATTTATTAATAATATTTCAGCAGGATTGGGATGAAAACATTTCTTCACGTTTCGGGTCTGTTTGTCCGTCTATTCTGAGGAGGAATAAAACAAACATCACACATTTGCAGACTGAACATGCATAAATAAGCGTGGTGTGAGTTCTGGGAGAGATGCGGTCGTTGAAATCAAGTTTGAGCAGTTCAGACTGAAACCTAACGGGTCAAACGGGGATAACACACACAGAAGGGGTCTGTTTGGATGTGCTCTGCTTGTTCATTTGGCTCTTTTGGCTGCACTTGCTGGGAAAAGAGGAGCGCGGGGGGGGGTGAAGGACAGAGACGCTTCAGAGTTTGGCCTGTTCAACAAACCCACTGTTCCTCTGTAACACGGCTGGATACTCGCCGCATGACACTCTCTCTTGCTTTTTGCATTATGAGCTTAAATTAGATGCACAAAAACGTCTGTTTGTCTGATCAAAGCCAGAACACAAGTCAGCATCAGGTTTGACGTGTAATGAACATGTGTAATGTGTAACCTGTTTGTGTTTCTGGTTTAGAGCTCAGCGCGCCGTCTAAGGAGCAGCTGGCGCTGCAGACCGAGCTCAGGAGACTGGAGACGGCACGCAAACTAGACGAGGACGAGTTTGAGACGCAGAAGACCGTCTTACACACCCAGCTGCAGCACGAGGTCTGTCCCAGCGGATCTAGAGCTTCTGCTGCATGTTTGTCATTCCCTGAGTTAAGAAACGTGTGTTTTGGGGCAGACCCAGTTTTGGGTGTGTTCCAGTCTCGACGTTCCCTATCCTGCCCACCCCCCACCCCCACCCAATGCTGTCCTGTCGGTCCTGTCCATATAAAAGAACAAAAAAGCCAAAAAAAGATTATATTCATATATTCAAACAAGAATATGACCTTCAAAAGCAAAAGAAAGAAAGAAAAAACTATTACTTTTTAATATATTTTATGTTATTATTAGTAACAGTAGTATTACTACTAATAGTAATATTTACTCAAAAGTGTAAGATTCAGATGAATTAGAATTTTTTAAAATGGGGGGGAAATCATATTGCATTTTTTATATTTGATTAAAGTAATAATGATAATATTATTATTTATGTACAGATGCATTACCATACTGAGAATTTTGGGGGAAGTGTGCTTAATTATACACAATTAATCAATTAAAATTAAACATAAAAAATATTACCTTTAAAACCCCAAAAAAACAAATAAGAAATCAAATTGTATGTAATAATGATATTGTCTGATATATGTCTGAGCGTGTGTGTGGTTCTGGTTCTCTCTGCAGGTGCAGCAGTGTGTGCTGTTGAAGGCTCAGCTGATGCAGTGTGAGGAGCGGGTGAAGTGGATGAACACTCACGCTGAAGAGCTCCAGCTGCAGCTCCAGCAGACACAGCAAGGTGCGGACAGTCTGTAGAGTTTGGTCGGCCGGTAGAGTTCGGTCGGTCGGTAGAGTTCGGTCGGTCGGTAGTGTTCGGTCGGTCGGTAGAGTTCGGTCGGTCGGTAGAGTTCGGTCGGTCGGTAGTGTTCGGTCGGTCGGTAGAGTTCGGTCGGTCGGTAGAGTTCGGTCGGTCGGTAGAGTTCGGTCGGTCGGTAGAGTTCGGTCGGTCTGTAGAGTTCGGTCGGTCTGTAGAGTTCGGTCGGTCGGTGGAGAGTTCGGTCGGTCGGTAGAGTTCGGTCGGTCGGTAGAGTTCGGTCGGTCGGTAGAGTTCGGTCGGTCGGTAGTGTTCGGTCGGTCGGTAGTTCGGTCGGTCGGTAGAGTTCGGTCGGTTCGGTCGGTCGGTAGAGTTCGGTCGGTCTGTAGAGTTCGGTCGGTCTGTAGAGTTCGGTCGGTCGGTGGAGGTCGGTCGGCCTGTGGAGTTCGGTCGGTCGGTAGAGTTCGGTCGGTCGGTAGAGTTCGGTCGGTCTGTAGAGTTCGGTCGGTCGGTAGAGTTCGGTCGGTCTGTAGAGTTCGGTCGGTCGGTAGAGTTCGGTCGGTCGGTAGAGTTCGGTCGGTCTGTAGAGTTCGGTCGGCCGGTAGAGTTCGGTCGGTTCGGTCGGTCGGTAGAGTGCGGCCGGTCGGTAGAGTGCGGCCGGTCGGTAGAGTGCGGCCGGTCGGTAGAGTGCGGCCGGTCGGTAGAGTTCGGCCGGTCGGTAGAGTTCGGCCGGTCGGTAGAGTTCGGCCGGTCGGTAGAGTTCGGTAGAGTGCGGTCGGTCGGTCGGTCGGTAGAGTTCGGTCGGTCGGTAGAGTTCGGTAGAGTTCGGTAGAGTTCGGTCGGTAGAGTTCGGTCGGTCGGTAGAGTTCGGTCTGTAGAGTTCGGTCGGTCGGTAGAGTTCGGTCGGTAGAGTTCGGTCGGTAGAGTTCGGTCGGTAGAGTTCGGTCGGTAGAGTTCGGTCGGTAGAGTTCGGTCGGTAGAGTTCGGTCGGTAGAGTTCGGTCGGTAGAGTTCGGTCGGTAGAGTTCGGTCGGTAGAGTTCGGCCGGTAGAGTTCGGTCGGTCGGTAGAGTTCGGTCGGTCGGTCGGTAGAGTTCGGCCGGTCGTAGAGTTCGGTCGGTAGAGTTCGGTCGGTAGAGTTCGGTAGAGTTCGGTAGAGTTCGGTAGAGTAGAGTTCGGTCGGTCGGTAGAGTTCGGTAGAGTTCGGTCGGTAGAGTTCGGTCGGTAGAGTTCGGTCGGTCGGTAGAGTAGAGTTCGGTCGGTAGAGTTCGGTAGAGTTCGGTCGGTAGAGTTCGGTCGGTAGAGTTCGGTCGGTAGAGTTCGGTCGGTAGAGTTCGGTCGGAGTTCGGTCGGTAGAGTTCGGTCGGTCGGTAGAGTTCGGTAGAGTTCGGTAGAGTTCGGTAGAGTTCGGTAGAGTTCGGTAGAGTTCGGTCGGTAGAGTTCGGTAGAGTTCGGTAGAGTTCGGTCGGCCGGTAGAGTTCGGTCGGTCGGTAGAGTTCGGTCGGTCGGTAGAGTTCGGTCGGTCGGTAGAGTTCGGTCGGTCGGTAGAGTTCGGTCGGTCGGTAGAGTTCGGTCGGTCGGTAGAGTTCGGTCGGTCGGTAGAGTTCGGTCGGTAGAGTTCGGTCGGTCGGTAGAGTTCGGTCGGTCGGTAGAGTTCGGTCGGTCGGTAGAGTTCGGTCGGTCGGTAGAGTTCGGTCGGTCGGTAGAGTTCGGTCGGTCGGTAGAGTTCGGTCGGTCTGTAGAGTTCGGTCGGTCGGTAGAGTTCGGTCGGTCGGTAGAGTTCGGTCGGTCGGTAGAGTTCGGTCGGTCGGTAGAGTTCGGTCGGTCGGTAGAGTTCGGTCGGTCGGTAGAGTTCGGTCGGTCGGTAGAGTTCGGTCGGTCGGTAGAGTTCGGTCGGTCGGTAGAGTTCGGTCGGTCTGTAGAGTTCGGTCGGTCGGTCGGTAGAGTTCGGTCGGTCGGTAGAGTTCGGTCGGTCGGTAGAGTTCGGTCGGTCGGTAGAGTTCGGTCGGTCGGTAGAGTTCGGTCGGTCGGTAGAGTTCGGTCGGTCGGTGTAGAGTTCGGTCGGTGGTGTTCGGTCGGTCGGTAGAGTTCGGTCGGTCGGTAGAGTTCGGTCGGTAGAGTTCGGTCGGTCGGTCTGTAGAGTTCGGTCGGTCGGTAGAGTTCGGTCGGTCGGTAGAGTTCGGTCGGTAGAGTTCGGTCGGTCGGTAGAGTTCGGTCGGTCGGTAGAGTTCGGTCGGTAGAGTTCGGTCGGTCGGTAGAGTTCGGTCGGTAGAGTTCGGTCGGTAGAGTTCGGACGGTAGAGTTCGGTCGGTCGGTCGGTAGAGTTCGGTCGGTCGGTAGAGTTCGGCCTGATTTCCTGAAACCTCTAGAATGAATCTGTGAGCTCATGCTGCGTTCAGTTCAATGATGTGAGATGTGGATGGAAATCTTCCTGGGTCACGTGACGTCATACGTCCACATCTCTGCTAAACTCAAGTCTGACTTCACTGTTAGTGGAACGCAGCATCAGCCGTTACATTACATGTTCGATTATTTAGTCAGTTTGATGGTGGTTTCATTGAATCAGACATTTAGCATCTTTTCATACTCTGTGAATGCCTTTCATATTATCTTGCAAACTTGCAAACGTGTGTTTATTTCATCCAGGGTCCCCCAGCCATCAAAATCCTGGAAGTGTGAAGGAATCTGAATACATTTCTCAGCTATGTTTAATAACTTAATAAGTGTAAACAAATCATTGTTTTTAGTACGCTATTTTCAAGCTTCACACTTCATAGATTTTTCTGAATGAATCAGTTATTTTTTACAGTTACATTTTTTTGTAAGTTTAGTAATAGAAATGATGATAAACCTAAGAAATGAAATGAAACGTGTGTGGTATGGTAAATAAACACTATTATTCTGAATGGTTCTTTGGCGAATCACTCTTTTTAGTAATGACTTGTAGTTCAAACGACTTCTAATTCACTTATATCTCAAACAGGCCGGAGGGTCGTGTTTGTGGGAGCCCTGTTCCTTCATCAGTGTTGGTGGTTTTGTCTGTTCTCTCTCTAAACCGTGTCTCTCTCTCCTCTCTTGTGTTTGCCGTGTTGTTCTGTGATCGGAGCAGCTCTGGAGAACGAGGTCCTCCTCAATCCCAAGCCTCCTCTGGGAGAGCGTTCTGTTCTGAGTGTGATTCCTCCTGACGTTTACATAGACTCCGCTCCGCTCCGGAAGCCCAGAGCCGCCTCTGACGCTGGTTTATCTGAAGCGGGTCCGGGGCCCGTGGAGCGTGACTCTGAGCTGGTCAGCGGCGCTCTGGCCCGGATACGAGAGCTGGAGCAGGAGGCCGAGCGTCTGGAGGAGGTCTACAGGAGTCACCAGCACAGAGCGGCTCGAGCGGCTGCTGAAGATCTCAGAGCGACCTATAGACCGCCCAGGGTGAGCTTCAGTTCTGCAGGACGTCCCGTCGAGCAGGAATTCAGCAGAACTCCTTCCCCGAGAGAGAGAACCCCGCGGAGACTCATCTCTCCTGCAGACAGACGCGGAGCAGACGCCGATCACGACGCTCACGCGTTCACACAAGGTCTGTTAAATCTGGGTCTGGGAGCAGTGCATTGAAATTCTGGAAAACTGAAAAATTGGGCTGAAAAAGCATATTTTGTTTCTGTTTTGGAGGCCAGAAAACTATTAAGCGAAATAGCAAGTTTTGACGGTCTCACAACTGAATTTTTTTAAGCATATTCAAGCATCATTTTAGCTCGAATCATATTAAACTGACTTAGATAATTGAGTTGAATCTCATTTGAAATGAATTTATTATGAGTAATTTAATCAATCATTGAATTCACAAATTGTTCTGAATTAATCGTTTATTAATTTATATTTTTAGTCAGTTAAGTTCAAGAAATAATTTAAGCCACTTAAACTGGGTTTGGTGTTTATTGATCCTTATTCCATGGTCTGTCTGAATACTGGATTCTGATTGGCTGGCGGGTATGCAGTATAAGCGTTTAATGTACAGGTAGTTCCAAGTCAGTTTAATCACCGTTCCATATTAATGCGCTGCTTTACTTGATGCACACTAACCAACACGCATCACTCGCTCACACACACACACACACACAGAGAGAGAGAGAGAGAGGTCGGAGATCGCAGATCGTGCTGCACACACACACCGAGAGAGTGTCACTCACTCACTCACTCACACACACACACACACACACACACACACACACACACACACACAGAGAGAGAGAGACAGAGGTCGGAGATCTCTCTCTCTCACTCACACAGACACACACACACACTCTCTCTCTCTCTCACACACACACACACAGACACACACACATACACACACACACACACACAGAGAGACACACACACATCTCTCTCTCTCTCTCACACACACACACACACAGACACACACACACACACACACACTCTCTCTCTCTCTCACACACACACACACACACACACACACACACACACACACACACACAGACACACACACACAGGTCACATCTCTCTCTCTCTCTCTCGCACACACACACACACACACACACACACACACACACAGACACACACACACACACACTCTCTCTCTCTCTCTCACACACACACACACACACACACACTCTCTCTCTCTCTCACACACACACACTCTCTCTCTCTCTCACACACACACACAGACACACACACACACACACACACTCTCTCTCTCTCTCTCACACACACACACACACACACACACTCTCTCTCTCTCACACACACACACACACACACTCTCTCTCTCTCACACACACACACTCTCTCTCTCACACACACACACACACACACACACACTCTCTCTCTCACACACACACACACACACACACACTGATTGTTGAAGGTGTGGCGTTCTGGAAGGGGAACTGTGGAGGATCCCTGTTAAAGCAGCGTCTCTGTGTGTGTTGTCTCAGAGCGTCTGAGGACGAGAGCGGCGCTGGTGTTTCCAGAGAGGCAGATCTCACCGGTCTCTGCAGGAGAAAGCGTCTCCTCCATCAGTCCTCCCAGCAGCCCCAGGATGAAGAGCACCACTCGCCTCAGCCGCAGGTCACACGCTCACATCACCCTGCCACTGACGTCACAAGGGCACTTTTTATGACTCAAATCATAAGTTTCTACGTTATATGCAGGAGTAGGTTATTAGTGGTGACTATGGCAGAAATGTACAGTAAGAATCATGCAGCTAGTTACTAATTACACGTAATCAAACAGACGATGAACACTAACTGCAATGATTAACTGTTGTGATTGAGCAACATTTGTTAGTTCACATGTTGTTCCTGGGTTAGCATCATCTGAGGTGTTCTGGGGGGGGTGAAATGTGTTCAATATCAACAAAAGCCTTTTTTACACTGCAAAGGTGGAACAGAAGCGTGTATTCATAAATCAACAGAAACGTGTGATTGGTTGTAATGCTCAGCGCTCATCATGTTAATGCATGAAAAGTCATCTTTGATGCAACATGAGCAGATCTAAATATAATTCCACAATAGACACTTCACTTTAATCACAACAGCTGTAATACATTGATCATATTTTCCCCATTTATTTTGGCATTTTTGCCTAATCCAAGCTTAAAACAATTCAAAAAAAAATCTAAGTTTAAGAAATCAGAGATTTAAATGAATTCATATATACAGAGTTTAAACCGATTCACAGAAATGAGTCAAATCAAACTTCTCTGTCTGAACACTCATACTCAACACAATCATGGGCATCGGTAGGAAAAGTGATGACAAATGTGCATTCAAATGTACTTATTTCTATTGTAATTCTGCTTTGATTTCACAGTCCACCCAAACTGCAGGAGATCATCTCCAGTTCCTCTGAAGAGTCGTCACCTCAGCCGGAGAAGATCACGCTTCACGATCTCAGCGACCCTGTGCCACGTACACACTCGTTCTGTTACCTCAACGCCGTTTATATGGAGAATTAATCAGAGTTCAGGGGATAGTAGAGTTTAAACATGGCCTGGAAGAGTCACTTCTATTCAAGTTTGATGACCGTAAGGTTTATTTGACAAGAAATGAATCATCTATTTAAGTAATGACATGTTTCTATATATTTGATCTGCAGAACATAAGTGTTCAGTGCTGTCTGTGGATCAGGAGTGTGTCCTCGAGAAGCTCCAGGAGTCACACACAGGTGAGACGCTCATGTGACTGATCATGTGACGCTCTTCATCCGTGTGTGTGTGTGTGTGTGTGTGTGTGTGTGTGTGTGTGTGTGTGTGTTCAGTGCTGTCTGTGGATCAGGAGTGTGTCCTCGAGAAGCTCCAGGAGTCACACACAGGTGAGACGCTCATGTGACTGGTCATGTGACACTCTTCATCCGTCTGTGTCTCGTGTGTGTGTGTGTGTGTGTGTGTGTGTGTGTGTGTGTGTTCAGTGCTGTCTGTGGATCAGGAGTGTGTCCTCGAGAAGCTCCAGGAGTCACACACAGGTGAGACGCTCATGTGACTGATCATGTGACGCTCTTCATCCGTCTGTGTATGTGTGTGTGTGTGTGTGTGTGTGTGTTCAGTGCTGTCTGTGGATCAGGAGTGTGTCCTCGAGAAGCTCCAGGAGTCACACACAGGTGAGACGCTCATGTGACTGATCATGTGACGCTCTTCATCCGTGTGTGTGTGTGTGTGTGTGTGTGTGTTCAGTGCTGTCTGTGGAGCAGGAGTGTGTCCTCGAGAAGCTCCAGGAGTCACACACAGGTGAGACGCTCATGTGACTGATCATGTGACGCTCTTCATCCGTGTGTGTGTGTGTGTGTGTGTGTGTGTGTGTGTGTGTGTGTGTGTGTGTGTTCAGTGCTGTCTGTGGATCAGGAGTGTGTCCTCGAGAAGCTCCAGGAGTCACACACAGGTGAGACGCTCATGCTCATGTGACGCTCTTCATCCGTCTGTGTGTGTGTGTGTGTGTGTGTGTGTGTTCAGTGCTGTCTGTGGAGCAGGAGTGTGTCCTCAAGAAGCTCCAGGAGTCACACACAGGTGAGATGCTCATGTGACGGTCTTCATCCGTCTGTGTCTCGTGTGTGTGTGTGTGTGTGTTCAGTGCTGTCTGTGGATCAGGAGTGTGTCCTCGAGAAGCTCCAGGAGTCA
>CM049874.1:1495860-1508360 GCA_027474115.1 Schizopygopsis malacanthus | reverse complement strand
GTTTTAAAAACGACTTGTTTCAATGATTCAGAGTTGACTCGTTCTTTTGAGAAACTTTCAGATTTAACACTTTGTAGGATGTTTTCATTCACACACTGTATGAAAGATCATTTTCAAAAACCCATAATAGGGCGCATTTCCATTGGTTCATTACAACAGTAATAATTAGTTGGTCATCTAGAATTATTGTGGTGTTTGACTGTGTGTTGATGAACTTTCAGAGCCCAAATAAAGAGGCGTCAGAGAAGCAAAGTCAAGAGGAGCTTCTCGAGTTGGAGAATAATGAGCGCAGGTAATAATGTGTGTGTGAGCAACACACACTCTCTCTCTCACACACACACACACACACTCACTCTCTCTCTCTCTCACACACTCTCTCTCTCTCTCACACACACTCAATCAAACTCTTCATTACTAACCTTCAGTCTGTTCTGCAGCGTTGACCTGACGTCCCGCGAGGAACCAGACGATGACTTCTGGTGAAAAACAGCCGCTCGGTCAACTGATGGAGGACTGTCATGTTTTATAGATTAAGCTTTTTTAATTATAAGCTGTTTAATGTCGAATTGTTCAGGGTGTTTTCTCAATCACAAATGATTTGTGTGAATGAGTGTTTTATTGGCTTTAAGGCTGACTTGAATAAATGTATATATCTTATGTTCTGTTGTATTTGATTCATAAGAGCGGTTCAATCACAGCATGACTGAGAATATTATAACTACACACAAGCGGTTCATGGATCTGAAAGAAAACTCACACAGACAAAGTCTTTAATTCAGTTTTATTCTTTGTATAAAATACAATCGCTGGTTTGAAGGACTGAACACATGTTCAGCGTCTCTGACATCAAATCATCAGTTTTGGGCCGTTTTGCATGTTTTCATAATCGATTGAACTGATCACGGTCGCCGGTGAATATTACCAGAGTTTAACGTGATCAAAAACAGCTTGGGCTTATGAAAGACTAGTATAGAAAACACTTGGGGAGAATATTATTTTTTCTCTGTTTTAAATGTCAAAATAGCAGTAAAAACTAAGGGAATCCCCTAAAATGAATTACAAATATTGGCAGACTATAAGGTTAAAAAGACAGTATTATACACAATATGTGAATTACATGGACTAAAACAAAGCATTGTATAATGTTACAGTCTGACAAATGAGCTCCTGCTCGAGTCGAACGATGAATGAAGAACACAGTGTGTGGAAAAAAGACATTTCGTCAGTATTTACAATTGCACATTGTGTTACTGTTGTTGAATCCTGTCCCAAAAAACACAGCAAAAGAAAATTATTATATCAAATGTATTTCATTTTTTTCTTCAGAGTCACACTGATGCAGTTAGAAAACAAAATAAAGGAAATTAATGATGAGCAGCTGTGGTTATACTTTACAGAATTGGGTTCAAACCCTCCAAATCTCATTACTTTCAATTCATGCAAAAACAAACATTACGTATTTGTACAATCATGCTAAAAATGATTGTATTACAGTGTAATGAGAATGATGAGTGTGCGTTCGGAGGCTTCAGTTGGTCGTGTTATTCATTCATGCATGTTGTATTTAGTTGGTAATATCTGTAATGTGAAGGTGAATTCTGGGAGTGTTATTATCAGAGGTAGTGTGAAGCGTCTGACCTGCATACAAACACATTCCTGCAGTATCCCACAATGCAGCGTGCTCGACCCACACAGACATGTTTACACTAAATACAATTAAAAAAAGCGTGTCCAGGAAGAATATTCTGAATGCTGTGGAAGCCTGTTTCCACCACTGAATAAACATGAATAAAGTAATATTATATAATAATAAAAAAGGTAGTCGTGACTTCTCATAACGAATCTCTCAAGTTTGTTCCTCAGCATTAGATATAAACTCGATTCTGCCGGGCGTCCTCTCAATTTTGAGTTTCTCACAATTCTATTTTTCCACCCCGTCACATAATGAAAACATTAAAAAGGAACCGCATTTTTCACAATTCAATTTGTTCTCAGAATCGCAGATTTGTCTTGTGATAAACTCATGACTGCAACTTTGCCGCTTGCAACTCGGGCTTCATATCACACAATTTATTCTCAGAAATATGAATTATATCATATGCGAGTGTACATTGCAAGTTATACAATCATAATTGCAGGTTTTCATATCACAATATCAGACTTTATATTACACTATTTTAATTTTTTTCTCAAAATTAAGACTTTTCTCGCAATTATGACTCAAAATTCTAACATTTTTCTCAAACTATAGATTTTATCTTGAAAATCAGTTTTTCAAAATCTTGAATTTTAGAATTTTTTCAGATGTTTTCATCACGAATTTCAACTTTTCTCAAAATATTGACTTCTCAGCTTTTATCTTGCAATTCTGACTCTTGCAATTTCAACTTTTTTCTCAGTATTATGAATTATATTTTGCAATTCTAAGTTTTTATTTTGCAATTTTGACTCAAGATTTAGTTTCTCAATTAATTATATATTGCAAATTTGATTTTTTTTACTTGTAATTTTGACTATCTTGCAGTTTTGGGTTTATCTCAGAATTTTTTTCTCAAAATTCAGATTTTTTTTTTCTCACAAGTGAAGAAAATAACGATAATAAACAATTATCGACGATAAAATAAACAATAACGAGTTTATTGCACGTTATAAACTCACTATTTCAAGTTTGCGTCTCACAATTCTGACAAATCTCACAAATTGTTGTTGCTACAGGAAAGAAAACAATGCTTTTTAATTCGCATTTCTGACATCTCACAATTTTCTCAGAATTGCAAGAAAAAAGTCAGAATTATGGGACAAAAAGTCCCTTTATTACCCCGCGTCGGAAACAAGCTCCCACCAGATGCCACTGGCTGAAACAAACACGCAAAATATCGTTGTGTTCGGTTCACACACTATCTCCAAACAACACACATTTCTCATCAACAAATCCACGCATTCAAAGACAACCAGCCGAATTTAGTTCAGAAGGATCCTTCCATTATTTCTCTTCAAAAAATGACAGGGAATGTTTTCAGATTTTGAGAAGATGCACTTGCTTTATAAACATGTTTTGAATGTTATGTCTAATGTCAAATAATCCCGTACTTGTATAATAGAAATGTTTACTCATCTGGGTATGAACAGAATCTGGTTTGTATTTCCGCTGAGAGCAGAGCGAGAGCGTGACGAGGGATGATGCACAGACTGCTGGTTAGCGGAGCGGGTTAGTGAGTTAGGGCTGGTTAGTGGTCGGTTGGTTGGCAGTGTTAATCCTCCTTACGAGTAGGAGTTCAGGCACTCTTTGGAGCGTGACTGGATGTCCTGCAGCTCCCGCTCCTCCTTCATTTTGATGTCTTGGTACGCATGCAAGTGACTGGCGTCCTTTAGGTAGGCCCAGTTTGCAGAAAGGATCATTAGATAATGGATCTGTAAGAGAGGGCGAGGTGATGCCCGTCAGCAGGTTAACAACGCCACAGAGCCACAGCTCAGACATACACACACACACATAAATACAGCTCAAACACACACACACACACAAACACAGCTCAAACACACACAGACACACACTCACACACACACACTCACACACACACAGGCACTCACACACACACGCTCACGCGCACACACACACACACACACACACACACACACACGCAGTCTCACACACACACACACACACACACACACACTCAAACACAGACAAACACACACAGACACACGCAGTCTCACACACACTCAAACACAGACAAACACACACACTCGCAGACACACACACTCAAAGTCCCACACACATGCACACACACACTCAAACACACACACACGCACGCGCACACACCCAGTCTCACACACACACACACACACACACACACACACACACTCAAACACAGACAAACACACACACACTCAAACACAGACAAACACACACACTCGCACAGACACACACACACTCAAACACAGACAAACACACACACACACACACACACACTCAAACACACACACTGACACAACACACACGCGCACACAGTCTCACACACACACTCAAACACACACACTGAGCTTGCGCATGCACACACTTGAACTGTCTCTCACACACACACTCAAACACAGACACACACACACACACTCAAACACAGACACACACACACACACACTCGCACAGACACACACACACACACACACTCGCACAGACAAAAACACACACTCGTCACAAGATACAACACAACACTCATTATAAAGGAATAAATGATCCATAAACGAACACGTACTCGCCCTCATGTCTCAAACGTGCATGCTGTTATTTTATTATTTATTTCTCAGGAACTGTTTTAAATAAAAAAAAAATAGTGAAAAGGAATAAAAACTATTGAAGCTAGTTGCCTAGGTAACATTTCACATTTTCCTTCAGTTTAACTTGATGTACTGCAATAACTAAAACTTTAATAAAATAATAATAGCCACTCGAAATAAGAAACAATTATAAAAGTTTAAATAAAAAAACTGAATGACAAAACATTATTTAGTTTTTAATAACTATTCAATTTTATAACTTTTAACTTCATTGTACCTAAAAAATAATTGTATTTCAGTTCAGCTAAAGTTTTTTATGTTTTTAATTTGTTAACTATAACAACCCTGATTCATACTTCTCCAACTTTATCATAAAGAGCTGAGCGATCATATACTTTGTGTTAAAAACTACACAGTTCTGTCCAAGTATTGTAATAACGTGAGACTTTAGCTACTTACATAGTCATAATAATTTAATATTCACAGGGTTTTTGGAGTGAATAAAAAAATATGAATGGCCTTGCTACAAATAAAATAATAAATCTCTTCAATACAAAAACAAAAAAATTCAAAAGTATCATAACAGTTGCACATTATATTCCATGTCTTCTGGAGTCATGTGATGTTTTGAGCAATAAAAAGGCTGAAATTGAATTAGTTATGCACTATATGTGCTCACTGTGAAGGGGAAAGAGCATAATACAGCCCATAATAACAGCACAGCTTTGAAACAACACGACAGCGAGTAACTGTTCATGTCTAGACAGACGGTTATGAATGAACATGAATACATATTGAAAACACATTCATACGCACTCATATGAAGGGACGGGGGGACGGGGGGGGCAAAGCCAAGCTTTAAATGAGGGTTAGTATGAAAAACAAAACTGAACCGCTCAATAAACACCACCGAGGATCATTGGTACACAAAGTAGGTTTATTTTTATAAAGGCAAAACTACAGAGGAATATTAAATCAATCACGAGAGATGAAGCATGCAATCTGAGCGCTCAGACGATGATGCTGAGTCTGGTGTAACATAGAGTCACGTTCACACGCAGCATTATTACCTCATTACTTCACCCAAACATGAACACTTTCTGATCATGTGCTCTTCCTCAGACTATCCAAGAATATTACCTTATTACTTCACCCAAACATGAACACTTTCTGATCATGTGTTCATCCTCAGACTATCCAAGAATATTACCTTATTACTTCACCCAAACATGAACACTTTCTGATACTGTGCTCATACTCAGACTATCCAAGAATATTACCTTATTACTTCACCCAAACATGAACACTTTCTGATCATGTGCTCATCCTCAGGTCTATCCAAGAATATTACCTTATTACTTCACCCAAACATGAACACTTTCTGATCATGTGCTCATCCTCAGGTCTATCCAAGAATATTACCTTATTACTTCACCTAAACATGAACACTTTCTGAACATGTGTTCATCCTCAGACTATCCAAGAATATTACCTCATTACTTCACCCAAACATGAACACTTTCTGATCATGTGTTCATCCTCAGGTCTATCCAAGAATATTACCTCATTACTTCACCCAAACATGAACACTTTCTGATCATGTGTTCATCCTCAGACTATCCAAGAATATTACCTCATTACTTCACCCAAACATGAACACTTTCTGATCATGTGTTCATCCTCAGGTCTATCCAAGAATATTACCTCATTACTTCACCCAAACATGAACACTTTCTGATCATGTGTTCATCCTCAGACTATCCAAGAATATTACCTTATTACTTCACCCAAACATGAACACTTTCTGATCATGTGTTCATCCTCAGGTCTATCCAAGAATATTACCTTATTACTTCACCCAAACATGAACACTTTCTGATCATGTGCTCATCCTCAGGTCTATCCAAGAATATTACCTTATTACTTCACCCAAACATGAACACTTTCTGATCTGTGTTCATCCTCAGATTCCAAGAATATTACCTCATTACTTCACCCAAACATGAACACTTTCTGATCATGTGTTCATCCTCAGGTCATCCAAGAATATTACTTATTACTCACCCAAACATGAACACTTTCTGACATGGCTCACCCAGGTTATCAAGAATATTACTTATTACTTCACCCAAACATGAACACTTTCTGATCTGTGCTCATCCTCAGGTCTATCCAAGAATATTACCTTATTACTTCACCCAAACATGAACACTTTCTGAACATGTGCTCATCCTCAGGTCCATCCAAGAATATTACCTTATTACTTCACCCAAACATGAACACTTTCTGATCATGTGCTCATCCTCATCCAAATTTAAAACTGGATTATTGTGATGTTTTTATCAGACTCTCATTCTGACGGCACCCATTCACTGCAGAGCATCCATTGCTGAGACACATTTCTCCAAACCTGATGAAGAAACAAACTCATCCTGATCTTCGATGACCTGAGGTTGAGCACATTTTAACATTTTAAACCCTGTCTGTATTAGTCACATTTAAAGCTACTGTGAAAAGCAGGTAAATGCATGTTTTTGCTAGTCTTGGCAACCCGAAAACACCTAGTTTTTAATAGACGTTTAATAGGATCTTTGAATGTTAGCGTGATATTAAAAGGCCAGATTTGTAGCTGATTAAATCTGTAAATGAATGCATTTATTGCCTTTCAAAAGTCACAATCATATAATGAAGCGTTCGGCACAAACCCATGTGCTTCGGTCACTAATCACAATCTTAACGGTTTTATTAATGATCAAATCACACATAGGTGTCCTGCTGACAGATGATTTAGTTTATTTATTAATAGTAAAGCAGACATTGTTATGAGCACATCATATAATAAAACATGAAAGGATCTGCTGTATTGCGTTCTGATAATAGAAATGCAGTTTTGAATTAAATCTGGTCTTACAGAAAATGCAACTCAATATTGATGTTTTAAGAATTATTTATTAGTTTTTATGTTTTTTTTTTCACTCTGTTGACAGTGAAAGGTCTGTGTTTAAAATAACAGTATTGTAAAACATATTAATCAAATCATATTTATGCAAACTAAAGAACTATGTTAGGTGAGAAGCTGTACACGGACATGTAGCGAGTTCATAAAGATTAAAAATACCAACGATCTTCATAATACTGCTTCAAACAAATGAGTAGAAATGATAAAACAACACGGAGAACTGTAAACCGCTCTGAACACTGGCACAACTGGCAAAAGTCAGAAAGATATAGACCCCCCCCAATAAAACACAACAGATTCTAGAATCAAAATCAGATGAATTTTCTCCATAAAGACATTACACCTCAGAGTTCATAGCAGATGTGTTTTGAGATGTGTGTAAGTTATTTGCTTATATTCCTGAAAAGACAATAATTAAATCAGAGAAATCATTTTATATTTGATGTACACCACCAGTCGAAAGACTGGAATAATTGTTTTGATTTTTATTAAATAAGCATCTTCTTCTCAGCAAGGCTGCTTTTATTTGATTAATCAAGTACAGTAAAAATTGTGAAATATTTTTGCAGTATAAAATATCTGTTTTCTATGTGAGTATGTCTGTTAAACTGTAATTTATTTCTGTGTATTTTCAGCATCATTACTCCAGTCTTCAGTGTCACATGATCTTCAGAAATCATTATAATATACTGCTCAAGAAACATTTCTGATTATTATCAATGTTAGAAACAGTCGTGCTGCACAATATTTTTTTGGAAAATGTGATACTCAAAACTTTTAAAAGTTAGTGTAATAAAAAAAAATAAAAAAATAAAAAACACTTTCATTCATCAATGACACATTAAATTGATCAAAATGTTACAGTAGATTTATGTTTTAAATAAATGCTGTTCTTCTGAACTTTCTATTGATCTGTGAATCCTGAAAAATCAAATGCATCAGTTTCCACAAAAATATTGTGCAGCACGACTGTTAATTATAATTGATAATAAATGATTTCTTCTAATATGCATTCTTTTTTAATGAACTTTTGACCAGTGGTGTATGTATGCGTGTGCGTATATACTGTATATATATATATATCAGTCAGTATTATATCAGTCTTCAATCTTTGCATCTCTATTGAGAACATGCTTTTCTGATCCGCTGTGCATCTGTTCTTTAGACAGAGATTGTCGGAGGAATTTAACGAGGCTTCTAATGAATGTTTTCTGGCAGAAACGAAGGCAAAGTCTGGATAACAGCACGGTCATGTTTACAGCTCCGTGTACAGTCCTATATTTACACATTACATGTCAAAGCAATGAAAGGAGTCTCTGGTTTCTATTATTTTAGTCCATATTGTCAGTGGCTGCTCATTCTAGGCACTTTCATGCAACTGCGTTAAAATTTAGTGCAGCAGTCCTCTCGACTCTTAAACTTCAAAACAGCAAAGTTATACGTGGTAGCCATCATGTAGATGAGCTGGTGGAAGAGAAAGCACAAACATCAGACGCCAAATTAATGAAACAAGTCCTGAAATGCATTCGTCAACACTGGGAGCGTCTGAGGACCAATCGGCTGTAATACAGTCAATTAAAATGACATTTTCAACTGAAACTCATTAAAACTGACTTCAGGTGGGTTTTTAGAATAGATGCAAATTAATATAAACACTTCAGAAAAAACATTTAGATTAGTAGACCAGAGAGCAGAAACATCACAAGCTGCTTTGACTTAACAGCCAGGAGTTATTTACATTTATAGAATAAATAATAAAATTACATTACAAATAAAAGTTATAGTGAAAAGAACCATATTTAGAAAAAAATAAATAAATAAATAAAAAAAATGTATATATGTGTGTGTATATATATATATATATATATATATATATATATATATATATATATATATAAAATGAACAATTTAATACTTATTTAATAAATTACATAAAGACAAAATTAAACTAAAATAAACAGTACATTTTTGGGGGTGAAAAGCATGATTTTGTATCAAATAATTATACAATAATATTAAATAAAAATACAACACAAATAAAATGTATAATAAAAAGCAAGGTGTGTATATATATATAACACACACACACACAATTAAAATATTTAATAAATTAAATAAAGAAATAACATTAAACTTTATAGTACAATTAATATTTTAGTGAAAAGCATGATATTTGTTTAAAAATACATATTATTTAATAAAATAAAAATTACATTACAAATCAAATTTATAGCGAAAAGCAAGACATTTGGGGGAAAAAATTATTAATTAATTAATCAATAATTTATGTAAATTGTTAAATTAGCATGTAATACATTTTAAATAAAAAAGGATTATTAAAATAAACATTACAAATACAATTTGAAATACAATTAATTGAAAATTATTTAATTATTATTAAATTACATTTTGAAAATATAAAAATGTAATGAAAATGCATAACAAAATTGATAGTGAATATCATGATATTTCTTTTTTTATTTAATATTAAATAAAGAAATAATTAAATAAAAACATTACAAATCAAATATTTGGTATATATTATTTAAATATATATTTACTGTATATTATAGTTAGATTACAGTATTATAGTTAAAAGCATGACATTTGTAAAAAAAAAAAAAAAAAAAAAAAAAAAACATTTAATCAAATTAAATAAAATGAAAAAACTAAACATTTGAACTAAAATGGACTTTTTCTTTTACAGGGTCACTAGAGGACCCGGCCGTCCATCAGCTGATGTGTGACACCCAGACGCGTCCAGTACTGACAGCTGTATTGATTATAATAGCACTGAACTAGTGCGGAGGTGTTCAATCCTTTGTCTTAAGCTGCAATGTCTTGTTTTTTGCAGATACAATAAGACTAAACTTCCCTTCAGGTATCAGTAAAGTATGTGAATAGAAATTGAGCTTCTATGGCTGACGTCCCACTAGCTGATTTGTCAGTTATTTACATGCATGCATCAAATCATCTCAAGTGGACTGCTGGGACGCCGTCACAAAACTACCCTTAGATCAGGGGCTTAAAGCACATGGTTTGCAGTAGATGGTGCTGGGATGAAGGGATAAAAAGAGGAGGAAGAGGAACAAACACCCCATATATCTGACCATAAAACAATCATCCGCTTACCAGAGCAATGACGGTCGCCCCGGCTCCGGCACAGGCGACGATATACAGATGATAAGACAGATAGAACTGCAACAGATAACCGGGAGATCATTTATATCCACTGCTGGACCACAAATAAACCAGTGAGAGAGACTCAGGTGTTCTCATACCTCACTGCTGTGGCCATAACATTTCACTGTACAAGTATATTGTAAAAATAAATTATTATTATTATTATTTAATAAATAAAAAAATATTACATTAAATAATACTAAATCAAAAAATTATTTAAATTAAAATAGACATTAAATTACAAATAAAATGTATAATGAAAATCAAGATTAGTAAAAAATAATAATAATAAAATAAAATAAAAATAAATAACCACATGAAAAAAATACATTGCAAAAAAATATATATATATAATAATTTATTATTATTAATTAATAAATTAAGAAATACTAAATTAAATAATAAAAAAAAAATATTCAAATTAAAATAGACATTAAATTACAAATAAAATGTATAATGAAAATCAAGATATTAGGAAAAATTTAAAATAAATTATAATTATAATAAATAAATAAAAAATACTAAATTAAATACTAAATACAAAATAATTTCAATTAAAATAGACATTAAATTA
Source organism: Schizopygopsis malacanthus (assembly GCA_027474115.1). Classification (NCBI taxonomy): domain Eukaryota; kingdom Metazoa; phylum Chordata; class Actinopteri; order Cypriniformes; family Cyprinidae; genus Schizopygopsis; species Schizopygopsis malacanthus. The sequence continues at coordinate 1,497,372 of CM049874.1, read as the reverse complement.
CAAATAAAATGCATATTGAAAAGCAAGATATTAGTAAAAAATAAAATACATTTAATAAAATTAAAAAAATAACTAACCAAATGAAAAAAAAATAAATACATTGCAAAAAAAAAATATATATATATATATATATATATTATTTAATAAATAAAAAAATACTAAATTAATTAATACTAAAAAAAAGAACTAACCAAATGAAAAAGCAAGCCATTAAAAAAAATGTTTTCATTAAATATTTAATTCAATTAAAAAGAACTAACAAAATTAAAATAAACATTCTCTCACAAACAAAATGAATGGTGAAAAGCATGATATTTGTAATCATTATTATTATTTATTAAAATGAATGATAATGCAGGTAGAACTATCATTTTGTATATGCTGTACTGTTGTATGACAAAGTCAATGAAACTAGCGTGTGGCAAATGTGTTTTTGTACCTCGCTGGTGTTGCATATATCACCTAGCGTTGAGCCGCAAGCTTTGCCTGGTGTTGCGTTCCACGGAATAATACCTGCATCGACATACAAACCACATTAACAAACAACTCAAACCCTCATCAACAGCGTTTATAGTGCAGTTAAGGGACTGATTCGCAGGGAATGCTTGATTACGTCATATTCAGAGTCTCGTACCGTACTGCCGCACATCCACGCAGATGTTGTCGACGGAGGTCAGGTTGGCCATCGGTGAACGCATGGCAGCGCAGGTCGACCACATGTTATAGAAAAGAAACACGGGAACCGCTGAGAAGCCGAAAACCCCGAGCCAGGCGATGCCCAGGATATACGTCAGGAACACAAACTGAGAGAGAGAGAGAGAGAGAGAGAGAGAGAGAGTGAGAGAGAGATGAGTGAGAGAGTGAGAGAGTGAGTGAGAGAGAGAGAGAGAGCGAGAGAGAGAGAGAGAGAGAGAGAGCGAGAGAGAGTGAGAGAGAGAGAGAGAGAGAGAGCGAGTGAGAGAGAGAGAGAGAGAGAGAGCGAGGTTTAGTATTAAATATATATTTTTATTGTTATCCATTCTATTTTATTTGATTGTATTATTAATCCGTATATCTGAAGGCAGGGGGTTTCGTACCATCCCGCTGATGCAGCGTCCGCAGACGGTGGTCTTGAACTCGCTGTGGAGCTCTTTGACGGCGCTGGTGGTGTAAAAGCCCTCGGCGAGCAGAATGATGCCGTACAGAAAGAAGAAGGAGGCGATGCCGTAGATGACGTACTGCATGAGCTGGATTCTGCAGAAGAGACGAAGAGATTTCACAGATGTTACTGCTTCGGTGTGTTTAGTTTCTGTTCAGACCATCTGGAGCATCTTCTGTGTGAAATCACCAGTGTGTGTGTGTGTGTGTGTGTGTGTGTGTGAGAGTGAGTGTGAGAGAGAGAGTGTGAGAGTGTGTGTGTATGAGTGTGAATGAGAGCGTGTGAGTGTGAGTGAGAATGTGTGTGAGCGTGAGTGTGCGTGAGCGAGAGAGAGAGCGTGAGCATGTGAGAGTGTGAGAGTGAGCGTGAGAGCG
>CM049874.1:1460860-1490860 GCA_027474115.1 Schizopygopsis malacanthus | reverse complement strand
AGAGACAGACAGACAGACACACACACACAGACACACACAGAGAGACACACACACAGACACAAACATACAGACACAAACACGCAGACACAAACACAAACACACACACACAGGGAGACACACACACACAGAGAGAGACACACACAGAAAGACACACAGACACACACACACACACAGAGAGACACACACAGAGAGACACTCACAGAGAGACACATACACACACACACACACACACACACACAGAGACACACACAGACACACACACAGAGAGACACGCACACACACACACACACACACACAGAGAGACACACACAGACACACACACAGAGAGACACACACAGAGAGACACACACACTTAAATGCTCCATCTCAAAGGGAAACGCTACTCTCTATTCCCAGCCTTTCCACAAAACACTTGGGAATGTGAAGTGTTGGTCAACTAAGAGAGGTCAGTATGACCAAAATTATCAGATAATTCATATCAAATGATATGGCATTAGTGTAAAAATATCTTCACATTACAACAAAACAGTTAAACTAATATTATTATTCAAAAAATCTGAATCTGTAATTGGAGTCTGAACTCTTAAAAGTAGCGTGATAATCACAGTTGTTTTCAAAGTATGCACATATGAAGAGCTCTTTTCCATATATATTTAATAGTTTTCATGAAAATATTGATTAGACCCATTTTTGTTATATAAATTGTATTTGTTGGCTCATTCATAAACAATGATTGTTAAACCCCCCCGGGTCCGCACCATCACACCGAGCGGGTCTCGAACCCGGTTTTCCGGCGCGGGAGGCGGGCGCTTAACAAGGAACGCCAAAGGCTAAGCTTTTATAGTCGCTAGAGCGCCTCTTTGTGATCAGGAGAGTGAGGTTTTAAACAAGGAAATAAATTTGGCATACATTGATGGAGCAGTGAATAGGTTCTAAAATGAGAAACTCATTTTTTTTAAATTTGGCGTTTATCGCGTTTTGGAAAACAGCTCTTCATATATATTTACATTATTTATTTTTATATAAATTGTATTTATTCATAATTTTTATATTATAAATAATATAATTTTTAAACATAAAATACACACAAAAATAAGAAAATAAATAAATCCTATTTTTATAACCATTTTTTTTTTTTTTTATGACAATAAAGCACATTTCTCCTTCCAGAATATTTACATTAAATCTTTTTCTAATTACATTTTTTATTTATTATTATTATTATCTTATTTGATTGTTTGTTTGTAATGTGACTTTTCCGTGACAATAAAGCGCATTTCTTCCTCCAGGATAATTACTCAAATGCATTAAATCTCATTCGAATTACATAAATGTATTTTTAAATATTTATATAGAATATGAATAGCATAACTTTCAGGATAATTTAATAGTCATTTATTAATTAATTAATTCAATATGAATTTTCATGACAATTAAGTACATGTCTCCCTCCGGGAATCAATACTTTAATAAATCAATTCTAATTTCTGAAAAAAATGAAAAAAAAACATTTTCAATATTCATATTTTAAAAAGTATCTAAAATTAGGGCTGTGCCATTAATCGAAATTCAGTTTCGATTTCGGCCTCCAGTGATTCTGAAAATACAATAGAGATAAAATTATTATTGCACCCCATTCCAGCGGGGTGCTTTCACTCCTCCATAAAAGCCCATTTTCACGTGCAAATCAGTAAAATCATATAACGTGACTTTTGCAAAATGGGACGTGCTGAGTTATTAAAGTTGATTAGAGATATTAATGTTTTTAAAAAGCGTGAAAGAGAACTTGCGCTGTTCCTCGGGAGGATATCCGTGTATGCGCTCAGAGACGGAGCAGAGCACGGATTATAAAGTCATCTTTTAGCTGAACGTATGTGTGCCTAAATGGTCAAATACACGCTAAAATGTGGCGCTTAATGATTATTCACGTAAACCCTCGTCGGTTATGTAATAAATGAACGTAGACAGATGAGACTGAAAATATGTGTGTGACAGTAAATTGGTTTCGTGCGGCTCTTAAAGTGACAGTGCGCTATATTCCTGCTCCGACAGTGTGCTTAATATTAATCAAACAAATCACTCACTGCTCTTCACAGACGGTCTTTTGTAGCTTTAATAAGAAACAAAGGAAGTTTAATACTTACAGTGAAGACTATGTTATTATATTTTACATTTGATTATTCAATTTCTATAGCTGTTAACTGAATACTTTAGATTAGCAGTTTTTTTTGTGTGGTTAAATGGCCCACTAATAATCGTGTTAAATAGTCGTGATTACAATATTGACCAAAATAATCGTGATTATGATTTTTGTCATAATCGAGCAGCCATAATGTACTTGTTTTGCCTCTAATAATGTTAGTTTTTAGAAGAGCTGAAGCTGTATTCAATAAACTGAGCTTTATTCCACAAACACTTAAATGCTGTCATTATACATCTCTGCTGAAACAAATCTCCAAAACAACACACACAAACACGCCACATTCCCAAATCATGAGCCACATTTCACTCTTTCCAGCTTTCCATACAAGCTTACAGCTGATTACGCCTGATTCCTGACCACAGTCATATTTCACCGCTGCCTCAGACGTTTACTCCCCATATATTCACTGAAATGTGGTCTGGTTTTGAACCAGATCCTGTCTTTAAATGGCACAGGTTTTGTTCACTTTGTGTTGACGGCAGTGGAAAAAACAAAGAGTGCTGACTGGGATTCAAGATCACTGCCTGTTAGCAGAAACACGGCCTCGTGTTAGACACACAAACTAACTACAAAACCACCTAGACTAAACACCCAGCATTACAGACTGAGAGAGAGAGAGGGAGAGGGAGGAGAGAGAGAGAGAGAGACGAGAGGGAGAGAGAGAGAGAGAGAGAGCGAGAGCGAGAGAGAGAGAGCGAGAGCGAGAGGGAGAGCGAGAGAGAGAGCGAGAGAGAGAGCGAGAGAGAGAGGGGGAGAGAGAGAGAGAGCGCGAGGGAGGGAGAGAGAGAGAGAGAGAGAGAGAGAGAGAGAGAGAGGCGAGGGAGAGAGAGCGAGAGGGAGAGCGAGAGAGAGAGCGAGAGGGAGAGCGAGAGAGCGAGAGGAGAGAGAGAGAGAGCGCGAGGGAGAGAGAGAGAGAGAGCGCGAGGGAGGGAGAGAGAGAGAGAGAGAGAGAGAGCGCGCGAGGGAGAGAGAGCGGGAGAGAGAGCGAGAGGGAGAGCGAGAGAGAGAGCGAGAGAGAGAGCGAGAGGGAGAGCGAGAGAGGAGAGAGCGAGAGAGAGCGAGAGAGAGCGAGAGAGAGAGCGAGAGAGAGAGCGAGAGAGAGAGCGAGAGAGAGAGCGAGAGAGAGCGAGAGGGAGAGAGCGAGAGAGAGCGAGAGAGAGCGAGAGAGAGCGAGAGAGAGCGAGAGCGAGAGAGAGCGAGAGAGAGCGAGAGAGAGAGCGAGAGAGAGCGAGAGAGAGCGAGAGAGAGAGAGAGGAGAAAAGGGAGAAAACCCGGAGACACGTGATACTGCTGAGGAGCAAAAGAGGAGAAGAAAGAAGAGGAGAAAATGAGTAAGAGGAGAACAAGAGGAGGAAGGGGAGATGGTGAAGTAAAAGATGAGAAAGATGAGGAGAAAAGGAGTAAGAGGAGAAGAAAATGAGGAAGATGAATATGAGGGGAAGAAGTGGAAAAAAGGGAGATAAAGAGAAAGATGAGAAGAAAGAACAACAAAAGCAAGAGGAAAAGGAGGGAGCAGAATCTGCTCGCTGTGAAACACTTAAGGTGACATTTTCCATACCTTATGTTATACTTAGGAATACGACGGTTAAGGGGCTTTATGCAACACTTAATGGGCTTTAAGGGATACTTAAGAGAAATTCTAAGGGTTTATGACGTTTCACCTCAAGAAACCATTTAAGGTGACATTTTAGGGATATTTTATGCAACGCCCTTAAGTGTAAGGGAAACTTAAGGGCGATCTTAAGGGAAAATTACATTTATCAGACGCTTTTATCCAAAGCGACTTACATTGCATTCAAGTTACAGTTTCTACATTTTATCAGCTCTTGCTTTCCCTGGGAATCGAACCCATGATCTTGGCTAGCGCTAGCGCCATGCTCTACCAGTTGAGCTACAGGAACGCCATTACACTTAAGGTGTTTTATGCAAGCGGGCCCAGGACCCCACACCTCCGGACGCTTCTCTAGCCACTGACAGACACCGCTCCAGACAGCACTTCATCCTCTGCCAACCTCCAGCTGATCAGAGCACCCAGTATGAGACACAAACAGATGCTTTCTCACAGACTGGGTCATGCATTTGAGCGTGAAATGTGTTCATGCCATGGAAAAAAGTCGTAGTACGCTGAGGAAAGACTGAGAACGAGAGGAGAACAAACAGAGAAGGTCACAGCTACAGTACGCAAACATCTGCCAGAAACTGTAGCGTTCGGGAAGACCATTACGAAACTAAGTATGCAGAATAAATAAAAAACTAACAGTGGACTCCTAACTGGTCTTCTACGGCAGCTAAATGCATAAATGTAAATGTAATTATATAAATGATACATATGTAAACGGATGCGCTGTGATCGTGTTCACACAAACTCCATCTACGCAAGCTCTGCTTATAACGAGCATTTGAAAACCAACATGCTCCAAACATCTTCCAAAGTTAGAAATCTGTTGTCAACAAAAGACAAGTTTCCCTGCGGTTTTGCACCCAAATAAAATCTCTATGGTTTAAAGTGCCCCTATTATGCCATTTTAAGGTTGCTAATATTGTTTTATGAGTGTCCTAAAACAGGTTTACATGCATCCAAGGTCTAAAAACCAAGGTTAGAGAAATTTTCTTAAAAAATAACTTTAGTTTTACCTAATTTCTAAATGATTCCTAAACGGCGCGTTTGAAGAATCAGTCTCTCTAAACCCCGCCTTTCCCTGCTGTGATTGGTCAGATGGCGCAGTCCTTTGTGATTGGTCTACAGCGCGAATGACAGCCATGGGCGGAGTTATGCAAATGTGCTACTTTGTGACGTACAGCCATAAAAGAATAAGATTCTAATTCCTGACGACTCGTTTAGGTGATTGCGAGCCGACTCTTTTTTTTTTTTGATAGACAATAACTTTATTTATCGTGCGCTGTCAGCTTCACAACTTTGCTGAAAGTTTATGTTCACATAATGCTACATGATACATGCATGAAAGGTAATATTCGAAAAGGCATAATCACTTTAACATTTGAAAACAAAAAAAGAATAAATTCTCTCAAGTCACCATCCTTTGGCAGGTGTGGCATAAAGTCAGATTTAGGCCCTGCTTGGACCACTGACAGCTCAATGCATTAAATATCAGAAGAACAAAAAGACTTTTTGACATCAAACTGAACCAGAATTTAACACCTACAACACAATTAAAAAATCTAAACCTCCAGTTAAACATCTCTAATAGAAACTCATGTGATGCAATGAAACAAGTGAAGTATTGACTGTCCCAATAATGAAGCTACTGTAAACGGTACCTCGCTTCTCCTGACGCTCATCGTCAGTGTCGTCATATAGAGTTTCCATGTTTCGTAGAAATCCAGAAAATAAAACTTCTCTGATTGTATTCCTTGGTTTTCTGACTTTGTCTTCTTCACATCACTGTCTTACCCTGGCCTGAACCCACACAGAAACTAGAGATGTTTCCCAGTCACGGCTGCACAAAATCACAGACCAGCACAATACTAGTGGAGGAGGAGACCCACAATACTGACGTCCCCCACACACTCCCATGCATATATTAACATATATAAAAAAAACAGCCTTCCATCTGCTGCCTGAACCATGAGAACCCAAGACATGCACAGAAAAGGGGAAGACTCCCTCTGGACAATGAAAGATGCAGAGAAGAACAAAGAAAGCAGGAGCAGATGGAGGACGAGAGAGGTAGAAATGAGAGAGAGAGAGAAAGAACAAAAAAAGAAAGACCAAAGAAAAGCACAAAAACTTGAATATTTTGTGGCTGTACTGATGCTACTTATAGTAGTTATAGTTTCTTCATGCGTAAAGGTTTGGGAATCATAAATACATGATGTATTGGTTGTGCAAGACTGTCACTGAGCAATGTTTTCCAGGAAACTTTTTCACTCTTCACTAACTGTACACAATATGGTAAATATTTCAAAAATTGTGAAAGTTCACAATTACTCATTATGATCTACACCAGCGTCTCCCAAACTGAGACTTATGAGGGAACTGCAGGTTTGTGAGCTGATAATCAATTAAATCATGAAAATGTAATAAAATAATAACAGAAAAGCTAGCGTCCACCATGGCTTTAAGTAAAAAAGGTAACTGTGACTTTTCATCTCACAAATCTGACAAAATATTTTTTTTTTATAAGAAATTGCTAATTGTCCGACAATTCTGAGAGTAGAAATTGAGAGATGTAAACTCATGATTTTTTACTCCATTAAAAAAAAAAGACATTGAGAGATTCAGAAAAAACAACAGTCAGACCTGTGAGATAGAAACTCATAATTATGAGAATAAATTCAGAATTGCAAGATATAAAAATAGTAACATTTTAACATTTTCCACAATTCTGGGTGGGGGAAAAAATAATAAATTTTCAATTTAGCAATTCTAAATTTATACATTTGAATTCTGAGAGTACATCTCGCAATTCAGTTTCTTTGTTAGGAATTGAAAATTGTGAGGAAAAAAGTCAGAACTATTTTAAGATTAAATATCACAAACCATTTTTTACTTTTAATCCCATGACAGAAACAAGCTTCCATAAAAGCACTTACTCTCTAATTAATGTTTACCTGCACGTCATGTGACCACAAACCAAACACCGAAGAACCATGAACTTGCAAATGTGTTGTTAAACTTTTGAAAGCTTAAAATATCAAGGGTTTTGGCTGACAAAAACAGTTTTGGATCCTCTGCTCCATATAGTTCTGACATGATTCATGTGCGCTCATCTCACAAACACAACTCAAAGGCAGCACTTTCTGAATTACAACATATAAGGCCAAAATTAGGAGCAATAAAACAAACTCCCGAATAGCTGTGTGAGCTTGTAAGCTGGTTGTGACGGGCTCAGCACAGCTGATGGGGTTAAAGAGCAGCTGAATGCAGGAGGATGGCATTGTGTTCATCAACACGGGCTAAACTGAGGCTGTGTTCACTCACCCGTGAGCATCAGAGCTCTGTCTGACACATAAAACAGAAGGTTCTCATGACCACCAGAGCCCGTGCACGACACACACACACACACACACACCCCCACACACAGACACACACACACACACACATGTTGGTTTTTATGGTTTACGGGGACTCTCCATAGGCGTAATGGTTTTTATACTGTACAAGCTGTATGTGCTATTGCCCTACACCTACCCTACACCTAAACTTAGCCCTCACAGGAGACGGTGCATTTCCACTTTCCCCCCCAAAAAACGCACACTGTATGATTTATAAGCGTTTTGAATTATGGGGACACTGAAAATGTCCTCATAAATCACCTGCTCCTTGTAATACCTATGTCATACCCATGTCATTATACAAATTTGTGTCCTCATAAACCACATAAACATGCGCACACACACACACACACACACACACACACACACACACACACACACACACACACCTCGCTCAGCTTCCCAAGGGCCGACAGAGAGCCGAGATTCCCACAAGTTGTCTGAAGGAAAGGGATAACTGCAGGAATGTGGATGCGAAAGGAAGATGGGGGATGTTTTATCATAGATCATGTGTCTCTACGTCTCATATCAGGTTTAATAAGCAACAATCAATTTACTGAAAGAACATCAAGAGGCTTTTTGAACTGGACAGGCTTTGTGAACTAATACAGGCAAAACCATGACCACATGCTTCAAAAAAACATTTGACTAATTCACTAGTTCGTTTAAAATGATTCAGCAGTGTGACTAATAATTACTCATTTAAATGACAAACATTAAGCATTCGCTTGATTGTAAGCTTAAAAATGCACGCATAATAATGGGTAAAATTATGTTGGAAACTATTTTAGTTGGAGTACAGCAACAATATATACATTTATGCTTATTTTTGCACTTAACACCTCACTGTAAAAATCTTCTATTTTATAAAAAAGTTAAGCTCAGTTGCTACTAGGGGTCGACCGATATGTGTTTTTCAGGGCCGATACCGATACCGATTATTACAGATCAAGCAGACCGATAACCGATATTTTGAACCGATATACGTGTCTGGTGTAAAAATGAAAATGAATGCCAAAATTAATAATAACAAGAGCTCTGACAAAAAAACGTTCTTTAAATGCTTTTAAACATGTCTTTAATTCTGAAAACTGTTAATAACAACAACATTAAATAAACAGTAATATTAATAATATTAATAATAACATAAGTACAGAGATCACCCAGAAGCATTCTGTAAACATTTTGTAAAACTTAAAGTAAACGTATTTAGCGTATTGTGTGATTATTCTCAACAAAAGTTGTAATAATTGTTGTAGTTGTATTACGTTTACAGTAATATATTCGGCTAAACCGAACTTATATTTTGACAGGTTGCCATGAGGACCTTTTAAGTTTCTGTAGCCTATATATGATATGACGATTGTTTTACTCAAATGAAACCGTCAAATGCTCATGAAGTGACTCTCCGAGCAGTTCTGGGGATGTTGTTCATGTATTTATGTCCTCATTTAGTGAGACGGCAGACGCTGAAGTCACTGCGAGCATCACACGCGCTTCAGTATGTATGTGTGCAGTAAATGAAACCGCACGTCTGTGTCATTCATTAACAGAGATGCAGAACATGCAGGATTCATATTTAAATAGTGTTTTTGCAGCTTAATATTTATAGATACTAGTCCATAGCGCGAGTCGATTTAAGTGTACTGACCTACTTTTGATTAATTCATCCAAACTTCGACACATTCCGCGACATTCCGCGTTATACGGTAAATTCCATTATATGACTGCATTCCGCGATTCCGCCCGCATTTTCCGCATCGCGGACATCATGGGTTATATTGAGGTGTTTTGCAACTTCAGCAACGTCTGCTGCTGCTTTACCTTTGAGAGACAACTGATGCGTGATCACTGACGCAGCTCCGGTTAGCAAGTGCTCTCGGTGTGAGACTGCCTTCAGTTTTCCGCGTTGATTGGTCGGACTCGTGATCATATCAGATGAGCGGTGGGCGGAGATTGCTCTCAGAGATTGAGAGATCGCCTCACTCTCACAGAGTGTTGAGCTCAGACAGGCTGCATCGAGCCAAATAGTGCATTTAAACATTACATAGTTTCACCTGTATTATTTATTCACCAATAAATAATGTCACCTGTAAATAGTATGTTTGTTTGCATAAAAAATAATAATAAAAAAAAAATTATCGGCAAATCTGTTTTTAAAATGGCCGATATCGATAATCGGTAAAATGCTTAATATCGGCGCCGATAATCGGTCGACCCCTAGTTGCTACCTTAAATTTTTAAGTACAATCAACTTGCAAATTACAATAAACTGACTTTAAAAATCAAGTTTTATTTAATATAACTTATTAAAAAAACTATTTTGAGGAGTTAATGTAAAACATAAGTTGCCATGACTTTATCTTTTACCTGTAGTTAACTATTACTGTAATGCACAGTTTCTCGTGGCTAATTGATTTCATGTCTTTATAAACAAATAATTTTTTTGCATGTTGCAATGCTGACCTACTTTGTTTTTAACAACAAACATTCATTCAACATCGGGTCACTGATTCAGAGCCACAACCCAGATACATTTATGTCAATCAATCTGTGAGTCTGTTGACCCGCTTCATGGACCGAGTCGATGACAGAACCGTCATCAAGAGTGAATATATAGAAACAAATCACAACATTTACTCCATCACACGTCACGTCCAGTATCAGCACCTCTCAAAACATCAGCGAGTGTTTGTCATATAGTACAGTTTCTACATGCACGGCTTTCATTTCCAGAGGAAATACATAAATACAGGAAGGAAATTCATTCAATAATACCACACTTTACATTCACTCGCTCCACCGTTGTTTTGGCTACACATTAGTCAATATGGTTCCTATCTTGTAAGTTGCTTTGGAGAAAAACATCTGCTAAATGCATAAAGGTAAATGTAAATATGAATTTCTTTACACTCAAGAAACAGAAAAGGAGAATGTCCCAGCAGCTTTTTTCCCACACAACAAAAGTGTATTATTATTATTATCTGTAATGGATGGACGATATCTTATAGTTTGTGATATACCCGTAAAAATTATCCCCACGATAATAATTAAAACTATCTGAAACTGGTTTGATCAGGGCTGTTCAATGGGACAAAAAATAAAAATACTAAAACGGTCTGAGGCTTGAATATTTGTACTACAGTAGCACGTGTGCAATATAGTTTTGCATGTGTATGAGCCGGTTTACAAACTGTTTTCCAACAAAGTTATCATTTATTGACATGCATTAACTTATTTGAAAAAAAAAAAAGTTTCTATTTTTGTGACCAGACGTGGTTTAATTTTACAGAATGATAGTATTATACACAGTGATAAAGGGTCGATTAGCATTGCATTATAAATATACTTTCCTTATAAATAAAATACCCAAGATTGGTTGAAGAACACAGATAATATTTTGTGCAATCGTACGTTTATTGTCTTCAAGTTTCATCATTTTAAATTTCTCTCTCAGTTTTGCGTTTTATTCAGGGATAACTGGATACCTTTGTCCATATTTGGGATTTCACGGAGCGCTGTACTTCTGCGATGCATTTGAGGAGTTTCTGCTCAAGGGCGCCCTCCGGCTTCCAGTATGAATTATGTACTCCGTAATGCTCATAACACCATGTTTTGGGTAAAAAATAGGAAAAATAATACTTTTCTCTAAGAAACAGGATTCCCTGAATTATCATCATTGATATCGTTATCGCAATAAATACCAGAAATATTGTGATATATTTTTAAGCCCATATCGCCCATGCCTACTGTAATGGTAACCAAGCTCCAAAAGATGACTATTACAGCATCATAAATGTAATCCATATGACAGATCATATTACAAATCATGCCAATTTTTTAAGAATAAGATGCAAATGAGTTCAGAAAACTACTTATGATACTATTATGGTGCTTTTCTCAGGCTTGACAGTATAAAACACAAAGAGACGCTCTATCATTAAATTGGTGTTACAAAGAAGAAATACAATTTACTTTGGATTTACATAAAGTTGAGAGAATGGCAACAAAACGGTTCATTTTTAGGTTAAATATTCCTTTAATATCCTACTTTGGCTCTCGCTGATTGTGTTGTGGGGGGGGATTCCTACAAAACCTAATTGGTAGCCTTCAACCCAACGTTCCCCAGAACCTCTGAATCAGCACATCTCTATATAATTGCATGTTTGTGTTGTTGGCCGTTAAGGCTTGGGGGGGGGGGGGGGGGGGGGGACTGAGCTCTTCTGAGGTTGTTTAAAACCACAATTTGCCTTCTCGTGTGACTTTACACCCGCTGGTTGGCACCTCAGTAAAGAGAAAAATGAAGCTTAGAAAAACATAAACCCAGATGTTCCTTGCAGAAACGGACCAGAAATCACACTATCTATATTCCTCGTTGCAATAAGCACATCAATGAAGAACTATAAAACTGATAGTTATGACTGCAGACTCCGATTTAATGAAAAGTTGTTTATAAACACCTGTGGAACACATTACGTGTTAAAGAAACAAATCAAGGCATTTTAACTTGGCCAAAATATAAATCCATAATGAAACTTTCTGCTGTTGTCTCATCAATATACACCCACATATTTGTTTAGAGATGTTTTGTCTTGTAAACGCTGCTTGATCTGAGCAGATTTCTCTCCTGATTCAGACCAGAACACCTTTTCACTGGAGGAAGCGTTATTATGGATTATGATTTTAGTTAAAAGCGTCTTAATGACGGATTTGTTTCAGCTTTTGTCTTCTCCATATGATAACTGATGGACTGGAGTGCTGTGATGTTTTTATCAGACTCTCATTCTGACGGCACCCATTCACTGCAGAGCATCCATTGCTGAGACACTGATGCAGAGACACATTTATACAAACCTGATGAAGAAACAAACTCATCCTGATCTTGGATGGCCTGTGAGTGAGCACATTTTCATTTCGGGGTGAACTGTTCCTTAAAGGCAATAAACCACTCAATGGTTAAATGGGGTTTTAGGCATGACAAAAACACCATAGCTGTGGTAAAATCACAGTTATGTACAGCTTAGATTTAAATATGGTCAGGGTGGTGGATGATCATCGCATGATCTTCATTTTTGGATGAACTACTTCTTTCATGTGACCTTGGTTAAAAAAAGGACTTAATTTCTTAGGGCCAATTTATTCTAAAACCTCTAAAAGGCACATGAATGCTGATGGTTTGTGCGAAGGCTCTTTGTATCTAACAAAAAGTAAAGACCATCTCCTTTTCTGATTTGTAAAAGGCAAGCTTTATATCTACAAATCTCAAATGCTGTCTATTAATTTTCACATCTGAATCGATCGAGAATAGCCGACTTGTTGAACACTGAATCAATCCGAGCGGCTGACTGTGTCTCAGCTCATTGAATATTCATGAGCACAAACAGCTGCCCTATTGAATGAGTTTTAAAGAGCGCTGAACTGAATGGCCGACTCCTTTATTCTGTGAGAGCATAAGAGCGGTGCCGAATTCACATCTCTTTGCACGACCCTCGTGAGAACTCGATTTGTGTTGAAGCCGCCGTTGAACTTCGCAGGTTCATCTCTTTAGATATGACTGCAGAGATCAGTTCTAATCAACCGGTTATAAACACCGTAACAGAGTCGACTAGATGATTGTTGGAGCCAGTCACCAATGTCACCAAGTGCTCTGGGTTCAATACAAGCTCAGAATTATCAATGTAATTAGGAACATGATGTCGATTACATTGGAAAAAAGTTGGTGTAGGATTTAACACTGAAACTATTTTCACTCATACATTTCTAGGAAATTTCACAAATAATTAAATAAATAATTAAATAAAAGTACAAAGACCGAAATCGTATTTTCTGGTAAAACATACTCCAATAATGTCATGTATACATCAAAAACACCTAAAAGGTGGTTTAAAAATATGATTTTGACCAGCATTTCCATTTAATTAATTAGATATTTATTGTCAGTAAGGTTCAAGTACTCATATGAAACTGGATTTAATTTAGCCAAACTAAGGAACAAGTTATGAACAGCCCTTATTAGTTGCCCAAAAAAGAATTAATTTGCTGAAAATATTCTCAACAGGCGATCTAAGAGATCATTTTGTTTCTTCATGAGATTTGGAGAAATTAAGCATTGCATCAGTGTCTCAGCAATGGATGCTCTGCAGTGAATGGGTGCCGTCAGAATTAGAGTCCAAACAGCTGATAAAAACACACACCACACCACTTAATTAACATCTTGAGAAGGCAAAAACTGTGTTTGTAAGAAACAAATTCATCATTTTGGCGGTTTTAACTTCAAAACATTGCTTCCGACTAGAATGCGAGTCCATAATAACGCTTCCTCCAGTGAAAAAGTTCATCTCCTGTTGCCTCTCACATCAAAATCAACACACATATTTGTTTAGAGCTGTTCAGGACTGTTTTGGCTTGTAAACAGTGCATGATCTGTGCAGACTTCTTTCCTGGTTCAGATCAGACTACCTTTTCACTGGAGAAAGTGTTATTATTATTATTATTTTGGGTAAAATATTTCTTTAATACTGTCAATTAACCTGAAATGCAACAACACGTTTAAGCTAACAGTATCTATTTGTTAATATTTTCTTTCATCATTGTGCAAAGTCTATAACTTAATAGTATTATAGGGGTTACACAGGCAAAAACATACAGATTTTTGCCTCAGCAATGTGTTCACGAACTGCTCACACAAATCTGGTGTTTAAATTAAATAAATGAACAGTTGCTATCAAACTGCAAATGTCTGTGGTTGCTGAAACCTATAGAGAATGCATATGACAGCTGGGTTTAACCAGGACCGGACATGATTAATGAATCATCTGCACGTCAAAAAACACTTTATGCAGAAATCAGCAGAAGAACTTTCCCACCAATTCCCTCTTCAACATCTAGCACATACATCAACCACATATGACACATAAAATGAGTCTCTTGGGTCAAGGAACCAATTCTGCATTGCATATATTCAGCATGATGTGTATATGGATTAAGTTTTAGGTTAAAAGTCTATATTTTATAACACAATTTCAGTTTAATCATCCATTGTAATCATCTAGTTCATTTGTAATGGTCCTGCATGCTGTGTTGTCTCATGAGAGGGGATTATGATTATGAAAGACTTAAGAAAAATAGTTTTTAGCAGTCTGAGATGCACTTTAGCATGTCACACCACATGATATGTTAACTTGCCTAAAAGCATTTTCATGTGAAACATGAAATACTATCCTAACTACCCTATTTCCAATTCCCAAATCTGCCAATACGCTGTTAACTCACACGCTATTGAATTTCATGCAGCTGTCGTATCGTGTGAAGGGACGCTCAGGAATCTTGGGATACGGTCATCTGTTTGGCCCACTTGTTCTTTACACATTACAGCCTAATTTAATGCCACGGTTGAAGATCCTGAACATTCAGGCTGGGGAATAAAGGAATGGATCCTCTGCAGTGAATGGGTGCCGTCAGAATAAGAGTCCAAACAGCTGATCCACACCACGCCAGTTCATCAGTTAACATCTTGAGAAGACAAAAGCTGAAACAAATTCATCATTAAGAGTCCATAAACCATAATAAAGCTTCCTCCAGTGGAAAAAGTTCATCTCTTATTGTCTCTCACATCAAAGTGCACCATCATAATTGTTTAGAGCTGTATTGGCTTGTAAACAGTGCTTGATCTGTGCAGATTATTTCTCCTAATTCAGAGGAAGCGCTATTATTGATTTTGTCCACAAGCAATGGTTTGAAGTTACAAACATCTTAATGATGGATTTGTTTCTTACAAACATGCAGCTTTTGTCTTCTCCAGATGTTAACTGGTGGACTGGAGTGGTGTGGATTATTGGGATGTTTTTATCAGACTCTCTTTCTGACGGCACCCATTCACTGCAGAGCATCCATTGCTGAACAAGTGATGTGATGCTATATCTGATGAATAAATAAACTCATCTACATCTTGGATGGTCTGAGGGTGAGGACATTTCAGCAAAAAAAAAATATTTTTGGAGTGAACTATTCCTTTAAGATGCAACACCAGCTGAAATCGGCTGATGTGAACCAGAGCAGCTTTAAAAACCAGAATCACAAGTGACTCAATCACTAATATCAACCAGAAGGGGAATC
Organism: Schizopygopsis malacanthus; assembly: GCA_027474115.1. Taxonomy (NCBI): domain Eukaryota; kingdom Metazoa; phylum Chordata; class Actinopteri; order Cypriniformes; family Cyprinidae; genus Schizopygopsis; species Schizopygopsis malacanthus. Next base: position 1,475,526 of record CM049874.1, on the reverse strand, counting down.
ATGGATGTGTTGCATAACATGCTTGAGCTGTGCTGGAGGGACTCTTGAGTGAATCACAGGGGAATTTGGGGTGAGGAAAGTAATGAGCCCGTCTAATCCTACCACGAAGACAACTGAGAGCTTAATGTTATTACTGCTGTCAGCGCCATTCCAGAAACTGTGTAAAAACAACTTCAGATGATAATGCATTGTCAAAGAAATACTTTCCAGAGTCAATAAACTGATAAAAAAGAAAGGATACGAGCCATATCTAGAAACCAGAAATATCACATGGACTCTTTTGACCTATGAGTGTAAGCAAGCAAGTTTTGCACAGCATGCTCATTTTCTCAAACACGTTGGTTTCTTAATGCGGCTCCGAATTGAGAGTCAGTGGCGATTCCATCAGGCCATTCACATGTTGAGGGCTCCTCGGTGGCCAAATGAAGAGATTCTGAGGCTTTTGTCCAGCAGTAAATGAGCACAGCACAAAGAGCTATCTGTGAAGTCTTGAATGCGCTCCACAGGCCCGCTGCCAAAAACTTCAGGCCTTTCGACTCCCTTTAAAGCCACATTACCAATAACTTTCACTCAGACAGTTCAAACTGAGCCACGGAAATATGGACCAAAAAAGCAACCCTCTTCATTTCTGTGGCAAATGAGTACAGTCGGGGTTAAAAGGTTTCAAGATCGTGTCTATTTGATCATCTTTTACTTCAAACGACACAGCATGTATTGTAAAAGTCAAAGCCAAGAAATACGAGCGAAGGAGGGTTTGAGATCTGGCCAGTAAGAACAACCAATAAACACAATGAAGAAAAATAGCAACTCAAAAGACTCCATCCAAGAGCGGTAGATAACAGGAAATAGTTTATACACTCGAAAAATGACTCCACATTCCCCTTAAATAATGTTTAAACCCCCATTAATTCTCAATCCATGGTTTAGATGATACATCATGCATCTGAAATGGGTCAACATCTTTCAATACACTGAACAAATTTGTGGTAGAAACTAGGGATGGGCATTTTAAGCAAAAGTAATATTCGATAATCGCTGGGTATTATTCGATTACTATTCGAAAATCGCACCCCTCCCGCGCATGCACCCGCCCACCCACGCGCGCGCACACACACACACACGCTCGCACGCACGCACGCACGCACACACACACACACACACAGAGAGAGAGGGGGAGAGAGACCATCCAGGCTTTCAATCTGTATGATAACAAACTGTTTAATTAATTAGAGAATAGTCTCTTAACCCAAGAAAATTAATGGTTGTAAAGTATGAGTGCTGAAACATATTAATATAAAATAACCGAAGGACGGCTTTTATTAACAGAACAGTCCGTCGATTATCAACTGCTCATAAGGCTATACATTTCTATTTTAAAAATTAACATGAACATTCATATTATTAAAAAGAAAATCTTAAATTTGATTAATGCATTAATGAATATTAGGCGTAAAACATATTGCGCGCTAAACAGAATATCATTCTTAAAACATATTACGCGCTAAAACATTGTGAACCGCCTGAATGACGGCACTTATTATATGAACATTAATTTTAACGTCTGTCTTCATAACAATAACCTATTTCATATACATAAATATATTAAATGAACATGTTCACATGCTCGGGAAGAAGACGGGAGTGTTGTTCACAATTAGAACGGGGAACTTTGAATTGAAACAAGGGAAGGAATATAGATCCCTGCAGTTTATCAGAATTCCCCGCCTGAGTCTGAGCCTGTCTCTCTCTCTCTCTCTCTCTCTAGCTGAGCCATTTAAATAGTTCAGTTTTGGTTTTTAATAGCAAATTGGTCATTATTTTGTTTCCTTTCTTTATTAATTTAATTTAGAAATATGATTGGAACATCTTATTTTTGTTAAATTCAAGTTTTTGTTTTTTTAAATACCAAGCGGTCAGCGCAAGTTTGATCAGTTTATCCTTCTCAAATAAATAACTAAATAATTAACGTCATGATATTTTAAGAATAAAGTCAAAATTACGATCATAAAATCATGTTACATTGCCTGAAGTTAAAGTGAAAATTACACATGTATACGCTGCCAAAAAAATTATAATAATAAGTGTTGCATCCAACCTGTCATTCTTCACATTTAACACGAAAAACAACACAAATATTTTGCATATAAATATAAGATATCAACCAGTGGAATATTACGTTATTATTTCAGCAAAAAACGAATAATTTGAATGCAGGGAGCTCATCACGGCTTCATTAATGGGAAATAGGACGTGAAGGCGGCAGAGAAGCACTCTGTGGATTGCATTGTTTTGTTAACTTTGGTTTATTATTTTGAGTTGTTTGGGACGCTGTAGCAAACGGCCCTCTCGCAATATATTGTTTAACAGGTCTATTGTTCACGCAATCAGGCTGCACGTATCAGAAGTTCCGTTCTCCAGCGTGGTTAGCGCTGGTTAGTGTGTGTGTGTGTGTATGTATGTGTGCCGCGCCCGAGTGCCGACAGTGCAGTTTGTGCGCAAGCACGGAACAGATGATGCTCTAAAATTAAACAAACAAATATCCTGTTGATCTGTGCATCTGTACTCCAGTATATAAATTCAATATAGATTAATTATTGATAAAGTTACTTGCCAAGAGGGGTAGTTTGACATACTTCATGTATTTTCCCGTTCAGGCGGCTCGCGCGTGTCAGAGACGCGCTGTTCACACAGAACAGAACACAACGCGCATGTACTCAAAGGAGTTGTCTTTCGCGCCCAAATGCTTTTTAATTGCTTACAGTTTTAAACAAACAAGGCTTAAAAACGCACGCAAATGATACAATTTAGTGACCACCTGCAGTGGCCCGATCTGGTGTGACAAATCCGAGCGTCCTTCACGCCATCGGACAGTCTTTATTGTCAAGCCCTGGAAAATAATCGCACAACCTAATCGATATTCTATAATTAAATAGAATATTCGAATATTCGATAATCGTGACCCATCCCTACTAGAAACTACAACTGGAAAAGTTTGCTAGAACATTATATCATTACAAAGAACTGGCAAATACAAAACTGAATTCAAACTGAAATTTAACACGCTGCATAAAATAGGAAATTTTAAAGTGGAAGAGTTTTTAAATTTTCTTGTAAAAATAAACTTTGTTTTATTTACAACTTCAAAAATCAGTGTAGTTTATACAGTTATAAACATTATCACAGCTATCAGTGAGGAGGAGTGTGTTATTTACACACGAGATTAAACATCGAATAATGATGTGGAATGTGATATAAACAAGTCAAGATGAGGATATTAATGTATATCAGCTATTTTATGACTCTAAATGATGCTCAATGCAGTAACCAATCACGTCCCTTTATTCATATGACGCACAGGTTTTTCTATCACCTGTATGAAATGTCTTGAATCCTTCTTGTTTTGACCCAGAAACATAAAAGTGACTGATTGCTGTTTACATTTTTGTTACTCGTATGTCCTGGTTACTGTTCTTGGCGTTCAGCAATACAAACAGGTCAACTGGGAAAAACATATCGATTTATTTCCACAGTTTCCCGTCGATACGGTCCACACAGCAATGCTAAATGGTGTCATGGAAAAACTGTACAATGCATATGTGCTGTAATGCAAAGTGAATCATTTCAACAAGGCTTTTCACTGGTTCAGCACTAACGAATGCATAAATCACTATTTTACATCAAGAGCTATTTAAACTCAACAATCATGGCTAAGAGTTTGAAAATGATTATACAGGGATTTTGAAGTTAATCGTACTGTCTAGTCTTGACAGCCATCAACCAGTTTTGTGTCTATTTAATAACATTACATAATGCCAAAAATCTGGGTAAAAAACACATCCCAAGCTGTCCTCAGCCACTTAAAAACTCTGACAAATTCCTAAATAAAATAAATAATAAATACAAATCAATGCTAACAAAGAGGCATATCTTTCTATTGAGCAGTTCTTCATAAGTAACATGTCTGCCCTTTAGTCTTTTCACTGACCTTTGGATTGGAAAGGCCAAAGATGAACCACTGAAGTCTGAGATTTCAGCAGCGCTAATATACTAATTTATAAAACTCTAACGAACACTTTTGAGCTCCTTGCCAGCTCCATCACGTGGCTCTGAAACGATTCAGTGCAAGGCCACACATTCGACTCGCTCTTGTTTCTCTTGTCTTGTGAATGGCCCTTTGATGCCCAAATGCGAGGGAAATTGGCCATGCTTGAGCAAGCACTCCCACTCGGCATCACCGCCTCCATATCATTTCATAACTCAACTCACAATGCTCCTCTTTGTGTGCTGTGATTATGAGGAGAAACAAATAAACATGATGGACAGGACCAGTGAACTACTTCTGGGAGAAGCAAGGAGATGAAGATTACAAGAGCAACAACTATGCATGCCATCTTTGTTTCTTTAGCGTTACGCTGCACGGTCAAACACCTGAAGGTGACCTTTGGTTTGACCTTTCCAACACAACACCTTGAACAAATCACAGAGCTTCAGAAACAAGATCTCACGTTGTGCTATTGCTCAACTGAAAGCCTTGGAGCTAAAATGATTACATGAGATTTTCAGTTAATATTTCAATACTTTAACAAAACATTTGCAAGTTCAAAGTTCTCTGATGTCGAATAATGGTCAGATGACATGCAGGTAGCAGAATCAAATATTTTTTTAAAATGTAAAAAAAAAAAAAAATTAATTTGATATTTTATGATATATACATTTTCATTGAACTCCAGGCAGTAGACATGACACGCTTGCAAGTTCCCAACAAAGATCAGGTTCACCTTAAGTGCTTAGGGTCAAAGGTCAAGCTGATAGAAGAATGCAAGTCATAACACTTCCCAATTAAAATGGAAATTAAAGAATTATGTTTGTTATGGTCCGGATAGAAGGTGTACAGATAGATCAACATGAAACGCCATTTGCAACTCATTTACATTCAATAATGTGATGCATTTCGGAGTTAAACAGAACAAGAAAAAGCTAGTTGGGAGGAACTTGATAGCATCCATCAGGAATTTATTGAAAAAAAAGCCGGCGTTTCATATTTAAAATGTCAGGAGGGATTAAAAGAGTCATTTCAGAAGTGGAACTTTTTGATCAAATATTACACAATTTTTCTTTGGAACAACATGCACTGATGAATCATTACACACAATAAAGACAAGAGTTAACATGTGTTAAAGAACAAAATAGGGTAGATTTTGACTTTAGGAAAACCACACTGGCACACTTCAGGAGAGGAACAGCAAAAGAAACAAGAAAGAAATTAGTTCTTCTGACAAACAGATGACAAACTATGAAACCTGCCAAGTCAAACAACCCCACTCAGAGATTTCACATATATAACCTCTCCTGTGAATCGAATCAAAACGAAACTAGTGCTGTTCTGGATGCTGTAAACACTGAGGCAGTGCTGGCAGAATGTACAAGTGACTAAATCTTTCCAGAATTAATGAAATGACCGTCCACAAGAGAATGAAAACAGCTACAGTATAAGAACTGAGGCTATAGTTCAGTGCGTGACTTGTTCGGATCAATTCTAACTCACTGTAAGCAAGTTATTGAGCTTATTTCATTCACAGTGATCATTTAAAGTGCTTTACATAACAATAGATCATAGCTGTGGGCTAACTAACAAATGCAAGAGGGCTTGGCCCCTAATTTAAATATATTCAATTGATTATGATAAACTACATGTAAAAACTAAACACTGGTCGTTTTTTTTGTGGAAAACACCATAATAAAAGCCATATAAATAGGCAAACTATTTTTAATACGACGTCTTTGCAAGCGGCACACAACCACAAACACACAACACGATCGGTCTAGTCTGATTCACTAACAAACAACTCATATAAACTGGTTATTTTAACGAGTCAATCAAAAAGAACAAGTTATATTTGAATCTTTAGTTTCCCAATTATGAATTTTTTCTCACAATTGCGAGTTTATATAGATAAATTGCAAGTTTAAGCTGATAATTGTGAGTTTACCTCTCACAATTCTGATTGTTTTTCCTCCAAATTTCAAGTTATTAGCTTGCAATTGAGTTTAACATCTTTACATTTTTATTTAACATGTTTACATTTCACAACTGAGACCTTTTCTCACAACTAGTGGTCGACCGATATGTTGGCCGATATTTAGCATTTTTCAAATATCAATTTCAATTTAAGTGTGCTTTATTGGCATGACAAAAACTATACATTTGTATTGCCAAAGCAATTGCAGATGGGCTGCTCACAAGTAGTGCACATTTGAATTAACAGAAAGAAAGAAAAATAATAACAGTAATAAAACAAATATTTAAAACGTATTAAATATGACTGTATTAAATATGATTATAAATATCTGCATCGGCCGATAAGTTTTCCTGTTTGGCCGATGCGTTCGAGGTGGGACTTTTAACAGAAAAAATTTTGATTAATATGACAGCGCTGATTAAATATGAACGGCAGCACCTGAGCACACAGCGCTCACATTCTCCCTCTTGTTCGCTGTTTAGCCGATGCGTTCGAGGCGGGACTTTTATTTTGACAGCGCTGAGAACGGCAGCACCTGAGCACACAGCGCTCACATTCTCCCTCTTGTTCGCTGTTTAGCCGATGCGTTCGAGGCGGGACTTTTATTTTGACAGTGCTGAGAGTGGCAGCGCCTGAGCACACAGTGCTCACATTCTCCATCTTGTTCGCTGTTTAGCCGATGCGTTCGAGGCGGGACTTTTATTTTGACAGCGCTGAGAGTGGCAGCGCTCACATTCTCCATCTTGTTCGCTGTTTAGCCGATGCGTTCGAGGCGGGACTTTTATTTTGACAGCGCTGAGAGTGGCAGCGCCTGAGCACACAGTGCTCACATTCTCCATCTTGTTCGCTGTTGTCGTTAACAGTTCAGTCTAATAGAAGTCTGTCTTATAATCAGATAGAACGGTTAAACAAAGGAATTAAAATGTATACAAAAAGTATTATAATGATTGCTTTTAAATTATTAGTAATAGAAAGTCACACAGTATAATACTTTCTTGTTTGCCATCAGCATATATGCATTTATATAATTTAAACAAATATTTGAATGACTAATGAACATTTATTTTCACAAACTTAGTCGAATTCAGTTGTGAGATCTAATGAAGTGTGCCTTTGTATCCTGTATGATCGCGTATGATTTTTAATCCATTTTCAAATGATTTCAAATTTCTTAAATATTACTTAAAATAAATAAAATTATATCGGCCATCCTGCATCAGCTGTCAGCTGTCAAAAAAACAATATCATGAGACCACTACTCACAATTGTAAATTATAAACTCACGTACAGATAAAAAAAATGTATAGCCTGAAGTCGTCTGTTAAACACATAAATGTAAACTCATCATAATTGTGAGTTGACTTCTCGCAATTCAGATTGTTTTCCTTATAATTAAGTTATAAACTCGCAATTGTGAGTTTACATCATTATACGTCTTATCTTTAAATCTTTTACATGTCTATATTTCACAATTCTGACTTTTCTCCTCACAGTTGAGCAAGTAATAAACTCATAATTGCACATTTAAATCTCACAACTCTAACATTTTTCTCAGAATTGTGAGTTATAAACCTGCAATTGTGAGTTTACATCTTAATATCTCTTATCTTCATATCTTTATATCCAGAACACTGTGAAAGAAAGTCTGAATTGTGAATTAAATAGTCACAATTATCTATTTTGCATTTCTATTGCAAGGCTGAAATAAGCTTCCATAGTGCGTTGTTATTTTCTCCATGAAACATAAAAGAGAATTTAGCATTTGAATCAGTGTCATATACTGTATAGCACAAACGCAGCATTCACTAATCTGTAAAATATCAAGAAAGCACCAAACATTTAGAGTAACAGTGAGTTTGTGTAACTATGGATTGCATTGAGAAGGCCCTCATTCACAGCTTTATTCTCCTCAGGATGACCCAACTCACTGGACCTACTTCACGTTAACAGTCTCTGGAGTCACACAAAGACACGGCCGATGAAGTAGACACACAAAGCCGGCGCTGTGAGCGAGAACAAACCAATGCTCTCTCTCACACGTCTCACACTGTCAGCTGCGGCGGGCTGAATCAAGCCGGTTCTGTTTTCACCCCAAACTCACTTCTGTGGAACACGAGCTTGAGTCCACGTCGTAAAAAACAAAGGATGAAACAACACTGATTTAACGAGGAAATGCTTTTGGACTTCAAAGCGTAAATAAAGACAGGATGTTGGCTTGCAAATATCAGCATGAGTATTTAACGCAGTAGTTCAGCCAAATTGACTTGCCCTTGTTTCATTTCAAATCTATGTTATGGAAGCTCATTTCCACTGAAACTTTTTAGCTCACAAATTAGAATTTTTTTCTTTCGCATTTGCAAATTATAATCTCATAAATTTGAGTTTAGATCTTTATTAGGGCTGGAACGATTCCTCGAGTTACTTGAGTAACTCGAATACAAAAAATAATAAAAAAACATTTTTTTAAAGGAAACGAATGATTTGTTCATTAAGAGACTTGTCTTATTTTCTCTTGTATATTTAGGATTTGCTATTTAAAAAGAAAAAGTAGTTTTTATCCGATTACTCACTGGCATTTTTGGTAGAATACTCGATTCGATTACTAAAATATTCGATAGCTACAGCCCTAATCTTTATTATATCTTCACATCAACTGCAAATTAACATCTTGCCATTATGATTTTTTTCTCATAATTGCATATTTTTATATCTCCCAATTGCAAGTTTTTAAACTTGTAATTTTGAGTTTAAATCTTGAAATTCTAATTTCTTCCTCAGAAATTGTACTTTATAAACTTCCACTTGAAAGTTTAAATCTTTATTTCTCATATTATTATATTACATGTTTATATCTCGCAACTGTCAGTTAACATTTTGCCATTTTTGCTCATAATGAGTGAGTTATAAAGTCGCAGTTGTTTATTTACATCTTTATATCTCGGATTTGAGTTAATCTCGCAATTATGATTTTTGTCTCACAACTCTGACTTTTTATCAGAATTGCAAATTATAAACTCACAACTGGAAGTTTACACCTTTATAGCTCTTATCTTTTACATCTCACAATTGCAAGTTAACATCTTGCAATTCAATTTCTGAGTTTGCATTCCACAATTCTCCTTTTTTCACAGAATTGCGAGATAAAAGGGTCAGAATTGCGAGATAAAAGGGTCAGAAGTGCGAGATACAAAGGTCAGAAGTGCGAGATAAAAGGGTCAGAGTGCGAGATGGTCAGAATTGCGAGAAAAAAGGGTCAGAATTGCGAGAAAAAAGGGTCAGAATTGCGAGAAAAAAGGGTCAGAAGTGCGAGATAAAAGGGTCAGAATTGCGAGATAAAAGGGTCAGAAGTGCGAGATAAAAGGGTCAGAATTGCGAGATAAAAGGGTCAGAATTGCGAGATAAAAGGGTCAGAATTGCGAGATAAAAGGGTCAGAATTGCGAGATAAAAGGGTCAGAAGTGCGAGATAAAAGGGTCAGAATTGCGAGATAAAAGGGTCAGAATTGCGAGAAAAAAGGGTCAGAAGTGCGAGATAAAAAGGTCAGAAGTGCGAGATAAAAGGGTCAGAATTGCGAGATAAAAGGGTCAGAAGTGCGAGATAAAAGGGTCAGAAGTGCGAGATAAAAGGGTCAGAATTGCGAGATAAAAGGGTCAGAATTGCGAGATATCAGAAGTGCGAGATAAAAGGGTCAGAATTGCGAGAAAAAGGGTCAGAATTGCAGATAAAAAGGTCAGAAGTGCGAGATAAAAAGGTCAGAAGTGCTAGATAAAAAGGTCAGAATTGCGATATAAAACTCTAAAAATGTATTTATTCTGTGGCAGAAATAATCATTCATAGTATGTTGCGGTTTAATTAATGGAACGTTTATGTTTAGAAGAATATTAGAAGATTTTTTAAGAGCTGTCTGAAGATTCTTCAGAACATCTACGTTTATGCTGCTTTAAGTTTATACGTTACAGTCATTGTGCTGAAACTAAAAACAGGTTAATCGGATAACCGAGTGATGAGGCAGATTCCTGAGGTCTGAACGTGAACAGACAGAGAGAGAGAGTGTTTATCCTGGTCTCAGTGCTTGCCCATCTGGCCTACAGCCCTTCTTAGTGTCCCAAAGCCCATAATTCAGTCGGGAGCTTTTAAATAGTGGTAAACATCCGTGGAAGTGGCGCCTCGGTCTCCTCTACAGAGTGGAAACCCAGAGAGCCGACACAATACACACTGTTCTACTCGCTCTAAACCTCCACATCTGTGCAAACATCTGCAGGACACATTATACAAGACTTTACATTGAGATTAAACACAACTGTTGATGAATGAAGGGTCAGAGACAGCAGAGAAAAGCCAATCTGAATGCAAAATAAATACAACTAGTCATATAATTGTGCATTGTAAAATATATACAAGCCTACTTTTGTCATAGTTTGCACATCCAATCAAACTCTTTTGTATTTTGGTGCAAATTCATCCATCACTTGGTAGAAGCTCGTCAAATTAGCTGAATCTCAAATAAATGTATCTAAAGATTTAGATACTTGAATTGGAAAAACGAAATATTGAAGTGGATATTCATTTTTTGCAGTACAATGCAACATTTAATGCCATGGCTTTATTAATTAAAGACGTTCTGCTCTTGTTTAAGATCTTTTGAAGGCCTTCGTTTGTGGAAGGGCAAGTCTTTTTATGACTTTATGACAAAAAAAACCCTTCCCATATATTTTGATGTTGGTGTCAAATGTTGTAAATCAGTATTTTAGTACAATGTAATCTGCAATTTGAAGGAAGCTTATCAAATTAAACACATTTCAACATGGACAGGTTGTATGAAGCTGGTCCTAGAGACACTAAAATTAGTCAGAATACGATTCAGGACAACTTATGTAAGTGTGCCAAATTGTATTATTGTCCAACAAACAACAGAGAAAAAAAGAAGAAGAAAACTAACAAATGTCCTCAGCCTCAAAAACCATAAATGAAAGTACATTATATAGCCTAATGCAATTATATATTGTATGGTTGGCAGTTCTGGTTCTGGGTGTCCAATGTAAAACCTGTGTCCTAAAGCAAAACCAGATTAAAATAACTGTTGATGAATGAAGGGTCAGAGACAGCAGGGAACAACTAACAAATCGAATACAAATTAAATGCAACTAATCATATAACTGTGCATCGTACAATAACGTGTTAACACTCAAAAGAAGAGAGAGACAAAAAAATATAAATGTTTGTCCTAATCTGTAACTTACATCCAATCAAACTCTTCAGTATTTTAGTGCAAATTAATTTGCCACTTGGTAGAATCTCATTAAATTAGACAGATGTCATCAACACTGAAACCCTCAACTCAAAAACCACCAACAAAATCACATTATAGCCAATATAACGTACATTTTTAAATGTTATCAATGTTATAACTTACAGTATTAATGCAACGACACCCAGTTTAAAACTGAAGCAAACCCAGTTGAGAAGCAGTGATTTGAGTTATATTCACACACAAAAAGACATGTTTATCTAGCATTTTCTGGGTTTGCATTATCAGAAAGTGATCTGCTCGTTGAAAACAAACAATCCTAATGAAGAGCATCGCTAACGTAGACCAGATTGAAACTCGTTTACACCACAGATGAGACAATGGGGATTTTTATTTCCTTCTATTTTCTAACATAATTGAGTTTACAGCCAACAAAACACCAAACTGCTGTCAAACCACAGTCTGCTCTTGTTTACCGTTACTAGCGTTAGGAGTTTGACTCGTTTATGTTGGTCACGGCTGACATAAAATGCGGTCGCGGTAATAAATCTCTTTAGTCTAATCCATAATCTCACTTCTCAGAGCTGCTGAGATACCTGGAGTAAAGCTGAACACTTTCAAACGTGTCAGACACGAAGAAAAACGAAGACTTTACACAAGAAACAAAGAAAGAAAGACGTGCGTTATATTCGCGCGTCCGTCCTGAGGTAAATTAAACCGTCACTGTCTGAGGGGAAAACGCTCTCAAAGTTGTGTTTCAAACTACAGCGTGAGTGGATGTAATAAAGTCGCTTTTCAAGCTCACTTACCCATTTTCTCAAGCGTCCCAGCACTTCTTCTGCTGCTGTCGCATCAACTGTTGAGCGTTTAATAACGGTAACGGAACGCAGACTGACACACTCACACGCCAACTCTGAGTGCCGTATGTGCACGAGCGCGTGACGTCACCGCAGGGATTACCCGCGCCCCGCCCACCTTTATACAATTATGCTGATGCTGATTATTAATAAGATTATTATTATTTTACATATTTTATCATTTATGTTATTGTGTCTATAATACATGGTCCACAAATGACCAGTTAACTTAGTTTAAATAATATACAAATTAAATATAATTTTTTTAACCATTTGCTGACTTATAATAATACTAATATTATATCATATATCTTATGTATTTAATCATGTATGAAGTTATGTCTCTATACATGCAGTTCACAACATAAGTTAATTTAGTGTAAATAATATTTTTGATATAAGTTCAAATGTCAAACAATAGCCAATTAATTTATAAGTTGACTACTAAATATAATAATAATTTTGTGTAAATTATATTTAAATGTCAAGTTATCAATCAGTTAACTAATTTATAAAATTATTAATGATTATAATACTTATAATTATGCTGATGTTGATGCTAATTATTAATACAATTATTATTATTTTACATATTTTATCATTTATGTTAGTTCAAATGTCAACCATTAGCAAATTAATTTATAAGTTGACTAATAATAATAATACTTATTACTATTATTATTATTGGTCAACTTATAAATATCATTGCATTAAATCATATTAAATAATTAGGTTTTACTGATTAAATCAATTTTTATATATCAGATATTTATCAAGTATCATATATGATGTTGTTTTAATATTTAGAATAGTTTTTAGCTTTATTTTTTGTTTTCATTTAAATGTTTAGTTTTGAAATGTTGTTATATGCATTTTATTTAATTTCTCCATTTTCTTAAATGTGTATTTACAGAGTTTTAACTTATAGTTTTAGTTACTTTTTCTCATTTGTAAGTCACTTTGGATAAAAGCGTCTGCTAAATGACTAAAAAGTAGTTTTAACTTATAGTTTTAGTTACTTTTTCTCATTTGTAAGTCACTTTGGATAAAAGCGTCTGCTAAATGACTAAAAAGTAAAGTAAATATGATCTCATGAAAGTATGATCTGTAAATATGATCTCTAATATAAGCATGAGCGAGCGTGTACAGAAGTAGAAGTGTCAGCCGTTAACAGAGCAGTGGTTTCTGAATGTAAAGTCTCTCATTTACATTCATGCGTTTAGCAGACGCTTTTATCCAAACCAACTTACAATTGCATTCAGGTTATACTTTTAATTAGTATGTGTTCCCTGGGAATCGAACCCACAACCTTTTGCGCTGCTGACGCAATGCTCTAACCACCGAGCCACACAGGAACACTATAACACTGTCTAATCACTATTCCTGCTGCATTACGGCTCGACTGAAGCTTCGAGGCAAAGCAGCGTTTGTCTCCAAGGAGCCTGAAGAGTCCTTTCAGACGACGCCAAACAGCGTCCGTGAATGAATGGAGAATCAGAGAAAGAGAGGGGGATTCTGAGAGTTATTCAGACTGAATAAAGACATCAGGACGCTTCACGATCCGAGTCCAGAGCCGGTGTGTTTACAGTGTTTGATCTGTTATGTGCGTCACAAACAGATGTGCTTTAGATCAAGGCTGAATATAAGTGAACGCTTCTGCTGTTGTGGCTGTGCTGGAGAGGTTTATTGTGATGATAAAGACGTAATCGCTGGCTGGACTCGGTTGTGTTGATGAACGAGAACTCTACCACACCTTCTCAAAACTCAGATGGGTTCATATACACTATTGCCAAAAGTATTGGCACCCCCCTCCTTCTAATGAACGTTTTGACTACTTTAGTAATCTCCATGAGTACAAATCTTAATGTTTAAGCATATAATGATATTCTAGGGAATCTAATTGTATAGCAACAGTTTGGACAGAACCCTTTTCTATTCTAACATGACCGTGTCTCTGTGTATAAGACAAGAATCAAAGAGAAATGATGATTCAGTCAGTGTGGAAGAACTTGACTGGTCTGCAGAAAGCAGCTGAACACCTCTGGTGTGACTTTAAATGAGCCATAAACTCATCACCAAGTAGTTAAATGTTTAAGAATATGAAGCACAAAAGCACAGTGTTCATGAGGATCTGTCTGTGTTGAATGGATTCTGTATTTCATCAGAATAGATGTACACCTGAAAGATGCCTGTGTCTGCTGGTGTAGTTACAATATCTACCAGCAGGGGAAAACCACACCACCACACCACACTAACCAGACTAAACTCCTCAATCACCTCCATAGCATCAGCATGACGCTGTTTTCTTATTCTTCTGTATGACTCGAGAGCCTCCCGGAAACAGACAACACTGAGTGACATCTGTGTGTTCAGCATGTCAGAGGATTTCCAGCATGACTGATTGACACGCATCTGGCCTTTGGATGAATGTATGAACGAATGAACGAACGAACGAACGAACGAATGAACGTACGTACGAATGAATGAACGAACGGATGAATGAATGAATGAATGAATGAATGGATGGATGGATGAACGGATG
>CM049874.1:1440860-1450860 GCA_027474115.1 Schizopygopsis malacanthus | reverse complement strand
AATACAAAATATGTTTTGAATAAAGTCATTTTTTCCATCAATAGCCAACAATTTTACAAAATATCTTCTATTGTGTTCTACAGAAATGACACAAGTGTCATGACATACACATTAACCACCCACGAATATCATAAATTACTCATAAAAGTATAGTTTTTATATATATTTCTGTAGCTCAGCATTTGTATTTCTATCTCTTTACTGTCATTACGGACCAGCAGAACATCTCCAGATGCTGATGTAGTCTTTATATGAGCCACAGACTCGATCCTCAACCGTACTGACATTCATTTTTAACTCTAAAACATGTCAAAGGAGTCTCTCTCTCGCTCCTCGTCGTCTTGTTTGTGCTCATTACATTCAAAACAAAGAGATATATGATGCATGGATGTGAAAAGCATGCTTTATCATACGGTTGTACTGTACGCTGGAATTGGTTCGTGATATAATACTGTGACACCACCAGCAACCGCTAACCGTTATTAGATGCACACACATGATAACGTGGCTAATAAACGTGATTTCATATTCAGTTGCTCTGATCATTTTTCTCATTAGGCTCACTGCAGGGAGTCTTCAGTCATTACCAACATCTCTCTCTGAACAGCAATGAAGATAACAGATCGTTTATCCACAGCGAGAAATACATGCCCAGATATTACTTTATCATGCTTATAATTACAGGCTTCAAGCGCCTAATTGTGATATTAATATCATTATGTCTCATCGCTGCTGTATAAGCAGAAAATGTGCGCATGGTGACAGTAAAAGAGCATATTTGAGAAGCATTTGATTTATGACAAAAACATCATATCAACGCATTAAATCAAGTTTAACTCTAATAATGAACTATTAAAATTGTTTGCTGTTTATGGTTTTCTGTGCAACATGAGGAACTGTTCACCCTGAAATTAATATTTGCTGTAAATGTGCTCACCGACAGATCATGCAAGATTAGGATGAGTTTGTTTCTTCATCAGGTTTGTAGAAATGTGTCTCAGCAATGGAAGTGAATGGGTGCCGTCAGAATGAGAGCAGATAAAAACATCACAATAATCCACAGTCCATCAGTTAACATCTGGAGAAGACAAAAGATTAAACAACATCCAGCATTAAGATGTTTTTCATGTCATTATTTATTTGTAAAGCACATTTAAAAACAACCCAAGGTTGACCACAGTGTTGTACAGGTCAGAAAGCTCAAATCAAACACTAAATCTATAACAGTCTGTAGAGCAACACACATTGAATTAGAACAGTGCATCAAAGACCCACACTAAGAAGATGTGTTTGAAGTCTTGATTTAAAAGAGGAGAGTGATGACAGCATTCGGATCGAGACCGGGAGACTATGCCAGAGTTTAGGACCCGTCTCCACGATGATTTAATCTGGATCCACGATGATGATTTAATCTGGATCTACGATGTTTTTATCTGGATCTACGATGATTTAATCTGGATCCACGATGATTTAATCTGGATCCACGATGATTTAATCTGGATCCATGATGATGATTTAATCTGGATCCACGATGATTTAATCTGGATCTACGATGATTTAATCTGGATCCATGATGATGATTTAATCTGGATCCACGATGATTTAATCTGGATCTACGATGATTTAATCTGGATCCACGATGTTTTTATCTGTATCTACGATGATTTAATCTGGATCCACGATGATTTAATCTGGATCCACAATGATTTAATCTGGATCCACGATGATTTAATCTGGATCCACGATGATTTAATCTGGATCCACGATGATTTAATCTGGATCCACGATGATTTAATCTGGATCCACGATGATTTAATCTGGATCCACGATGATTTAATCTGGATCCACGATGATTTAATCTGGATCTACGATGATTTAATCTGGATCCACGATGATTTAATCTGGATCCACGATGATTTAATCTGGATCACGATGATTTAATCTGGATCTGGTTTTATGGATCTACATGTTTTATGATTTAATCTGGATCCACGATATTTAATCGATCCACGATTTAATCTGGATCCACGATAATTTAATTGATTTAATCGATCCACAATGATTTAATCTGGATCCATGATTTAATCGATGATTTAATCTGGATCCACGGATTTAATCTACGATGATTTAATCTGGATCCACGATATTTAATCGATGATTTAATCTGGATCTACGATGATTTAATCTGGATCCATGATTTAATCGATCTACGATTTAATCTGGATCTACGATGATTTTCTGGATCCACGATGATTTAATCTGATCCACGATGATTTAATCTGGATCCACGATGATTAATCTGGATCTACGATGTTTTATCTGTATCTGGATTTAATCTGGACGATGATTTAATCTGGATCCACGATATTTAATCGATCCATGATGATTTAATCTGGATCCACGATGATTTAATCTGGATCCATGATTTAATCGATCCATGATTTAATCTGGATCCACGATGATTTAATCTGGATCTACGATGATTTAATCTGGATCAGATGTTTTTATCTGTACACTGATTTAATCGATCCAGGTTTAATCTGGATCCACAATGATTTAATCTGATCCACGATATTTAATCTGATCCACGATGATTTAATCTGGATCCACGATGATTTAATCTGATCCACGATGATTTAATCTGGATCCACGATGATTTAATCTGGATCCACGATGATTTAATCTGGATCTTTTAATCTGGAAATGATTTAATCTGGATCCAAATTTACTGGACCACGATGATTTAATCTGGATCCACGATGATTTCTCTGGATTCTGTTTTAATCATCTACGATTTTTAATCTGATCTGGATTTAATCTGGATCCACGATGATTTAATCTGGATCCACGATGATTTAATCTGGATCCACGATAATTTAATTGATTTAATCTGGACATGATTTAATCTGATCTACTATTTAATCTGTCAGATGATTTAATCTGGATCCACGATGATTTAATCATTTTTTAATCTGGACCACGATAAATCTGGACACGAGTTTAATCTGGATCATAATCTGGATCATAATAACGATGATTTAATCTTCCTGATTTAATCTGGATCAGATAAATCTGGATCTACGGTTTAATCTGTTCTGTTTTAATCTGTCTGAATTTAATCTGGATCCACGGATTTAATCTGATCCACGAAATCTGCACATAATTTAATTGATTTAATCAACAATGATTTAATCAGATGATTTAATCGTCCACGATTACAAGATGATTTAATCAAAATTTAATCATCCACGATGATTTAATCTGGATCTAAATTTAATCATCTACGGTGATATGTCTACGATGATTTAATCTGGATCCTGATTTAATCTGATCCACGATGATTTAATCACAAATTTACTGGATCAGTGATTTAATCATAAGATTTAATCTGGATCTACAATGATTTAATCATCTACAATGTTTTTTAAATTTTAATCTGATCCACGATTTTAATCTGTACATGATTTAATTGATTTAATCATCTACGATGATTTAATCTGAATAAATAATATTTCTGGATCATTTTAATCTGATGTGTTTTATGGTCCACGATTTTAATCTGTCCACGATATTTAATCTGATCGGATTTAATCATCCACGATATTTAATCTGTAAATCTGGATCAATGATTTAATCTGATCCACGGATTTAATCTGCAAAAACATCCACGATGATTTAATCTGGAATATTTAATCTGATCCACGAAAATCATCCACGATTTAATCTGGATCTACCGTTTTAATCTGTTACCGATAAATGAAGTTTTAATCTCCACGATATTTAATCCGCAATGATTTAATCATATTATAAAAAATCCGGATCCACGGTTTTGATATATTTAATCATGTATTTAATCATGGAACATGATGATTTAATCCGGATCCACGATTACATAATATTTAATCCGGATTGAGCCCAGTCAGCAGCATTTTTTAAACCAAAACACGGCATAAAATAACTCTTCCTCCAGATAAAAGGTGTTCTGGTCTGACAGGAGAGAAATCTGCTCATCAAGCAGCGTTTGACCCAAACACATATGTGACCCTGGAACAAAACCAGTGGGGACATGTTTTTAATGTTGTACATCAGCTATTAATATTTCTATGTATGGTTTGTTATGATCAAATATTTGTAAATCTGGAATCTGAAGGTGCAAAAACATCTGTGAGAAAATCTCTTTAAAGCTGGTTTTGTGCATATTATAAAAAAAGTTTTGATATATTTAATGTACATGGAACATGATCTTTACATAATATCTTGATTTTTGGCATAAAATAAACATACATCATTTTGACCCATACAATGTAATGTTGGCTATTGCTACAAATAAACCTGTGCTGCTGGTTTTGTGGTCCAGGCTCAAATATGTGTCTGGATTTTGATGAGAGAGACAACGGAAGATAAACTTCTTCACTGGAGAAAGCGTAATGGATTATAGCCCCGTATTTTAGTTAAAACATCTTTGTTTCAGGATTTCTGGATGAGTTTAATCGTTTGTCTTCTCCAGATGTTAACTGATGCACTGGAGTGGTCACGGAATGACTTCAGGAAAACAAGATAGATCCAAGCGTGGTTCAAACAATAATCCAAAAACAAAGCATTGGCAAAAAGTAATCCATAAAGACGGGGTAATAGAAACACAACGTAACAGGTCCAATACTGCAGCAACTAAAGACTAAGTGAGCACGGTTTAAACAGTGATGAACTAATGAGTAAATGACCTACAGCTGATGATGATCAGACAATCATGAGTGCAAGGGGTGATGGGAAACGAAGTCCAGAATCGAAATACAACAATCTAAACAGAGTGCCCTCTTGTGGCTGACATGCGCATTTCAGCAACTGATGGACTGTGGATTATTGAGATGTTTTTATCAGACTCTCATTCTGACGGCACCCATTCACTGCAGAGCATCCATTACTGAGACACTGATGCAGAGACACATTTCTCCAGACGGTCTGAAAGTGAGCACATGTTCATCTAATATGAGTTTTTGGCTGAACGATTGCTGTAAGTCATCGAGCACCAGCGTCTCAGCAGAGGAACTGTTTTGTTCAGCTCTGTATCGATCACACGAGGCGGTCGTGAGGTCTGTGGTCTCTCCTGAGCGCCGCTGAAGCGTGATGCTGGGACATCGATCTGTCCTCACAATGACTCTCTGTGAAGCACACACACTTCATTACTGCGGCTGGTTCAGGGAAACCTGAGGTGCTTTCAGGGTCAGTCTCTGGGATAGAGTGGCTTATAACAATGTTGTGTCCCAGTTTGAGAAATACAGAATCTGTTGTTTCATAACTGCATTTAGTTTGATTCGGCTGAAACATTTGATGAGACTAAAATAGAAGTGTGTTGTTGTTGTGGAGAAATATGAATGAGACGTTTCTTTGTTTATCTATTCCACTACAAACTGACACAACAGATTCAAAACACATTATATTCAGTTCATTAAGCCTGAGTGTTAAAGATCATTTCATCTTTTAACAGCCATTCAAATTATGATTTTAAAGTCTATTATTTATTATTTTAGTTTAGATTATATGATTGAACCACAACACAATAGAAAAACTGCACCTAATAGTGGAAAACGTTATCTTTATTTCACGTTTGTAATGTATAAGTCAAACATATAAAATTAATTAATAATCAAAAACATATTTATAATCGTATTTCTTTACTGTTCATACTGTTCAAAACTTACTAAAAAGCACACTGAATTTATTACACCTTACAATATGTACTTTTTATTAAATTAAGATTTTGATAGCCATAATTATTTTCTTTTAAAGTGTAAAAATATATTATTTATTTTAATTTTATATTATTTTAAATGTTATTTTATTTTAATTTCATTTAGTTTAATTTTATTTAATTTTATTGTACTTTATTTTATTTATTATTTTTTAATTTTATTATATTTTATTTTCATTTTCATTTAATTTAATAAAATAAAAAGAATATATATTATTTTTTTTTTTATTATTTTATTTATTATTTTATTTTTATTATTGAGCCGCAACACGACAGCAAAACTGCACCTAATAGTGGAAAACTTTAAATTAATTTCACGTTTGTAAAGTATAAGTCAAACATATAAAATTAATTTATAATCAAAAACATATTTTAATAGTATTTCTTATTTCTTATTTGTTTTTTATTAATTTAATCTTTTGATAGCCATAATTGATTTTTTTTTTTAAGTTTACTATTTAGTTTATTTTATTTTATTTATGGGTTTGCGCCACAACACCAGCTGATTTGCGCCTAATAGTTCAAGATTTGATTTGGTTATATGATTTATGATGTGTATTTGAATCAGATAGAAACACTGTAAATAAAGCGTGCAGAAGTGCGTCTCTAATGTCATGCTAAAGACGTGTGTGTGCCGCTGGTGCTTTGTCTCATGGGTTATCTTCACGGATGCTTTATAAACGGTTTTGTGGGATATTCTGCAGTCGTGCAGCTTCAGCTGTCAGTGGCGTCTTCATCAGAGTCGAGTCTCTGTCAGATCGTCTTTAGATCGCACATCAGTCTAATAGCTGCACTGTTTGTATGCCATGACCCAGTCAAGATCAAGGTTTGTCAGATGAAATAAGAAAACAGGGGATGTTTGGATTCTTGTTCTTGTAGAAGCGTGACGATTGAACGCAGCTAATGTCATCCGTCTGATAAACTGGGAAATGTTTTGATCCTTCGCCGACTGTCCTGATTCATTCTGACAGACACGCTTTTCACAGCGATTTCAGCCATCAGTTCTCAAAAACATGTTTTCTTAGTGAAGATTGTTTTAATAATCTTAACAACCTTTTTTCACTATAAAGAACATTTTGTGGAATGGAAAGGTTCTTCATGGAACCATCAATGCTAATAGAGAAAATATTGTTTTCAAGTGCATCATTAAAATGGGTAAATGTTGCTCCACGTTGACTTTAATTGAACTCAGACTTTGAAATTCATCAAATTCGGCCCTCAGACTCCTAAAAGAACAATGAAATGAACATCTGATTTGCATGTGATTCACATGAATGTTTTCTGCAGATGCTTCCTTGACCAGAAATAACAATATTATTTACATACTGTATGGTGTCATTTTAATGTCATTGGTATACACACACACACACACACACACACACACACACACACACACACACACACTCACAGACACAGACACACACACACACAGACACACACTCACAGACACAGACACACACAGACACAGACACACACACACACACACACACTCACAGACACACTCACAGACACACACACACACACACGCACACACGCACACACACACACACACACACAGACACACACACACACATACACACACACACACACACACACACACACACACACACACACACACACACACACACACAGAGACACACACACACAGACACACACACACACACAGATACACACAGACACAGATACACACAGACACACACACACACAGTCACACACAGATACACACACACACAGACACACTCACAGACACAGACAGTCACACACACACACACACACACACACACACACACACACACACACACACACACACACACACAGACACACACAGACACAGACACAGACAGACACAGACACACACACACACACTCACAGACACACACACTCACAGACACACACACACACACGCACACACACACACACACACTCACAGACACACACACACACACACACACACACACACACACACACACACACACACACACACACACACACACACACACACACACACACACAGAGACACACACACACAGACACACACACACACACAGATACACACAGACACAGATACACACAGACACACACACACACACACACACACACAGTCACACACAGATACACACACACACAGACACACTCACAGACACAGACAGTCACACACACACACACACACACACACACACACACACACACACACACAGACACACACTCACAGACACACACAGACACAGACACACACAGACACAGACACACACTCACAGACACACTCACAGACACAGACACACACACACACACACACACACACAGACACAGACACACACACACACACACACACACAGATACACACAGACACAGACACACACACACACACACACACACAGATACACACACACACACAGACACACTCACAGACACAGACACACAGTCACACACACACACACACACACACACACACACACACACACACACACACACACAGTCACACACTCACACACACACACACACACACACACACACACACACACACACACACACACTCACACACACACACACACACACACACACACACACACACACACACACACACACACACACACACACACACACACAGTATTTATGTATTTACTCTGAAATATCATAAGATGGTGATTTTGTTTTGAATCTGAAGAAGCATTATTTGAATCAATCAATCATTATAATCGAGTAGATTCAACGTGTTTAATGTACGAAAGAAGCAAAATATGGTAAAAGCCTAGGTCAAATAATCAAGGTTTCCAAACTGTTATTCACCAAATGAACACAAAGAATCATATTTAATCATATTAATTTACAGCACATGCCCCAGTTGAACCCCAGCGATCAGAAAACGTTCTCTCTAAGTTCTGCTCATATGTTCTTCCAGTAATGCTGACAGAACGTCTGTTCAAACGTATCTGCTCTTTAAAAATGTTCTCAAAACATTAGCACAAAAACATCTTCTATCCACCTTTTTCTCCAACGCAGAAGTAAAGCCCGAGGGCGAGACTTACGGGGAAATAACAGGAAGAATAACCGCGTGCAGTAACTTTGATTTTCAATATCAAGCAGAAAAATGAAGAGTTTTGAACAGCTAAAAACAGCTGGAAGTGGATGAGACCGGAAGCTACACCCAGAGAATTTACACATAGCTGCGCCTATTACTACAAGAAGAAAAGATGGATATATATATATATACTGTAGTATACAAATAATTAACGTTTCAGAGAACATTCAGATGTAACATTCCCATAATGTTTGCAAAATGATTTCCATTCACATCACCACAAGGTCAACATTCAAGTTCTTCAAATGTTTCAAAAAACGTAATTTTTTTCAGTTATATGAATGTTCATAACTTTATGGGAACTTAGCAAGAACATATTTTTGTTAGCTGGATCAATAGTCATGAACATATGAAAAATTTGACAGG
Organism: Schizopygopsis malacanthus; assembly: GCA_027474115.1. NCBI lineage: Eukaryota > Metazoa > Chordata > Actinopteri > Cypriniformes > Cyprinidae > Schizopygopsis > Schizopygopsis malacanthus. The sequence goes on along the minus strand of CM049874.1, from coordinate 1,441,666 downwards.
TTTGTAAATGAACTGTTGAATCAAGTTTGTGGAAATGAATCGAATTGATCAACTTCATCCCTCTTCAGGATAACTTTACGGCTTGTCATGAACTGAATCTGAGTCTTGATGAAGGCTGAATGAAACCGAGTTCATTCAGACGGTGAAGGGACTGCTGGAAGAGCTGAAATACTGTCTTCATGTTTGATGGCATTGAGTGCTGTTTTATCCCTCTATGAATAAAGGATAGGACTTCACTCATAGTGAAGCCTTCCCGAAGAACAGATATTTTTGAATACGCATCCGTTCGGACTGAAAACATGTGTTCAATTATTGAGCAAAGCGCATCCCTGCATTACTAAACATTCAATAACACAAGCCCTGCACTGATGCGACCAGATGATGTTTCAGATGTTTGTAGTGAAGAAACTGCATCAGTGAATGGGTGCCGTCAGAATGAGAGTCTGATAAAAACATCACAATAATCCACAGTCCATCAGTTAACATCTGGAGAAGACAAAAGATGAAACAAATCCAGCATTAAGACGTTTATAACTCAAATATGAAGTCTATAATCCATAATAACGCTTGCTCCAGTTCATCTCTCTCATCAAAATCAACACACATATGTGTTTAGAGCTGTTTTGTCTTGTAAACGCTGCTTGATCTGAGCAGATTTCTCTCCTGATTCAGACCAGAACACTTCTTCACTGGAGGAAGAGTTATTATGGACTCGTATTTGAGTTAAAAATGTCTTAATGACTGGATTTGTTTCATCTTTTGTCTTCTCCAGATGTTAACTGATGGACTGTGGATTATTGTGATGT
>CM049874.1:1425860-1435860 GCA_027474115.1 Schizopygopsis malacanthus | reverse complement strand
AAAAATATAAAAAATACATTATACAATAGTATTTCTATACCTATAACTCTTTAATTTATATTTTTTATACATGTTATGTATACAAACTTGAGGAAGTTTATTCAGTAATTAATAAAACTGAGTTTTACAGGATTTTCTGCCATTAATTAACTGGGCGACATCACTAATGTCTTATACACAAGCGAGACGTTTTACACAAAACTGATAATCTATTTGTGATGTTTACTAATATAAACAATTATGTCAAATATGTGTAGTATAATAACAAATGTGTACAATACTTCCGATGTTCTCGCTCGGGTGCAATTGTTACGCATGCGCGAACGAGAATTAATTTCGCGAGCGTCTGTTTTGCGCACATTTTGATGTAATGTATCATTTTTGGTTATGTCGAAATGTTATTTGAAAGCGTTACCAGAATACATGGAAGAACACGCCTACCATACTTTTAAAACAAACATATTGTTTTGAGTTCCTTCAGGAGCGGAGGATACAAGCCTTAACTTAACCGAGACGTTAATTCGTAAAAACTCCCTAATCAACATTTTTGATTAATTCGCACGCCACTTCGGGTTTGTTGCGCATGCGCACAGAGGCGCGGGAGCTGCCCAAGTGCTGAACCCGGCGCACAAGCCAGAGTCTGTCATCAGAAGAGCTTCTCCAGCGCTGACGGACGCGTCTCTCTCTGAAAACACGTCATTTAACGTCAGACAAGGACTGTATCCGTCATCTCGAATCGCTGCGTTGATTCGAGCGTACAGAATGATTCTTAGACGCGTTGGGGACGCGCAACAGCGGATCCGCGGCGTGTCGCGGTGTCGGTTCGTTCACACAGAGGGAGCATGAGATTCTAGGCTGAAGTGGTTTCTTCACCTGCCGAGCTCGTTCAGCGCGCGCGTCGGAGCCCATGAGAGCGCGCGAGCGACGCCAGAGGAATGACTCGCCCTTCTGGAAAACTCCTCACAACTTTACTCGCGTGCTTGATAGAAATGCTCAGCTTCAGGTACGTGCTTCGCTTCTTCAGCTGGGAGAGCTACACCTGTTTAGGCTTCTAAAGAGCGTCTCTGGTCGGTCTCTGCGCGCGGAACCTGACCTGACGCGCGTTGCCATGACGATTATAGAATGTTCGGATTCAAATCAGAACGTCAATTCAAATTCAAATCAATGAAGATTCCATTCTATTCTTGTGATGTTTAAAACCTCCAGAGAACATAATAAGTAGACTAAAGAAAAGCTCACTGACATACCTGAAGACAAAAATCACTACAAAGAAGGTGAACTGAATGTGATGAACAGAAGCAGTCACATATTTCATTAATTATGATATGACATTATTTGCTGTTTATTTTATTTGTGACAACATGCCCCGTAACGAGGGTCAGTTTGTGTTAGATTGAACTGTATCTCATTTTCTGAACAACAAAGGCAGACATGTTAGATAACTTGTTTGTAGTTCATATCGGTTTGTGTCTCTACAGAAATAAAAACACCTGCATGATATTCAGTGTGACAACTAGCCCCGCTCAGCTGCTGCAGTTCATTCTCTAGGACAAAGAGCCTCGAGTGCATTGATATCCAATTAGAAAAGAGAGATTTGTTTTCTATTCCAGTGATGTTCATTTGCTGAGCAGCATTCGTATTGTATAACATTATCAAAAGCAGGTTTGGTCAAATTCTGGTTCTGGCTGTAAAACTGATAACCATAAGAGTATGTTTCCAGAATAAGAGAAGGGTTGTGATGTTTGTGTCTCAGGATAGCGGCAGGACAAGAGCACGAGAGAAGATCAGGACGTGGATCTTCATCCATGTCTCCTTCTGATTTCCTGGACCAGCTGATGGGCAGAACTTCAGGATACGACGCACGGATACGACCCAGCTTTAAAGGCACGGAGACGCTTGACTTCTGTTCTTATGTGTGCCGTTACAGTCTAAACATGCTGCTTTATCAGAGCGATGATGCTCTAGCTATTTAGCTGCTGACCCGGGCGATTACAATTCTTGATGTACCTAGAATTAATCACATATACATTTGGGTTGAAAAATTACCCCCAAAAGATCATTTAATGTCATTATTGTGTTAAATGAGAAAAGCATTGAATAGACAAAACGCAGCTTCAAAATAATATTTTGATTGAACATAGAAGTTATTACACAAAAACCTTTAAGGCTATAACATTGTTTTCATTTATATTAAAAATGCAAATATTGTTTTGAGAAGCTGCATCTGATGTGGCATTTAGGTCATTTACATTACTGCATAAATTATGCTATGAGTATTGAAATATGAAGTGATTTAAAAAATGAAATGATGCTCTAAATATGAAAGTAAAACTGGCCTTCCTATCTTGAAATGTCAATTAATTGGTTCACTAGATTAGATTAAACGATTTCTTCTGTCAGAAACGAAGCTAAGCGACTGTGTTCATGAAGGAGTCACTGAATCACTTACTCACTTGATTCATAAAAAACATGGATTCATTAAGTGACGTGACATACGGCCAAGTACAGTGACCCATACTCAGAATTACTGCTCTGCATTTAACCATCCAAAGTGCACACACACACCGTGACACACACACACACACACACACACACACACACACACACACACACACACACCAGTGAACACACACACACACACACACACACACACACACACACAGTGAAGACACACACACACACCAACACACACCTGAAGACACACACACACACACACACACACACACACACACACACACACACACACACACACACACACACACACACACACACACACACACACACACACACACCGTGAACACACACACACACACACCGTGAACACACACACATAATTGAAAATATAACATTTCATCACCTGAAATAAAATGAATGTTAACGGAAAGTAAAGCAAAAACTAAAAAACAATTCATTTTATTTTCAGCGGAACATTTTTTTTTCATTTAAACACTCAATATAAAGTGATCTGCTGGTGAATATTGAGAGTGCTTTTGTAATGAGTGTCGTCTGTAATCAAACACTAATGAACACCGAGCGGATCTGTATTATTTCCTTCGTTAGTTTCTGAAGCAGCTCCGTGTGTTTGTGCCCAGGACTGATTAAAACACAATCTCGTTAGAAAACATTCACGAGGTGCTTCTAATGAAGTATTTCTAGAGAACCTTAATAAACTCCTCTCATGATGTTCAACACGCATCTGCTCCGGAGCGATATATATTACAGCTTTACATCTTTATCTACATTAACCATTATATCACGGGGAATATTCACATTGATTCATTTAGCAGAAGCTTTTAACTAACGTCAATTCATTCATGACAGAAATTAAGATTATATCAGATTATGACCATATAAAGATAGATACAGTATATTATCAAAAGGCAATCAATAAACACGATTTCAATTAAAGTGACACTAAAGCTGGGTTATTATTGTTAAATAAAATGTAACTTTTTTTGCAAATTGTATAAAAGCTGAAATAAAATATTAGAGTTAAATATATAATGAAATATTATAGTTACACGTATAATCAAATATTGTCAAAAGTTAATATACATTATTTCAGTCACTTGATTGTGTAAGAACGCATTAAATTGATTAAAAGTGACCGTAAAGCAGGGGTTATTATATTAATAAAATATAAAACTATTTAAAAAAAAAATGCTTTAATTGGAAAAAAATGTAGAAATTAAATATTAACTTAAACAAAATACATATTTGATGAAAAACTAAATGAAAATTAGAAATGAACTGATATTGAGGAACTTAAATGATCATCTGGAAATAAATAAAACTGAAATAGAAACAAATAAATAAATAAAAATGACAAAAATACATAAATCCTAAAACAAAATAGGTTGTATAAATAAAAACTAATTCTAAATATTTAAAACGATGGTAGTATATTAATTATACTGAAATAACTCCGCAGTAAATACATTTATAATGTTACAAAATATTTATATTTCAAATAAATTCTATTCTTTTGAACGTTCTATTAATCTGTGAATCCTGAAAAAATCGAATGTATCAGTTTCAACAGAAATATTGTGCAGCATGACTGTTTTCAACATTAATAATAATATTTCTTGATTATAAATCAGTATATTATTATGATTTCTGAAGATCATGTGACTCTGAAGACTGGAGTAATGATGATAATTTACAGTTTAACACATATTCACAGTTTTTAATGATAATATTCAGTCTTTCTGAGCAGAAGAGACGTATCTTACCGTACACGCTGAATGCTGGATCACTGAATCCTTCGGTGTTTAACATCATTATTAATATTCCTCATCCGCAGGTCCTCCGGTGAACGTCACGTGCAACATCTTCATCAACAGCTTCGGCTCCGTGACAGAAACCACGATGGTGAGCGTTTGTCTTTACGTCTTTACTGTGCTAAAAAGATGAATGGACATTATTATTAGTTCCTGATGCAAATAATCTCTAATCAATGCTTTCCAATCCATCACATGAATCAAATCCAGTTAAACCCAGTCTGTATTAGTAAACTATCTGTGAAACGAGTTCATTCCCTCGATGCTCCTCGCTCTACTCGCACTGACAGTGAACCGCTTGTGTTTGATGAGTTCAAACAAGTTCTCCTGAATTAGACAGTCGTGGCTCTAGTGGAGAGAGCGTGGGGTTTGTAACCTGAGGTTGTGGGTTCGAATCTCGGCTCCGGCAGGAATTGCTCACGACTGAGACCCTTGAGCAAGGCACCGAACCCCCCCGACTGCTCCAGGTGTGTGTGCACGGTGTGTGTGTGTGTGTCCACTGCTCCAGGTGTGTGTGTGTGTGTGTGTGTCCACTGCTCCAGGTGTGTGCGTGTGTGTGTGTGTGTCTACTGCTCCAGGTGTGTGTGTGTGTGTGTGTGTGTGTGTGTGTGTGTGTCCACTGCTCCAGGTGTGTGTGTGTGTGTGTGTGTGTCCACTGCTCCGGGTGTGTGTGTGTGTCCACTGCTCCAGGTGTGTGTGTGTGTGTGTGTGTCCACTGCTCCGGGTGTGTGTGTGTGTGTTTACTGCTCCAGGTGTGTGTGTGTGTGTGTGTCCACTGCTCCGGTGTGTGTGTGTCCACTGCTCCAGGTCTGTGTGTGTGTGTGTGTGTGTGTCCACTGCTCCAGGTGTGTGTGTGTGTGTTCACTGCTCCAGGTGTGTATGTGTGTGTGTGTCCCCACTGCTCCAGGTGTGTGTGTGTGTGTGTGTGTGTGTGTCCACTGCTCCAGGTGTGTGTGTGTGTCCACTGCTCCGGGTGTGTGTGTGTGTGTGTGTCCACTGCTCCAGGTGTGTATGTGTGTGTGTCCACTGCTCCAGGTGTGTATGTGTGTGTGTCCACTGCTCCAGGTGTGTGTGTGTGTGTGTGTGTGTGTGTCCACTGCTCCAGGTGTGTGTGTGTGTGTGTGTGTGTGTCCCCATTGCTCCAGGTGTGTGTGTGTGTCCACTGCTCCAGGTGTGTGTGTGTGTCCACTGCTCCGGGTGTGTGTGTGTGTGTGTGTCCACTGCTCCAGGTGTGTATGTGTGTGTGTCCACTGCTCCAGGTGTGTATGTGTGTGTGTCCACTGCTCCAGGTGTGTGTGTGTGTGTGTCCACTGCTCCAGGTGTGTGTGTGTGTCCACTGCTCCAGGTGTGTGTGTGTGTGTGTGTGTCCACTGCTCCAGGTGTGTGTGTGTGTGTGTGTGTGTGTCCCCATTGCTCCAGGTGTGTGTGTGTGTGTCCACTGCTCCAGGTGTGTGTGTGTGTGTGTGTGTCCACTGCTCCAGGTGTGTGTGTGTGTGTGTGTGTCCACTGCTCCAGGTGTGTGTGTGTGTGTGTGTGTGTGTGTGTCCACTGCTCCAGGTGTGTGTGTGTGTGTGTGTGTGTGTGTCCACTGCTCCAGGTGTGTGTGTGTGTGTGTGTGTGTGTCCACTGCTCCAGGTGTGTGTGTGTGTGTGTGTGTGTGTGTGTGTGTGTGTGTGTCCACTGCTCCAGGTGTGTGTGTGTGTGTGTGTGTGTGTGTCCACTGCTCCAGGTGTGTGTGTGTGTGTGTGTGTCCACTGCTCCAGGTGTGTGTGTGTGTGTGTGTGTCCACTGCTCCAGGTGTGTGTGTGTGTGTGTGTGTGTGCACTTGGATGGGTTAAATACAGAGAACACATTTCACTGCTGGTTATACTCTGTATAATCGTGTATGTGACAAATAAAATAAAAAGAAAGAATTGAAACTGATTCAGTCATGTTCGGAGATCTCCAGACGCTCCAGATCTCTTTCCCTGAATATTACTCAATCCGACGCATCTCCAGCGGATATTAAACACAACAGACGCTGCTTTGATCAAATGCTAATTATGTTTACATGTTTTTGATGATGATTTTTAAGCATCCAGTCATACAAGCCACTAATGAACTGTTCAGAGAATACAAACGATGACAAGAGCTTGATGATTTCAGACAAAACGACGTTAAAACGATGTTAAGAAAAATACCACATATGCAAAAATTACTAATGTAAACCGCTAATTTATGATTTGATATTGTATTACTTTTTAAAATAATGATTACTTAAATACAAAAATAATAATAATGCATCTGGATGATTTACTTTTGTGTCATAATTATAATAACTAGAATATATAGAGTAGACAGATGAATAAAATATATTTAAAATAGAAAAAACATGTTTTAATTTTTCACATGTAAAATATGAATTGTATAAATATATATATATATATATATATATATATATATATATGTTTTTTTAAATACATTTATACAATTTATTATATATATGCACATTGTTAACTGTAATAAAATACCGTTAATATATTTTAAATGATGCGACATCTTTATATTTCGTCAGTTAATTAGCTGGATTTCTAGTCTTCTTGTAAAGCCATTATTTGCTTGTAATGAATGAACAAAAGCGAATACATTCATTCAACATGTTCAAAGAGCTTCATCTAATGAATGTATTTCTCTAATCACTTCATTAGCTGGACTGAACTAAAGCACACAGAAACGCTGATGAAGTCACCGAATGGTGTTATACGTGTTATGATGACGTTTACAGCAATTCATCTTTCATTTTTATGAAGCTGCTGTATGAAATATTGTGTTTGAAAGCACAACGATATAAAATAAATAGCTGTTTTATTTTATTGGATGCTATTATAGTTTTTAATTTTTTTGTATTTTCTGTTTTACTAATTTTTTTCATTTTCATAATTTTTTTTTTTTTTTTAAAAAAAAATCTCTAGTTTTTATTTATTTTTATTTCAGGTTTAGTTTTTTCAAGTTAAACTAAATTGAAATGAGAAAAGTTTCCTCTGCAACTAGGTCAAGTAAAATTATTTTGCTATTTATATAAATACAAATAATTTTTGGGTTAGTGTAAAAAGCTATTTGCACTTATATCAAATATAATTTTTATATCACTTTTGCATTTGTTACACTATCGGGTCGGTTTAGGTGTAGAAGGGGATATTTCCATCACGATAGAGCATTAACTTTTAGCCACACTAATAAAAGATAATAAAAACTCAACAATACGTGTCTATATCAATGCAACAGAAATGTGAACGCATGTTTTAGCGCCACTCGCTGGACGTTTGGCACCGTTAGCGCTGTTTCGTTCCTCTTTTGGGGCATTATATCAAACATTTATCAATTTTCATATCGCTCTATTGGAGAAAATTAAATTGTGATAATTATCGTTATGAATTCTGGTTACGCTGATGGTGTGTTCACACCAAATGTGAATGTAATTATCAGTGTCGGGGGGGTAATGCATTACAAGTAACGCGAGTTACGTAATAATATTACTTTTTCAAGTAACTAGTAAAGTAACGCATTACTTTTTAATTTACTAGAAAAGTTACTTTTCTCCATTTATTGACTGATAGTGCGCCGTGTGAACATGATCTTACTGTAGATCTAATCTAGACTAAATATGAATGTGTATTAATTCATCCCACTCGCAAAAAACAGATTCAGTATTCATCAAAATGAATTAAAACAGTGAAATACAAACTCAGAATATGATACAAACCTGCAATAATTAAACATGTTAAACAACACAAATATATCTAATCTCATTTTATTAACCGATTTGTTTGCTGATCTTTGATCCAGTTCAACCGTACTAATGAGCAAAAACTACTTTAGATAAACTAACAATTGTGCTTCATTGTTGTTGTTTTAAGTGTTGAACTTTCTTCTCCTGTGTTCTTCTGTTCAGACGTGATTTACTCGTCCTTCAGTCTGAGGTTTATTCATTACACTTTCTGATTTGAAAGGCTTTTATATTCACTATAAATATAACTTCTTGTATTAAAAACAAACAATCAAGCCCTGCTCATATTTAAAAAGTAACGCGAAAGTAACATAATGCATTACATTCCATAAACAGTAACTAAGTAACGTAATTAGTTACTTTTTTAGGGAGTAACGCAATATTGTAACGCATTACTTTTAAAAGTATCTTTCCCCGACACTGGTGATTATTCGTGTAAGTAGATTACATACAAAGACATGAATAGAGGAGATTCGCTCTGGGCGATGCAAGACGCGCGACACGTTTGCCTCAAACGCACGATATTCGCCTCCATGCAAGTTTGCACAAAAGCTTATTTATTCATCTTTCAGATGATGTCGAATAATTAACCCTTATGACTAGTTTTGTGGTCCGATATATCATTTTGAATGGAGAATGGGTGTTAAAAATGAAATAACTAATTTGAAAATGTGCTGATTGTGACTCATTATTCCAGCACGGGTCACAAATGATCCTTCAAAGGCAAATCATTGTTTGTTTTTAATACAATAAGTTATATTTATAGCAAATATAAAAGCCTTTCACACCAAAAAGTGTGATGAATAAACCTCAGACTGAAGGACGAGTAAATCACGTCTGTACAGAAGAACACAGGAGAAGTTCAACACTCTTCAGCAATTAAACACAATGATAGTTTATCTAAAGTCATGTTTTATTATTATTATGGTTGAACTGGATCAAAGATCAGCAAACACATCGGTTAATAAAATGAGATTAGATATATTTGTGTTGTTTAACATATTTAATTATTGCAGGTTCGTGTCATATTCTGAGTTTGTATTTCACTGTTTTAATTCATTTTGATGAATACTGAATCTGTTTTTTGCGAGTGAGATGAATTAATACACATTCATATTTAGTCTAGATTAGATCTACAGTAAGATCATGTTCACACGGCGCTCTCAGTCAATACATGGAGAAAAAGTAACTTTTCTAGTAAATTAAAAAGTAATGCGTTACTTTACTAGTTACTTGAAAAAGTAATATTATTACGTAACTCGCGTTACTTGTAATGCGTTACCCCCCCAACACTGCACGAATCTGCACCACATCATTGAACAACCTACCAAAGACCAGAAAAGAACGAGAGCGAGGAGATAACAAAACACAATACAGCAAATACCAAAGACCCAAAGCGTTTGTGTCTCAGGACTACAGGGTGAACATCTTCCTCCGGCAGAAGTGGAACGACCCGCGGCTGGCCTACAGCGAGTACCCCGACTCCTCTCTGGATCTGGACCCGTCCATGCTGGACTCCATCTGGAAACCGGACCTGTTCTTCGCCAACGAGAAAGGAGCAAACTTCCACGACGTCACCACGGATAACAAGCTGCTGCGCATCTTCAAGGACGGGACCGTTCTGTACAGCATCAGGTGAAGAAGAGGAGGATTAACACACACTCGAAACGATCAGAGACAGAAGCAGTGTTATACAGTAAGAGTGGAGCAGAACCTTTCAGCAAAGATGTCCTGAGACGAGAACACATTTGGGTTTTAGGTTCTGATCCACTTCAAAAGTTGACTGGTGTATATTTCTGACTCATATCTCAGGCATTCTTCATATCTTCAAGGTTAATCATATTTTGAACCATCTATTAAAACTGATTGGTTTCATTTGATCAAACAGGATTAATGTTTTAGAAAAACAAAAAATAATGAACAGCACAAAATATTAAAATATTGTTTAAAA
>CM049874.1:1388360-1420860 GCA_027474115.1 Schizopygopsis malacanthus | reverse complement strand
CAGTTTATCATCAGAGACGAGGAGCTGGGCTACTGCACCAAACACTATAACACAGGTCAGACTCATAACCCATCCTTTAACGATCATCATAACGAACTATCATTACCTCAGTTTATCATCAGAGACGAGAAGGAGCTGGGCTACTGCACCAAACACTATAACACAGGTCACGCTAATAACCCATCCTTTAACGATCATCATAACGAACTAACATTACCTCAGTTTATCATCAGAGACGAGAAGGAGCTGGGCTACTGCACCAAACACTATAACACAGGTCACGCTAATAACCCATCCTTTAACGATCATCATAACGAACTAACATTACCTCAGTTTATCATCAGAGACGAGAAGGAGCTGGGCTACTGCACCAAACACTATAACACAGGTCAGACTCATAACCCATCCTTTAACGATCATCATAACGAACTAACATTACCTCAGTTTATCATCAGAGACGAGAAGGAGCTGGGCTACTGCACCAAACACTATAACACAGGTCAGACTCATAACCCATCCTTTAACGATCATCATAACGAACTAACATTACCTCAGTTTATCATCAGAGACGAGAAGGAGCTGGGCTACTGCACCAAACACTATAACACAGGTCAGACTCATAACCCATCCTTTAACGATCAACATAACGAACTAACATTACCTCAGTTTATCATCAGAGACGAGAAGGAGCTGGGCTACTGCACCAAACACTATAACACAGGTCAGACTCATAACCCATCCTTTAACGATCATCATAACGAACTATCATTACCTCAGTTTATCATCAGAGACGAGAAGGAGCTGGGCTACTGCACCAAACACTATAACACAGGTCACGCTAATAACCCATCCTTTAACGATCATCATAACGAACTAACATTACCTCAGTTTATCATCAGAGACGAGAAGGAGCTGGGCTACTGCACCAAACACTATAACACAGGTCACGCTAATAACCCATCCTTTAACGATCATCATAACGAACTAACATTACCTCAGTTTATCATCAGAGACGAGAAGGAGCTGGGCTACTGCACCAAACACTATAACACAGGTCAGACTCATAACCCATCCTTTAACGATCATCATAACGAACTAACATTACCTCAGTTTATCATCAGAGACGAGAAGGAGCTGGGCTACTGCACCAAACACTATAACACAGGTCAGACTCATAACCCATCCTTTAACGATCATCATAACGAACTAACATTACCTCAGTTTATCATCAGAGACGAGAAGGAGCTGGGCTACTGCACCAAACACTATAACACAGGTCAGACTCATAACCCATCCTTTAACGATCATCATAACAAACTAACATTACCTCAGTTTATGTGTGCGTGTGTGTGTGTGTGCGTGTGTCTGTCTGTGTGTGTGTGTGTGTGCGTGGCTGTGTGCGCGCGTGAGTGCGTGCGTGCGTCTGTCTGTGTGTGTGTGTGTGTGTGTGCGTGCGTGTGAGTGTGTGTGTGTGTGTGTGTGTGTGTGTGTGTGTGTGTTCAGGGAAGTTCACGTGCATCGAGGTGAAGTTCCTGCTGGAGAGGCAGATGGGATATTACCTGATCCAGATGTACATCCCCAGCCTCCTCATCGTCATCCTCTCCTGGGTCTCCTTCTGGATCCACATGGACGCGGCTCCGGCTCGGGTCGCGCTCGGCATCACCACCGTCCTCACCATGACCACACAGAGCTCCGGCTCACGAGCCTCGCTGCCCAAGGTCAGAGGTCAAAGGTCACGCCACTACAACACAACACAGCGCTTCATTACAAGAGCCAAAAACAGATAAATATTTCACTTATTCACTTCCTGATAAAGAAGTATATACCGGTTTCTCTCATCTGCTCCTGATAAAGAAGTATATACTGGTTTCTCTCGTCTGCTCCTGATAAAGAAGTATATACTGGTTTCTCTCGTCTGCTCCTGATAAAGTAGTATATACTGGTTTCTCTCGTCTGCTCCTGATAAAGTAGTATATACTGGTTTCTCTCATCTGCTCCTGATAAAGAAGTATATACTGGTTTCTCTCATCTGCTCCTGGTAAAGTAGTATATACTGGTTTCTCTCGTCTGCTCCTGGTAAAGAAGTATATACTGGTTTCTCTCATCTGCTCCTGATAAAGAAGTATATACTGGTTTCTCTCGTCTGCTCCTGGTAAAGAAGTATATACTGGTTTCTCTCGTCTGCTCCTGATAAAGAAGTATATACTGCTCCTGTAAAGAAGTTCTCTCATCTGCTCCTGATAAAGAAGTATATACTGGTTTCTCTCATCTGCTCCTGATAAAGAAGTATATACTGGTTTCTCTCATCTGCTCCTGATAAAGTAGTATATACTGGTTTCTCTCATCTGCTCCTGGTAAAGAAGTATATACTGGTTTCTCTCATCTGCTCCTGGTAAAGAAGTATATACTGGTTTCTCTCATCTGCTCCTGATAAAGAAGTATATACTGGTTTCTCTCATCTGCTCCTGATAAAGAAGTATATACTGGTTTCTCTCATCTGCTCCTGGTAAAGAAGTATATACTGGTTTCTCTCATCTGCTCCTGGTAAAGAAGTATATACTGGTTTCTCTCATCTGCTCCTGATAAAGAAGTATATACTGGTTTCTCTCGTCTGCTCCTGGTAAATAAGTATATACTGGTTTCTCTCATCTGCTCCTGATAAAGTAGTATATACTGGTTTCTCTCATCTGCTCCTGATAAAGAAGTATATACTGGTTTCTCTAATCTGCTCCTGGTAAAGAAGTATATACTGGTTTCTCTCATCTGCTCCTGATAAAGAAGTATATACTGGTTTCTCTCATCTGCTCCTGGTAAAGAAGTATATACTGGTTTCTCTCATCTGCTCCTGATAAAGAAGTATATACTGGTTTCTCTCATCTGCTCCTGATAAAGAAGTATATACTGGTTTCTCTCATCTGCTCCTGATAAAGAAGTATATACTGGTTTCTCTCATCTGCTCCTGGTATAAAGAAGTATATACTGGTTTCTCTCGTCTGCTCCTGATCTGCTCCTGAAAGAAGTATATACTGGTTTCTCTCATCTGTCTCCTGCTCCTGATAAAGAAGTATATACTGGTTTCTCTCATCTGCTCCTGATAAAGAAGTATATACTGGTTTCTCCTGATAAAGTGTCCTGATATATACTGGTTTCTCTCATCTGCTCCTGATAAAGAAGTATATACTGGTTTCTCTCATCTGCTCCTGGTAAAGTAGTATATACTGGTTTCTCTCGTCTGCTCCTGGTAAAGAAGTATATACTGGTTTCTCTCATCTGCTCCTGATAAAGAAGTATATACTGGTTTCTCTCGTCTGCTCCTGGTAAAGAAGTATATACTGGTTTCTCTCATCTGCTCCTGATAAAGAAGTATATACTGGTTTCTCTCATCTGCTCCTGATAAAGAAGTATATACCGGTTTCTCTCATCTGCTCCTGATAAAGAAGTATATACTGGTTTCTCTCGTCTGCTCCTGGTAAAGAAGTATATACTGGTTTCTCTCATCCGTTCCCTAGATAAAGAAGTATATACTGGTTTCTCTCATCTGCTCCTGATAAAGTAGTATATACTGGTTTCTCTCGTCTGCTCCTGATAAAGTATACACTGGTTTCTCTCATCTGCTCCTGATAAAGAAGTATATACTGGTTTCTCTCATCTGCTCCTGATAAAGTAGTATATACTGGTTTCTCTCGTCTGCTCCTGATAAAGTAGTATATACTGGTTTCTCTCGTCTGCTCCTGATAAAGTAGTATATACTGGTTTCTCTCGTCTGCTCCTGATAAAGAAGTATATACTGGTTTCTCTCATCTGCAGGTGTCCTATGTGAAGGCTATAGACGTCTGGATGGCGGTGTGTTTGCTGTTCGTCTTCGCCGCTCTGCTGGAGTACGCCGGAGTCAACTTCGTCTCCAGACAGCAGAAGGAGTTTCTGCGGCTCAAGCGAAGACAAAGACGAAATCAAAAGGTGCGTGGACGCTGACAGACGCATGTGTGATTGGAGCTTCACAGGGCTTAAGCATCGTTAGTTTGAAGACCGGAAAACCAATCACATCCCACAGAAACCAGCTAAACCCATCGGCTTTATCATCCCCACGAGCAGAAATTAACACCAGAGTTAATTACACATCACATCTCAATGTTTACTCCACAGTTAATTCATAAACATCTCTAAGAATTGGTCATATTTTAGGCTGAAATTAATCTACAAATGAGACAAAATAACATATCATGCAATAATTCATCAATACTATATACCACTATTTCTTAATACTGTTATTTTTTATATTATATAAATATAATTAAAATATTTTTTTAATTAATACATGTAATAATGTATTTATAAAATAAAAAATATACACTTTCATGTTAAATTTATAGATTATACATTTATAAAATAAAAAGTTAATTATAATTTAATATTTAATTGTCATTTTGATTAACATCCTTGTGTTCCAGAGAATAAATAAAGTTTGGATCAACATGTGGTTGAGTAAATTATGACATATGTTATTATTATATAAATATTTGCCCAATCGGTTCATTTTTGATTTGATCAATATAGTATAAAAATCACCATCCACTTTCATTGTTATTAAAATACAATTATTTTAAAATACCTTTTTATTTCTAAATATATTTAGAAAGCAAATAATATATATGTATATATTTGTGTGTGTATATATATATATATATATATTTGTGTGTGTATATATATATATATATATGTATGTGTGTATATATATATTTGTGTGTGTGTGTGTGTAATGTATGCATGTGTGTGTGTATATATGTGTGTGTATATATATATATACCCAAATTCCCAATGAAAGTGGATAATCTTTCATTTGATAAATATATTGCATTTAGAAATAAAAATATATTAAAAAAAAATAATAAATACATATAACTGACAATGAAAGTGTAACTTCACTATGAATCCATTTAAACATGACACTAAAGACAGACAATAATACTCCTTTAACAATCTACAAAACACAGAAAGGTCTGCAGGATTATCGCTCCATTAATTTTAGACAAAACCTTTGCACCTGAAGCTTCAAAAGCCTCGACACCTGAGACGAAGACGAGCTGCAGGCTGATGAAACGCAGCGCTAACCGGATGAAAATCATCTGCCCTGCGGAGAACGAGTAAACATGCACGTATTTATCAGAGCGTACACAAACCTGCCTGCTGCTAATATAACTATAGTTATATAGTGTCCTGACTGTTCAAAACACAAGACACTGAACTTCTGTGTTTCTGAATAATGTATTATTATCAGGAGAAGCTGCTATAAAGACCTGAGACCAAAGCAGACCTCAATACAAATGCAATGGAAAGTGAATGACCCGACTAAAACATACTTAGCAAATACTGATGTATTGAATAGATATTCAAAAATATGACATACAGGATATAAACACATTTTCGATCACCAGATGTAAAAAGGCAGCAGTTACACGGTATACAGACTAGTATTTCTACACTGCAAAAACATCCTTATATCTTTCTAGCACAAATATCTAAACGTTCTCGAATCAGGATGCATTTACTTGACAGGACAAATTAATTTAAGTCTTGTTTTCTAAAATAAATATAAAAAGGTTTTTGCTTAAAATGAGTAAAAATATCTGCCCATGTGGTAAGAAAAATGATCTTAATTCAATGGCTGAACAAGATTATTTGTGACTCTGGACCACAAAACTGGGTCATTTTTTTTTATTAAGATTTATAGATCATCTGAAAGTAGAATAAATAATATTTCCATTGATGTATGGTTTGTTATGATCGGACAATATTTGATAATCTGGAATCTGAGGGTGCAAAAACATCTAAATATTGAGAAAATCATCTTTAAAGTTGTTTAAATTTAGTTCTTAGCAATGCATATTACTAATCAAAAACTAAGTTTTAATATACTTATGGAAGGAAATTTACATAATATCTTCATGGAACATGATCTGAATATCTAATGATTTTTGTCATAAAAGAAAAATGTATAATTTTGACCCATACAATGTATTGTTGAATAATGCTTCAAATGTGCTGCTTATGACTGATTATAGCTCCAGGGACGCATATTTCTTATCACATTGGCAGATATTTTTGCTCGTTTTAAGCAAAAAACGAACTAAATTATGGTGTTTTTTTTTAGAAAACAAGACTTAACCTGTTTAGTAAAGGTTAGGGTTAGTCACAAATACTAAACAAGTCACAGATACTAAAAAGATAATTTTTTTTGCAGTGTAGAAATACTTTTCCAGACAGTGTAGGAACCGGTTTCTCTCTGTTTGTGACACACAGGAGGAGGATTTACAGGACGGCCGTCTGCACTTCTCCGGGTATAACAACAAGGACGAGACGACGGTGAAAAACACGCAGACGAACGCCAATCCTCCCCCGCCGGCGCCGGCCGTCCCGAAGGACACAGACGGGATCCGTAAGAGGTTTGTGGACCGAGCGAAGAGGATCGACACCGTCTCACGCGCCGCCTTCCCTCTGGCCTTCCTCATCTTCAACGTCTTCTACTGGATCACCTACAAGATCATCCGACACCAGAGCGCCGGCAGAACCTGACGCGCAGCCTTTCAACAGCTGACCAGCTTTATATGGACGCTTTCCTACGAACGACGGTTTTATACGAGCGTTTTTATGAGTCGTCTCTCTTCTCCTTCTGATCACAGCAGCACAAAACACAATATTGAGGATTTATGAAGATGAGTCTCACTGAACACATCGATGTCCAGGTTATATTTCACACAAATCAATGGAACTATTACATAGTAAATATAATTAAATTAAAAATCATATTTGAATAATTACAATTAAATGTAACAATACTTTCAAAATACCATATTCATTTTTTTCAAATATATATTTTAATGTAACATATTACAAATATATTTATTTTTAATTTACATACCCTTACCACACACCATATTATATATATAATATAACACACACACACATTTAAAATATATAAAAAAAAAAATCTTATTTTTAATATAATTTGTATATATTTAAAATTTTTATATATATATATATATATATATATATGTGTGTGTGTGTGTGTGTGTGTATAAAATGTCTACATGTAATATATAAATATTACATTTTATTATATAGAATTGAAAAACATTACATTAAATGTAACGCTAAATTTTAAACATTGTTTATTGAAGTAAATTAATACCAAATGTTATGTATTCGATCTTTGGCTCTCCATCATAAAATCAAGTTTCTTTGGATAAAAGCAGCTGCTAAACGCATATATTTAAACAATGTAAAATGAAAAAATTATTAAATATGAATCAGTTTAAAAGCATCCTATAGTAATATGTTATGACTGAGAAAAACATAAACTAGAGAATTTAAAGAACAAAATAAGCAAAAAATATATAAATATAGTATACACACACACACGCACGCACACACACACACACACACACACACACACACACACACACACACACACACACACACACACACACACACACACACACACACACACACACACACACACACACACACACACAACACACGCCACACACATAAAACACACACACACATAAAACACACACACATAAAACACAACACACACACACACACACACACACATAAAACATTGTATTATATTATATTTATTGATATGGAGATTTTCGTCTTTATATAATTTATAGGAATTGTTGAAAATGTTTCTCCTCAGCTGTCATCTCGATTGGTTTGGATTATTAATAACACATAATACTGAGGACCACAGATGAAACGCGTCTTTGGGTTTGGATCTTGATCACGTTGTCTCTCATCACAGTACGGTATGATGTAGACTCGTCTGTTTCTCACGGATGTGATGCATAATCAGTTGTTTGGAGATGTTTATTAAACGCTGCATATTTCAGGTCCACTGAGACAATTATTGGGGATAAAGCGATTGTGATTAGATAATAAAGATGTTGAAAAACCAACTGGCAAGACGTCTGTCCTAATCTGTGATGTCTTGCGGACATCAGTTCCACTGGAAGTGAATGGGTGCCGTCAGAATGAGAGTCTGATAAAAACATCACAGCACTCCAGTCCATCAGTTAAGACAAAAGATGACTTTTTATCTCAAATATGAGTCCATAATACATAATCTCTTCCTCCAGTGAAAAAGTGCATCTCCTGTTATCTCTCTCATCAAAATCAACACACATATTTGTTTAGAGCTGTTTTAAACGCTGCTTGATCTGTACAGATGTCTCTCCTGATTCAGACCAGAACACTTCTTCACTGGAGGAAGAGTTATTATGGATTCATATTTAACTGATGGACTGGAGTGGTGTGGATTATTGTGATGTTTTAATCAGACTCTCATTCTGACGGCACCCATTCACTGCAGAGCATCCATTGCTGAGACCCTGATGCAGGGACACGTTTGAAGAAAACAGTAATATAAAAACAAGTCATCATCATCACACTCACCGTTACGGCGGATCTCAGACAGACAGTGATGGAGCTCCAGACGGATGGTGCTGATGCTGATGCTGGTTTCCATGGTAACAGTGGCAGAGGCGAGGACACTTGAGCTGGATGATCGTCAGCGGTGCTTCGGTTTGCTCCGGTCCGTGATTATTTGACAAACACCAACATTGAATACATAAAATGACGCAATCAACTGAAATCATTTATCTTAGTCAAAAGTCATGTGCATTCTTCTTTTGCTCATCATTTATTTACATACGTACAAAACCAAATACAGCTCAATATTTGTAATTCACAGAGTATTTTTGTGTAAATCATCAGTGTGAGTATCTGAAACAGCCGTATTCTCAATCTAAGGCTTCGTTCTCCTCAGACGCCTCAGCAGAAGCATCGGATCCGTCGACGAGAAGCTGCTGTCGTTCCTCAGGAAGGTGTTTTCAGACGACGATCGATCTGCAGACTAACACACAAGAGCATCAGACATCACAATACTCTCAGACGTGCCGCCGATTTCCCTCCAAAACGATGTCACTTCCTGGAGATGATTCGTCAACCAACCGGCTTTTCTTATTTAGAATCTGGATGTAAAGTGATTTTAGGACACGGGGTAAAATAATATCTCAATTATTAACTGATTTAAAAAGTCTTGGAAATGTACGGTGGCACGAGAGAGCTCAAAGCGCTGCAAATTAAGAAAACATCATCAATTTGACAAAACACGCACCGCAAATACTCACAACACAAACAAAACACAAACACGCTGCAAAGAGACACAAACCACATCGGAGATATTTAAGGGAACAGCAAAGTGACGAACATGGCTGAGACATTTATCAATTAAATCAGTTTATTTTAACATCCTGATCATACGAGTCCTTTGCTTTTTGTGTGTGTGTGTGGGGGGGGGGGGGGTAAATTTATTAGCCTAAATAATCTGACGGGATAAACTATTTCTGTATTGTAATGTTATGCAAGCTGTCTAACTTACTTTTACAACTTCCCTTAAAACAAATAATGGTGGGCTATTACAATTAATTAATTAATGAATACATTTATTTAATGAAAACTAAAACATTGATTTTCTCCAAGTGACTTTTGCATGCACAAAATAAACTTGTTGTGCACATTTCGCATGCTTACGCATTACAATGTGTAGTTTTATATAACCTATGTCCTTTGTGCATCACTGCCATCTTACTATGAATAAAGTGAGAGCATGGATGCACATGAATTAATAGAGATCTACTTTTGGCTTTTCTTTTGGTAGTACCTCTAATATCAAGACCTAATGTCTATCTTCTGCTGCGGCGGAGAAACCATGATATGGGCTGGTGGCACAATACAGCTGTGTGCAGTGTCCTATTTGCCAAGTTCAAGGGTCTGTAAGAGACTGGTATTGTGTGGCTTTCATTAGGGCAGTATGTCATATTTCAAGGCCTCGGGTCTCTTTAACGCAGACTCTGTGGTGGCCAAGACACCTCAGCGTTAAAAGGGCACAATATAGCTCAGTGTGCATTGCTCTGTATGATAACTGTAATGGTTTCTCATGCACACATAAAAGTCTATATATTTGTGTTTTTTGCAAAGGTCCTCAAGGCTATGTCATACGGTACTAAGAATATCGTAAGATGAAACCAAAAACGCAAACATTTTGCAAACACATGCATTATTAATTAATTCAGTTGTGTTTAAAAATCCCTAAAGTAATCAAATTGCATACTTTTCCAAACCATGTATTTCTGTGTTCATTGATTTATTTATGTAGTGTAAACAAACAGAAATTAATACTGAGATATGTATAGGATTTACTTGGAAATAATATTCACACATTCATTAATTGCTATTAAATTGCACGAGTAACAACAGCAAGTAATGTGAAGTTTTGGTAGAAAGCAGAAAGACTGAAATACAGTATAAAGAATACTGCATGCAAATATTACTCACTTTTCTAGTTATTATTTAGTTTAATTCGAAGTAGCAATTTGAAGTAATTTTGAAAACAATTAAAAACAAAACTGGAATATAATAATAAAAACGAAACAGACATTTAAAAACAACGAAAACTAATTAAACTGATAAAAATGCACAGCAAAAATTACTAAAATAAAATAAAACAAAGTGAAAGTAAACCTGAAAATAAAAAATATATACACATTTAAAAATAACAAGAACTAGTAATAGCTAAAGAAAACCTTCTAAAACATTGCGATATGTATCGGATTTACTTGGAAATAATTTTAACACAAATTAATTGTTATTAAATTTCACAAGTAACAACAGCAAGTAATGTGAAGTTTTGGTAGAAAGCAGAAAGACTTAAATACAGTATAAAGAACCTCATATTTATATAAAAAATAATAATAGTCTTTGAGGGTGTTTATTTTTGAACAGAAAAGGCAGAAACGAGTGCTTGAAGTGAGACACAGACGGTGATGGAGAGTGTTTCTCTGAGCGCACGATCACAGTATAGAGCACTACGTGTGGGCAGTGGAGCTATTAAGGCCCCCCCCATAAATGCAATCCTTATAGAAACCGGAGAATTACCCCTAAAGTTAAGAAGAGAAAAGCGTGCACTAGCATATTGGATTAGATTGAAGGGAAGTGGGAAAGAAACGAGGACACGACCTGGAGAAGCTCACGGATTCAGATCCACAGCCGCTGAACGATGCAGAGAAACATGCCTTATTTCACTGATTGGATCAGTGATGCTCCTCGAGCGGCTTCGACCTCACTACAGCTGCTTTAAAGCAATAAATCAACTGAAAAAGCTCATTCTGAAATCATCTCATAAATCATAATCATCTTTAAAGGAATAAATCAACTCATCTCGTGCCATATCAAACCCGTATGCTGCTTCTCTTCCTATTACAGTTCTGTGCTAACTCCAAAAATGGAAAAAAGCTACATATTTGTGTAAATATTATCATTTTTTATATTAATTATTTGCATTTTATTTATATAAAAACAAATATTGTAACTTTTTTTGTTAAAAAATGACTTGTGAATTTCTGAAGTGGTGATATTTTGCATGACGAACAGAGCAGGTGTTATTATATTCATTAATAATAAAACAAGATATTCAAAACATTTATCTTAAACTGCATTAAACTAGATGTTGACTATAATAAAACATAAAATAAAATGCAATATTAAATATTAGTCACTTTTCTAGTTTTTATTTAGTTTAATTCGAAGTAGCAATTTGAAGTAATTTAACTAAAACAATTAAAAACATTTTTTTTATATTATAATAACTAAACAGACATTTAGAAACGACGAAAACAAATTCAACTGATTAAAATGCACAACAAAATTACTAAAATAAACTAAAACTAAACCTGAAAATAAAAATATATAAATTTAATAATAATAATAATAATAATAATAGCTAAAAAGAAACTTCTAAAACTTTAACTAAAATGAACTAAAATGAAATAAAACTTTTAAATAAAATAAAACTTTACATAGTTTAAAAAAATCCTATATTAATGATACTAAAATAGTTATTATTAACTGGTAATCTTCCTTATTCACCACAGCTCTGAAATTGAGATAAATAAAATAAAAGATGAAATTAATAAAATCACAAAAGGTCTGATGTCACTGGAGACAAACGTCATTGGTCCTCGTGTGTCACATGACTGACTGTAAGATGATCGGAGTCATACGACTGTTATGATTAGTTTTTTGTGCATTATGGATGGTATTTTTGAGTTTTCAAAACATGATCCTTTACCTACAGACGAGCAGCTTCCATCAGAGCGGCTTCATCGGCGTCCAGCTGCGCGTGAATCATGCGCTCTATCAGTCTGCTGTAGCGCGTCTGGTCCAGCAGGGGGCGGAGCCTCTCGGTGCACCGCCCCTGTTCTTTAAGCCACTCCTCCCTGAGTGTGTGGAGCGTCTGTGACTCCGCCTCTCCTGTCCTCGCTCCCTCATCAGAGCGCAGTGCTGAAGACACCTCCTGCGTCAGGGTGTGGATCTCCTTCTGCAGAGTCTGAGCCAGAGATCCTGCGCAGAACCTCGGCCTCTCCAGCGGCTGCAGGTCATGTGACACGGGCAGGAAGTCACAGAGCGAGTGCAGGAAGTGCAGCAAACTCAGCTCATCCCTGCGGCAGAGCTCAACCAATCACGCTCATCGAACAGCAACACGGTCTTACAATGAATCAAACTTTTAGTTGAAATGAATAAAGTCCATTTTGTTATTATTTACTCATGTCATTTTAAAGAAATGTGACCACATGAAAAAAGCACATCATAAAAGTACCATAGCAATTCATATGATTTAAAAATGTATTTTTATTCTATTTTTTCATTTCAATTTAAATAACTTCTGTATTCCTCATTTTTAACACATATTTTCTTTTGTACATTTATGGAAGTATCTTTTCTCAAATATATAATCCATTTTATTTCAACAGATTCTATTTTATTTTATTGCATTTTAATTCTGGATTGCATTTTAATAGTTACAATAAAATTCAGTATTAATTCAAATCATGAATTTTTTTTGCATTCATTAAAGTTGAACAAAAATTAAATTTCATTTTTTTTTTTTTTTATATTTCTGAATTGTTTTTAGTTGTTTAAATAAATATTAACAAACCTTTATTTTAAATTAATAAGAACTTTAGCAATTTAATGATTTATTACACTTTATAAATTAATTTTAAAATAGTTTAATCATTTTGCATTATTATTATTACTAGTATAGTCTAGTTTAAGAAGTATAGACTGCATTACAGGTCTCTTTCTCTCTCTCAACAATAGCTTTAAATAACCTTCTGGGGGTATTTTCACAGCAAAATTTAGTTTGTGATTAATTAATTAATTAAATAAAAATTGTTAATCATCTGACAGCCCTTTATGTATATATATATAAAAATGACTACAGTAGTCAAACCTGTTCATTAGAAGGGGGTGTCCTAATACTTTTGTCCATATAGTGTAGAACGTCACATGACTGAAACAAACCGATAGTCCATGTTTTCACCTGCAGTAGACGCTCAAGACGCCCTGAAACGGTGAGCTCTGCTCCCAGCGGAAGAGATGAACGCCTGCCGGGTCTAAGGTGAAGCGTGGGTCGATCTCCAGCCGCTCGAACCTCAGCGACTCCTGAAACCAGCCCTGCACATCCACCAGCGTGTGATCCGGAGACTCCAGCCGGAAGAACCACACGTCCAGCAGCGCCATCAGGCTGAGCAGATCCTCTCGGGCCTCGTCTGAACACACAAACCATCAGAGAAACCACTGAGACTAACTACAGATGCACCGGAACACGTACCATCACACAAACCATCAGAGGACACCACTGAGACGAACTACAGATGCACCGGAACACGTACCATCACACAAACCATCAGAGAACACCACTGAGACGAACTACAGATGCACCGGAACACGTACCATCACACAAACCATCAGAGAACACCACTGAGACGAACTACAGATGCACCGGAACACGTACCATCACACAAACCATCAGAGAACACCACTGAGACGAACTACAGATGCACCGGAACACGTACCATCACACAAACCATCAGAGAACACCACTGAGACGAACTACAGATGCACCGGAACACGTACCATCACACAAACCATCAGAGAACACCACTGAGACGAACTACAGATGCACCGGAACACGTACCATCACACAAACCATCAGAGGACACCACTGAGACGAACTACAGATGCACCGGAACACGTACCATCACACAAACCATCAGAGGACACCACTGAGACGAACTACAGATGCACCGGAACACGTACCATCACACAAACCATCAGAGGACACCACCGAGACGAACTACAGATGCACCGGAACACGTACCATCACACAAACCATCAGAGGACACCACCGAGACGAACTACAGATGCACCGGAACACGTACCATCACACAAACCATCAGAGAACACCACTGAGACGAACTACAGATGCACCGGAACACGTACCATCACACAAACCATCAGAGAACACCACTGAGACGAACTACAGATGCACCGGAACACGTACCATCACACAAACCATCAGAGAACACCACTGAGACGAACTACAGATGCACCGGAACACGTACCATCACACAAACCATCAGAGAACACCACTGAGACGAACTACAGATGCACCGGAACACGTACCATCACACAAACCATCAGAGAACACCACTGAGACGAACTACAGATGCACCGGAACACGTACCATCACACAAACCATCAGAGAACACCACTGAGACGAACTACAGATGCACCGGAACACGTACCATCACACAAACCATCAGAGAACACCACTGAGACGAACTACAGATGCACCGGAACACGTACCATCACACAAACCATCAGAGGACACCACTGAGACGAACTACAGATGCACCGGAACACGTACCATCACACAAACCATCAGAGAACACCACTGAGACTAACTACAGATGCACCGGAACACGTACCATCACACAAACCATCAGAGAACACCACTGAGACGAACTACAGATGCACCGGAACACGTACCATCACACAAACCATCAGAGACACCACTGAGACGAACTACAGATGCACCGGAACACGTACCATCACACAAACCATCAGAGACACCACTGAGACGAACTACAGATGCACCGGAACACGTACCATCACACAAACCATCAGAGACACCACTGAGACGAACTACAGATGCACCGGAACACGTACCATCACACAAACCATCAGAGGACACCACTGAGACGAACTACAGATGCACCGGAACACGTACCATCACACAAACCATCAGAGGACACCACCGAGACGAATTACAGATGCACCGGAACACGTACCATCACACAAACCATCAGAGGACACCACTGAGACGAATTACAGATGCACCGGAACACGTACCATCACACAAACCATCAGAGAACACCACTGAGACGAACTACAGATGCACCGGAACACGTACCATCACACAAACCATCAGAGGACACCACTGAGACGAATACAGATGCACCGGAACACGTACCATCACAAAACCATCAGAGGACACCACTGAGACGAATACAGATGCACCGGAACACGTACGAGGACACCACTGAGACGATACAGATGCTACCATCACGAGACGAGACTACAGATGCACCGGAACACGTACCATCACACAAACCATCAGAGGACACCACTGAGACGAACTACAGATGCACCGGAACACGTACCATCACACAAACCATCAGATGACGAGATGCACCGGAACACGTACCATCACACAAACCATCAGAGAACACCACCGAGACGAACTACAGATGCACCGGAACACGTACCATCACACAAACCATCAGAGGACACCACCGAGACGAATTACAGATGCACCGGAACACGTACCATCACACAAACCATCAGAGGACACCACCGAGACGAATTACAGATGCACCGGAACACGTACCATCACACAAACCATCAGAGGACACCACCGAGACGAATTACAGATGCACCGGAACACGTACCATCACACAAACCATCAGAGGACACCACCGAGACGAATTACAGATGCACCGGAACACGTACCATCACACAAACCATCAGAGGACACCACCGAGACGAACTTACAGATGCACCGGAGTGTGTGTGTGTGTGTGTGTGTCACGTACCATCACACAAACCATCAGAGTGTGTGTGTCCACACCACTGAGTGTGTGTGTGTGTGTGTCCACTGAACTTACAGTGTGTGTGTGTGTGTGTCCATGCACCGGAGTGTGTGTGTGTCACGTACCATCACAAAAACCATCAGAGTGTGTGTGTGTGTCCACACCACTGAGACGAATTACAGATGCACCGGAGTGTGTGTGTGTGTGTGTGTCACGTACCATCACACAAACCATCAGAGGTGTGTGTGTGTGTGTGTGTCACCACCGCTCCGAGTGTGTGTGTGTGTGTGTGTCCACGAACTTACAGATGTGTGTGTGTGTGTGTGTCACCGGAACACGTAGTGTGTGTGTGTGTGTCCATCACACAAACCATCTCCGAGAGAGTGTGTGTGTGTGTGTCAGATGCCACTACCATCACAAAAACCATCAGCTCCGAGTGTGTGTGTGTGTGTGTGTGTGTGTCCACGAACTTACAGTGTGTGTGTGTGTGTGTGTCCATGCACCGGAGTGTGTGTGTGTGTGTCACGTCCGAGTGTGTGTGTGTGTGTGTCCATCACACAAACCATCAGAGTGTGTGTGTGTGTGTGTGCACCACTGCTCCGAGTGTGTGTGTGTGTGTGTCCACTGAGACTACAGTGTGTGTGTCCATGCACCGGAGTGTGTGTGTGTGTGTGTGTGTCACGTCCGAGTGTGTGTGTGTGTGTGTGTGTGTGTGTGTCCATAACAATAGTGATCGACCGCTCCGATGCTGATTTATTATAACCCATACCGATTATTTGTACGTTTATGTACCCGATAACCGATGCAGAACCGATATTTATTGACTGTTATAAAGTACATAAATAACAGAGTAAAGTGTGTGTGTGTGTCCTTCTTTCAGTCTTCTTAACAACAACAACAAATGTTGAAAATTAACCACTTCATGTCAAATTTAATCTTAAAATTACAACAATAATTTTTTTTATAAAAAGAGTGTGTGTGTGTGTGTCCATCTGCTCCGAGCAACACTGTATTAACAATAAGCAAAATAATGTTTTCAAATGGAGAAAATGTGTGTGTGTGTCCAAAGGACTGCTCCGAAGTCATATCAACTTCATTTTAAAATACAGTTTTAGTTTAAAAGTGTTTAATAGACTAAAGAGTGAAGAATAATTCACTGAATAATATTCTCTGGAATATTGAAATAAGTATAACAAACAAAACATCGTATTTTATTGTTTCTTAACTGGCAAGTTTTATCAGTTATTAAAATGTTTTTGTCATTCTAGTTATGTGTGTCCAAAACTGCTGACAGCACGGTTTATCTATTTACACAGTGTGTGTGTGTCTATACTCAAACTGTGTGAGTGAACTCCGCTCCGAGTGTGTGTGTGTGTGTGTGTGTCCACTGCTCCAGGTGTGTGTGTGTGTGTCCACTGCTCCGAGTGTGTGTGTGTGTGTGTGTGTGTGTGTGTCCACTGCTCCGAGTGTGTGTGTGTGTGTGTGTGTGTGTTCACTGCTCCGAGTGTGTGTGTGTGTGTGTCCACTGCTCCGAGTGTGTGTGTGTCCACTGCACCGAGTGTGTGTGTGTCCACTGCTCCGAGTGTGTGTGTCCACTGCTCCGTGTGTGTGTGTGTGTGTGTGTCCACTGCTCCGAGTGTGTGTGTGTGTGTGTGTGTCCACTGCTCCGAGTGTGTGTGTCCACTGTCCAGTGTGTGTGTCCACTGCTCCGGGTGTGCGTGTAGTGTGTGTGTCCACTGTGTGTGTGTGTGTGTCCACTGTCCGAGTGTGTGTGTGTGTCCACTGCTCCAGGTGTGTGTGTCCACTGCTCCGGGTGTGTGTGTCCACTGTGTGTGTGTGTGTGTGTGTGTGTGTCCACTGCTCTGAGTGTGTGTGTGTGTGTCCACTGCTCCAGTGTGTGTGTGTGTGTGTCCACTGCTCCAGGGTGTGTGTGTGTGTCCACTGCTCCAGGTGTGTGTGTGTGTGTGTGTGTGTCCACTGCTCCGAGTGTGTGTGTGTGTGTGTGTGTGTGTGTCCACTGTGTGTGTGTGTGTGTGTGTGTCCACTGCTCCGAGTGTGTGTGTGTGTGTGTGTCCACTGCTCCGAGTGTGTGTGTGTGTGTGTCCACTGCTCCGAGAGTGTGTGTGTCCACTGCTCCGAGTGTGTGTGTGTGTGTCCACTGCTCTGAGTGTGTGTGTGTGTGCGTGTCCACTGCTCTGAGTGTGTGTGTGTGTGTGTGTCCACTGCTCCGAGTGTGTGTGTGTGTGTGTGTCCACTGCTCCGAGTGTGTGTGTGTGTGTGTGTGTGTGTGTGTGTGTGTGTGTCCACTGCTCCGAGTGTGTGTGTGTGTGTGTGTCCACTGCTCCGAGTGTGTGTGTGTGTGTGTGTGTGTGTGTGTGTGTGTGTGTCCACTGCTCCGAGTGTGTGTGTGTGTGTGTGTGTGTGTGTGTGTGTGTGTGTCCACTGCTCCGAGTGTGTGTGTGTGTGTGTGTGTCTACTGCGAGTGTGTGTGTGTGTGTCCACTGCTCCGAGTGTGTGTGTGTGTGTGTGTCCACTGCTCCGAGTGTGTGTGTGTGTCCACTGCTCCGAGTGTGTGTGTGTGTGTGTGTGTCCACTGCTCCGAGTGTGTGTGTGTGTGTGTGTGTGTCCACTGCTCCGAGTGTGTGTGTGTGTGTGTGTGTCCACTGCTCCGAGTGTGTGTGTGTGTGTCCACTGCTCCGAGTGTGTGTGTGTGTGTGTGTGTGTGTCCACTGCTCCGAGTGTGTGTGTGTGTGTGTGTGTCCACTGCTCTGAGTGTGTGTGTGTGTGTGTGTGTGTGTGTCCACTGCTCCGAGTGTGTGTGTGTGTGTGTGTGTGTCCACTGCTCCGAGTGTGTGCGTGTGTGTGTCCACTGCTCCGAGTGTGTGCGTGTGTGTGTCCACTGCTCCGAGTGTGTGCTGTGTGTGTCCACTGCTCCGAGTGTGTGTGTGTGTGTGTGTGTGTCCACTGCTCCGAGTGTGTGTGTGTGTGTGTGTGTGTGTGTGTCCACTGTCCGAGTGTGTGTGTGTGTGTGTGTGTGTGTGTGTGTGTGTCCACTGCTCCGAGTGTGTGTGTGTGTGTGTGTGTGTGTGTCCACTGCTCCGAGTGTGTGTGTGTGTGTGTCCACTGCTCCGAGTGTGTGTGTGTGTGTGTGTGTCCACTGCTCCGAGGTGTGTGTGTGTGTGTGTGCCCACTGTCCGAGTGTGTGTGTGTGTGTCCACTGCTCCGAGTGTGTGTGTGTGTGTGTGTCCACTGCTCCGAGTGTGTGTGTGTGTGTGTGTGTGTCCACTGCTCCGAGTGTGTGTGTGTGTGTGTGTGTGTGTGTGTGTGTGTCCACTGCTCCGAGTGTGTGTGTGTGTGTGTGTGTGTCACGCTCCGTTTGTGTGTGTGTCCATGCTCCGAGTGTGTGTGTGTGTGTGTCCACTGCTCCGGTGTGTGTGTGTGTCCATATGTGTGTGTGTGTGTGTGTGTGTGTGTCCACTGCTCCGATGTGTGTGTGTGTGTGTGTGTCAGCTCCGAGTGGTGTGTGTGTCCACTGTCCGAGTTTTGTGTGTGTGTGTGTCCACTGCTCCGAGTGTGTGTGTGTGTGTGTGTGTCCACTGCTCTGATGTGTGTGTGTGTGTGTGTGTGTGTGTCCACTGCCGAGTGTGTGTGTGTGTGTCCACTGCTCTGAGTGTGTGTGTGTGTGTGTGTGTGTCCACTGCTCCGATTGTGTGTGTGTGTGTGTGTCCATCTCCGGTGTGTGTGTGTGTGTGTGTGTCCGCTCCGGGTGTGTGTGTGTGTGTGTGTGTCCGCTGCTCCATGTGTGTGTGTGTGTGTGTGTGTCCGCTGCTCCATGTGTGTGTGTGTCCATCGGTGTGTGTGTGTGTGTGTGTGTGTGTCATCTCCGTTGTGTGTGTGTCCACTGCTCCGATGTGTGTGTGTGTGTGTCCACTGCTCCGACTGTGTGTGTGTGTGTGTGTGTGTGTGTGTGTCCACTGCCCGAGTGTGTGTGTGTGTGTCTCTCCGATGTGTGTGTGTGTCCACGCTCCGAGTGTGTGTGTGTGTGTGTGTGTGTGTGTGTCCACTGTCCGAGTTGTGTGTGTGTGTCCACTCTCCGGGTGTGTGTGTGTGTCCACCTGTGTTGTGTGTGTGTCCAGTCCGTGTGTGTGTGTGTGTGTGTGTCTCCTGTGTGTGTGTGTGTGTGTGTCCACTGCTCCGGGTGTGTGTGTGTGTCCACTGCTCCGAGTGTGTGTGTCCACTGTGGATGCACTGCTCCGAGAGTGTGTGTGTCTTCCGAGTGTGTGTGTGTGTGTGTGTGTGTGTGTCCCTGCTCCGATGGTGTGTGTGTGTGTGAGTGTCCAATGCTCCGATGTGTGTGAGTGTCTTCCGAGTGTGTGTGTGTCACTGCTCCGATGTGTGTGTGTCCAGCTCCAGGTGTGTGTGTCCACTCCTCCGATGTGTGTGTGTCGTGAGTGTGTGTGTGTGTCCCGCAGTGTGTGTGTGTGTGTCTGAGGTGTGTGTGTGTGTGTGTGTGTGTCCACTGCTCCAGGTGTGTGTGTGTGTGTCTGTGTGTGTCCACCCGAGTGTGTGTGTGTCGCAGGTGTGTGTGTGTCTCTCCAGGTGTGTGTGTGTCCACTGCAGGAGATTTGATTGACGGGATATAATCGGGGTTTTTAAGACTCTTTGGAGCTGTAATGGAGCATGATGGGACATCTGACGCCGCCCGAGGCTAATAAAGGAGCCGCGTCAGTCACAGAGACCAGAGCGAGTCTTGATCCGTCGCTGTCAGCAGAACCAGGTCTGATCTTCTTCAGCGGTGACGGGCCGTGAGCGACGGCGGTGTCTGGTGCAGGATAGGCCAGGAGCACAGTCTTAGTGTTCAGAACAGGAGCCGGTCCGGTTTGAGGAGAAGCCAACACAATCGAAGCGCTAATATTCATCACAGACCTGCAGAACAGGCAGAAAAGAGTTATAATGTCTCGTTATTAATGCATTTGATCTGAAATTACCTTCTTTCCCAATCAGAGGAAGCATCATTTGATCCAAATTAAATGCATATTAGAGTTATTATTGATAACAAAAAAATTCAACCACAAAAATTTTTTTGCAATAAAATAAAAGTTAATTAAAATTAATTTAAAAATGTGTATCTTTCAGCTTGCTGAACATTTCTCATGTTCGTTTAGTTTAAATTTAAGCACTAAAATATATATATAAAATTTGACAATAAAATGACTAAATTAAATTAAAATAAAAACTGAAAATCTAAAAATTGAATTGAATTCAAAATATTAACTATAAACTATAATTTTTTGCAAAAAATATGCAAACTTCACTTTTAAACTCTCTCTCTCTCAAAAAAATATAATTTTGTAATTAAAAAATTTGCAATAAAATAAAAAAAGTTAACTAAAATGAATTTAAAAATATATATTTAGCTTGCTGAAAATGTCTCATTTTCGTTTAGTTTAAATTTAAGCACTAAAATAACTAAAAAGACATAATAAAATGACTAAATTAAAATTAAAACAGAAAATATGAAATTAAATTGAATTCAAAATATTAACAAAACTATAATAGAATATTACTGATACTAAAATAACACGCATGAAAAGGAAACAAAAATGACGCAAAAATATGCAAACTTCACTTTTAAACTCTCTCTCAAAAAAAAAAGTCAATTAATTTTGGTAATCAACTAAAAACGTCCCTGCATGGCATTTTACACTCTTTAAAATGCTTTGCAAAAATAATATCTGTAGGTAAATATCGCTGTTTGTTAAAAAAATTTAATTTAGATAAAGCATCATTTGAATCGATCAGTTATTGTAGTCAAGTAGATTCATAATGTGTAGTGTAAGAAGCAAAATACAGTTAAAATATTAAATAAAAATAGATATAAATAGGCAAATTCTTCTCACTAAATAAATGCAAGGAAGAATCATATTTTTTCATATGTACCAATATAACAGTACAGTACATAGTCAAAAACAGCTAAATGTACCTACAGATAAACTAAAACATTAATATATGAAAACCCCACATGGGGACATTTCTGAGTGACGATGCAAATTAATAATTAAATCAGAGTCATTCATTGAAATGGACATTTTGAACCGATTCATGGAAATGAATCAAACGTATATCAACTCTGATGCTGTTTCTTGAGTTTAAACAACACTTGATATTAAGATGATTTAGAGCAACAGAGCAGATTTCAGGTTAAGCGTGAGGTCCATGATTAGCTGGTCTCCTTCAGGTCCAGTGAGGAACAGACTCGTTTTGCATGGCGCTCTGGTTTCTATGTTTACAGTCTCTATCACCCTGAACAGTGTGAATATATCAGATAAGTGCACAGTAATGAGATTCGGCTTCGATATTTGCTCTCACGCTCTATTAGCATGAAGTCTAGAGCCGGATCGTAACGCTCAAACTAACAGATCAATGTTTGGAGAGATGCACAGAGTCACACTTTTCAGAGAAATCAACATTAATCAACGCTTTACTTTGTGCATCTTTAAACTTCAGCAGCAAAAATGGCAGGAAATAAATGTTAAGTTAATCAGATCTCGGTTATATTATTTTAAACCATTTTTATTGTAGTGTATTTTCCTTTTTGGTTAGTTATATATATACACAAGTCATTTTTGTATTTATGTTTGAGTTATTTTATTTTATATATATATATATGTTATTTTAAACTAATTTTGTAAATAAAATGTAAAATTTTTGTCTTGTCTTTTGTTTTATTTTATTTCATATTTATTGTATTTCAAATAAAAAAAGTTTGTCGTTTTAATTTTATTTTACTACAATAACCCCCCCCCCCCCTTATTTTTGTTTCAAATCAGCAAAATAATGATGTTTATGTATATAATATCTTACAGTCACATTTAGCAGATTATTATTGAGAAAATATACTTTATATTCTGCGAATATATAAATCAAGCAATCAATTCAAATTTATTTTTTTATTGAGTTTCCACTTGATGTACTAAAATAGCTAGAACTGAAACTGAAATAATAAAAACTATATCTGGACATAATCAAATAAAAAATCTTGTAAATCTCACATACGTGTTATTGGTTGTGAGAAGGACACCGACGATCAAACTCGGTCCGATGACTCTCTTCCAAACTCTGTGCATCTTCAGAGGAGCTTCAGCACATTGAGTCTGCATCCCATCATCCTCTTCATCTCCAGCACCACCATCATCATCATCATCTTCATCATCCCACAGAGAAACAAGCCCCTCCTGCCACATTCACAGACAAACCGAGAGCTAAACCGGTGACTGGTCATTTCATCTCAAGCACTTTTACTCTGAAAGTTTGAAGGACCTGCTCTGGAGAGGAGAAGACGTGTTCTCTGCCTGACACCAGATCAGTTAAAGCCACTAATGACTGCTGCAGGAGCCTGTCTTTGACCTCCACGTCTCTCTGGAGGTCTTCAAGGACGTCCAGGCCGCTCTAAAGACACAGCAAACCAATAACAGACAACCGTGCATGTTATAATCCAGAGGAATATTGAGCTTTAATGCCACAGGAAAAAGGTATGACTGTCACTGGGGCGGGACCATTTAAAAAAAAAAAGTACTAATTTGTCAATTTAAATTATGCTAAGAAGCGTCATCGAAGAAAACTTTAGGATGCACGTTATGTTTAGTTGACAATTGCCATGTGACCAACTCTATACAGCATTAAACATTCACAAAATCAGCACATTTTCACTCTCAAAAAATACCATTTCAAATATAAAAAAATAATTGTAAAAAAAAATTCCCCTAATATTGCACATTCACACAAAGCCACAGAAAATACATGTAATACAAACAATATAAAATGCATTTAAACAGTTGAAGTTGCATTGTAAGTGCATTAAAACGAGCGAATGAGAATTAATAACAAACATGCAAAATAAAACACTCATTGATAATCTTCCCTTTGTTGAAGCTGATCAAATTCAGATTCAACAACTGTTGATGCATCATAGCAGGTTTGATGCTTCTTGCATGTGTCAGAACTGAACACAAAGAATATGCAACAGCATCATATGACTTCAAATATCATGCACAACTCATACGTATCACAGCTGCATTACTTTATGTAACTTCATGGCTGAAACTGCCAGTACATCATATAAGCAGGTGCACAGGAATAAACAAAAGCACATAATCCCCAAAATAAGACGAATCGTGCAAACTGCTATAGCTTGAAAATCATTTTGATGCAATTTTTTGATTATTCTTCATTCTTGAAAAAAAAAACGATGGCAGATAAAAGTCTAATGACCGAGATGGTGTGTTAAAATATGATTCGCAAGCTACTGTATAATAGCAGCGAGCATGATTCAGATATTTTGTTACTGTTTAGATATTAATTATGATTATTGTTTGTTCTTCTATTGTACTTTTTTGGAGCTTTGGAAAAGAGTTAAGATAGTTAAGCTAAAAAAAAATAAAATAAATTACAAAATATACAGAATTAAATAATAAAAATAAATAAATGGATAAAACATTAACAATTTAAATAATTTTAAAATGACAAATCAAACTATTAAATAAAAGCTGAATAAATTAAACCTGTTTATAAAAACTAGAACAGTATCTCAGTGATACTGAAATAATACTGTTTTGAAACTGATGCTTTATGCAAAAAATTATGGTAATTTCCCACAAAAACAAATCCTTTTATGCTCTATATATATAATAAAAATAAAAACAGAAATGACATGAGGTGAGTAAATGACAGAATTTGGGTAACACTTTATTTTAAGGTGTTCGTGTTACACATATTACATGTACTTACTATTATAACAACAATTAATTATGCATAATAACATGCATGTAACCCTGAGCCAAACCCTAATCATAACCATATAGTAAGTGCATGCAGTTAATTAATATTACTCAGTACTTAAATGTATAATTACACTTAAACTTGACACCTTAACATAAAGTGTCACCAAATTGTCCTCTTCATCACACAACCGTTCTCATAATATCTCTATTTTCAGAGTTAGTAGCCTGATTATGAGTCTTTCTGTTAATTAATTACCTGCAGTCTGGACTCTAACGCTTGAAGCATAAGAAGGTGATTCTCCTGCGCTGCGTCTGATGTGTTCGGCTCCTCGGCGTCTGAGCGGCCACACTACAGAGTATAGACAGATTTAACACCGCACACTGGAAACAGAGATCAGTGCTTCTCAACCGGAGTGTGTTCATATACTACAGACAGCAGGGAGAAACCGTGTTCAATGCAACTAATACATCTAAATAAATAGATGCAAGTTATTATATTATGTGCATCTATTTTATGTGCATCCAATCAAACTCTAAAGACCAGATCAAATTGAATATGCAATATATAATGCATGTTCCTGAAGCAAAAGCAGCTGAGAAGCACTGATAGATGAAGATGTTGACGCACAGAGTACGTGACGCCACACAGATCCGTGAGTAGAAAGCTGCCAAGCGGCTCTGCTGATGAACTCTCAAACACGAAGAGCATCTGATCCGTCCCGCATCCCATAAAGTCATCGACGAGCAGCAGACGCACTCCGGTCCAACACCCCGCCACCTGAAACACAGAAGAACGCCATATATATGCAGCGTCTACAGCTGAGGTCAAAAGTTTACACCCCCCTTTCAGAATCTGCAAAATGGGAATTATTTGACCAAAATGAGAGGGATCATACAAAATGCATGTTATTGCTTATTTAGTACTGACCTGAATAAGATATTTCACAGAAAATAAGTTGATTTTATAAAAATGACCCCGTTCAAAAGTTTACACCCCCTTGATTCTTAACACTGTGTTGTTGTCTGAATGATCCACAGCTGTGTTTTTTTGTTTAGTGATAGTTGTTCATGAGTCCCTTGTTTGTCCTGAACAGCTAAACTGTCACAAATTATTTGGTTTCCAGCATTTTTGTGTATTTGAATCCTTTCCAATAATGACTGTATGATTTTGAGATCCATCTTTTCACACCGAAGACGACTGAGGGACTTTTATGCAACTATTACAGAAGATTCAAACACTCACTGATGCTCCAGAAGGAGAAACCATGCATTAAGAGCTGGGTGTGAAAACTTTTGAACAGAATGTTTTGCCTAAATATCATATTTTTTCATTTAGTACTGCCCTTCAGAAGCTATGTTTCCCAGAAGACAAATTAAGTTCAATTCACCCTCATCTTCAAATTCAAAAAGTCCCCCCCCCCGGCTCTTAATGCACAGGCTTTTAAAATGAGGCTTTTAATTTAACTACTTTTCATGCAGAGGTTTAATCCAAGTTACAAGTGTAAAAAGAAAAACTATATTACAAAAGGTTTTTAATGTTTATCTTAAATGCATTAAAATAAAGGAGAATCCTATTTTTTTAATAGAAATGTCAAATTAGACATCATCAATATCACATATATGTGACAAGGTCTATATACTGTAGGTACAGAACAGGTTAAAAACAAGCTTATTATTTATGCATCTTCAACATAAACCTGTATCAGACGTAAAACGGACCCAAATGTTACTCCAGTCGCTGTGAAAACACTCATCTTACTTCAACAAGCTCCTGGATAAACACGCATCATAACAGATAATAAATAATCTGACATTTTCTGCTGCTTTGAGATGATTCTGGTACGAACGGTAACCTTTAAATGCAAGTCCTGCAAACAGCTTTCACTATCGTCCATCAGTAAGTGTTCAGTAAACATCTGTGCAGTCTTCCTGTTTATCGCTTATTAAACACGCTTAAAGAAGCGTAACGGTAAACTCCAGTTGCTCGAGGTCACCAGATGCATTTTGTGATGCTTTAGAGAGCGGTGGTTCTCTACCAGGGGCCCGGGGCCCACTATAGAGCCTCAGCACACTGCCAAGGGGGCCACAAGGCGGCTTAAATGACATAAAAATACCAATAAAATAAGATTAAATATCTAATAAGCTGACGTTTGTGGGTACAATTTAATTTGTCGCCACAAAAAAAAAAAAATTATGTATTTTATTTTACATCCCAAAGTCTTGTAAAACCTAAATAATATCTGAGGGAATTTCTAAAATGTGATTTATAGACCTGAAAAAAATTATCAAAATGTAAAATCTATAAAAGTTTTTTCTGGGTTTGTGAAGTTCAGACAATTTTATCAGGTGGAAATTGCAGCTGAGAATTATTATAATATATGTATATATATTTTAAAAACTGTATCCTATAATTATATTAAAATAATTACAAACAATTAAAATAATTTTAGTGTAAGGCAAGACACCCCAGGTGAATAGGATTATTAAAATTCAGACTTTTTCATATGAAAATGAGACATTTATTTAAATATGCACTAATAACTTTGAACATTGGAGAAATTCAGGTTTAAAAAAAAAAATAGAAATGCTCGTTTGATTTTGTTGACATTAGAGTTAATTTCGGATTTCTCTTTTTTATTATCAGAAATCAGAAAATACTCAACAGTCAGAAAAAATGATTAAAATGTTGCATAAAATCATGTGATTGATATATAAACAAGTGTGTGTAAAGTGCTGCTGAAGTGAGATACAAACGTGTAAAGATATG
Source organism: Schizopygopsis malacanthus (assembly GCA_027474115.1). Lineage (NCBI taxonomy): Eukaryota > Metazoa > Chordata > Actinopteri > Cypriniformes > Cyprinidae > Schizopygopsis > Schizopygopsis malacanthus. The sequence goes on along the minus strand of CM049874.1, from coordinate 1,393,255 downwards.
TTTTGTAATGAAATCATTGAAATAGATAAAGTGCAATAAAATAATAAACACTTAAACGTGTATTTTAGATGTTTTATTTCCACTAGTCTGAACGAACGTGTTAAAAAAGCCAAATCTCTCCAAATTGCCTGCAATGTCTTGCCTTAATTATTTTAATATATTGCCATATCCGAGTTTCTGTAAATAAACATATTAGAAAATTACAGCAGAAATACCTTGAAATATAATTTGAATACACTTTTTCACTGGAGGAAGTGTTATTATGGACTCAAAACCGTCTTAATGCTGGGTTTGTTTCATCTTTTGTCTTCTCCAGATGATAACTGATGGACTGTGGATTATTGTGATGTTTTTATCAGACTCTCATTCTGACGGCACCCATTCACTTCCATTGCTGAGACACATTTCTCCAAATCTTTCAGCAAATTAACTGAACCATTCCTTTAAAACGTCAACACTCACCTGGAAAGTGTCTTTCCACACCGCGCAGACGTTTCCCTGACTGAAGGTCACGACAACGAGACCGTCGTTCTTCAGCGTGTGAATCATCCGAATACTCAGCGGATGCTCGTAAGGAAGACGACAGACGTCCCGAGGAAGTCCGTTCTCAAAACAAACCAGCTGTTTCATGCGTGTAGCCGCCAGAACAGCCGATCTCAAACCGCCGTCGTCTTCTTCAGCCGAATGAACCATCATGCATTGCATCACAGAGCCGTAGGCATCAGGTACAAGACATGCAGAATCCAAAGTGCTTCCATCGTCTGTGAAATACAGTATGTTTTTTACTTTAGATTGATCACTTGGCATATTTTGGGCTCCTTGAATCACTAGTTTTCTTCGCCGAAGAGGTAAGTTCGCCAATAAAATTGACCGTCATGGGAATTGGGACTTCTCTCACTCCATTGGTTTGCGAGGATGTATAAAAAACTGAGTTTTCATGACTCCAAATCAACGTAGGACCGAGCAATATCGAAATATTATCCCTCATCTCGTATGGCAACACAAACTCAGCATGAAGCTTTGCATCTGTGGATGTGCATATGGAGTAAAGCACGTATTTAAAAGCAGACGTCCTCTTCTTGCACAGTCGCAGTAAAACACAAGGCACTTTTTGTCTCTGTTGAACATCGAAAGCGGAGCAACAATGAACGACGTCGGTTTCTGCAGAGCTGTCCTTGTGAATCAGAGACGAGGTACCATCTCTAACGGAGAAGTTCTGCGAGTCTCGGTTGAAGGACAGACTGTAGAAAGAAACCTCCGAGCCTTTGCGACGATCTTTGGTTTTTGAGCTGAAACTCTTGCACTGGAAAGCAAGCACTTCTCCTTTAAACGCAAGCATTTTGACTGCTGCCATCGCCGTGTGATTTGAAGTCCACTCGGATTCTGAAAGTGAAAAAAACCTCAAAAGAAAATTCAACAACATATTTCCAAAGATTTTGCATTTAACACCAAGCCGTTTACTGATGAACTCACACAAGACGTTTGGTGCAAGCCGAGTCCGTGTGGCGTCAGAGTTTGGGTCATTTGGTTTGGTGTCCAAACTTGAAAAGCTTGGTTCACTGTTGGAAGCGATCAAAAAAGTTGGCGGATTAAGCAAGTAAAGCCTGACATATTAAATAAGCATCAGCAAAATCGGGAACAGTTTACTGAAACTTTAGACCTAACATAAAAGAGTTTCATATTTGATGCATTTACATTTAAGCATTTGGCAGACGCTTTTATCCAAAGAGACTTACAGTGCATTCAGACTATACATGTTTTGTATGTGTGTTCTCTGGGAATTGAACCCACAACCTTTTACGCTGCTAACGCAATGCTCTACCACCGAGCCACAGCAACAATATCATTCATGATGATGCATCATTCATCTATGGCTCATATAGTCTGATAAAGTGAGGAAAAAACAGCTCAGTTTTATTCAGAGACACAAACATAAATATGAATTTGGTGCAGATGCCGATATTTATACAACATGATGAAATTCTGATGCTTGTAATGTAAATCAATGAGATCTATATAACAGTGGAGCAGATAGTGACATAACGATCTAAATATAGCTCTATATCTGCAATAATATGTCTTAGTAAGATGAGATGTAAATGATCCAAACATATAATGCAATGCTGATTGAGAGATGAAGAAACAAACGCTCCTCAGAAGATCATTCGGTGAAAGTAAAGCTCCTCAGAAGATCATTCGGTGAAAGTAAAGCTCCTCAGAAGATCATTCGGTGAAAGTAAAGCTCCTCAGAAGATCATTCGGTGAAAGTAAAGCTCCTCAGAAGATCATTCGGTGAAAGTAAAGCTCCTCAGAAGATCATTCGGTGAAAGTAAAGCTCCTCAGAAGATCATTCGGTGAAAGTAAAGCTCCTCAGAAGATCATTCGGTGAAAGTAAAGCTCCTCAGAAGATCATTCGGTGAAAGTAAAGCTCCTCAGAAGATCATTCGGTGAAAGTAAAGCTCCTCAGAAGATCATTCGGTGAAAGTAAAGCTCCTCAGAAGATCATTCGGTGAAAGTAAAGCTCCTCAGAAGATCATTCGGTGAAAGTAAAGCTCCTCAGAAGATCATTCGGTGAAAGTAAAGCTCCTCAGAAGATCATTCGGTGAAAGTAAAGCTCCTCAGAAGATCATTCGGTGAAAGTAAAGCTCCTCAGAAGATCATTCGGTGAAAGTAACGCTCCTCAGAAGATCCTGATGATCAGATTTGAGACTAAAACATGATTGATGGAGAATCAAGTAAAGCTGAGCTGCTTCAGAAAGTGTTCATCTGGAGAGATGACTGCAGTTATTATGACCCTTAATTGATTAAAATCACTCAAGATGACAAGTTTAGCAAAGTTTATATAATGTTAATAATTCAGAGGCTTTAGAAAATCAATACATTAGGCTATATAAGGGTACAGATTAGACTTTAAACACTAGCAATTTCCTTGTGCTAAATTCTTATTACATGAATACTAGTCATTTTTATTTGTATTGGATAAAATTAACTGTTGTAGAAATTAATTTAAAAGTTAAAATAATTTTAAATATTAAAAATATAACATATAAAGATAATATATGCACTGTTAAGCAACAGTTAAAAGTGTTTTCAACCACACTAGTTTATTATCCTTAACGTTAGTAACTTAACGCAAATAGGCTAACGTTACCTCAGGCACACAAACTTGATACTACAGTAAAGTTCTGCCTTTAATATTAATACAACATGAACTTGAATGATACACTGAGTGATAAGGAATTAACATCTTATAACAAAATGCTTACATACTTTACCTCCGCATAACTTTATTACTGTTGTTTACATTGTTATATGTTTCAAACGCTACTTCTCTTCCTCAAAGTGCGCGCGCATTTGACGCACATCACGTTTGCATTTTTCCGGGTGTTTCTTAAAGAAACAGTCCCTCAATTCAATAATTGTTTCACAAATAAGTGATGTTATCAGAGGTTTTTACTGCTTTTAGACTCTGCACATGATGCGATTATTTGCTTTTGATTGCCAGAGCGTATCAGAGGAACTTTATCTCGATGCAAAAGCCAGTTCAAAGGTTTGTTTGACATGTCAGAGCCAACATGGCGTTATCACGTGCCCAGTTTCACTGAGTCTGCGGTCGATTCCATTGAAGATCGGGCCACTGCTGAGTCGGACTGACAGTGTGCACTATATCATGGCGGAAGCAGGACAAGCGGAATCAGAGCAGGTAATCAGACAGCGAAACAAAAGAAGCGTTATATGTTATATTCCCATCTGAAATGGATTTATAATTATTACTTTGCGCTCTCCAAAAGGACATCGAGATCAAGATCGAAGAAACACGACAGAGGTTTAAAAGCGAGTATGTTGAGGGTGAGTTAGCAGTACGCTAAAGTGTTCACAAGTGTTATGATATTCACAATAACATTCATTATCGTCTCATAATTAAACGTTAATATTAAATATTATAACATCGACAGTGAAATTTAAGACTTTTATGGATCGTGTGTTATGGTGAAGAAGCTTCGTTATGAGAGCTGATGTTTAATATTTGATATCACAGCTGTCAGAAACCTTCACAATGTTTTTTTTTTTAATAATTATGTTGTTTTTTGCTGTTCTAAAACTCGCACTAGTGAGGAATAAATAGCAACAAGTGCACAGTTTAGCCTTACAGTCCATGCATAAATGATATTTCCTGAACTGTGTTTGAAATCATATTCAAATATACTGCTTTAAAATACTTCCTGATATTTTTAGACTCAAATTTTCTGTGTGTGTTTGTGTTTTATTGTGTTTATAAATATTATTATATATATTTTTTAAATCAAATATGTGCATATGCTGTGGGAAGATGTTTGAACTGACAGTTATTAACATAACTAATAACCAGTCTATTAATCCTGGACTATTATTAGTCTGTCTCTAATGTAAACCCTCATTGCTTTACTAACAATCAGAGACCCAAGACCGATATGACAGGCAGAGACGTGGAGAGACTCTTCAAAGATGACGCTCTGGTCGAAGGCTACCTCGCATGGAGGCAGTTTGTTGTGGAAGACACCTTAAAGATGATGGACGAGAGCTTGCAGTGGAGGAAAGAGTTCACCCTGAACGGTGAGTATGTGCAGTATGTGTGTCTGAAATGAGGAAGTTACTCACATGCACTCGTGCTGTACCGCAGAGCTCGTGAAAACACGTCTAGGTCACATTTACCAAAAAGAAAATGAAACTTCGTCTAGGACTATTATAGGAATTGTTTTCACCTCATTCATGCATCTGGACAATTTATTGTTAAGTTTATTTTTTTAATAATAAAAAAATATATATATATTCTCGACTGTAATTCTCATTACTGTTGAACAATTTATACCATATTACAGTAAAATAGTAACATTTAAATGTATTATTATTATATT
>CM049874.1:1365860-1383360 GCA_027474115.1 Schizopygopsis malacanthus | reverse complement strand
AGAACTGTGAACATGCAAATGTGATGAAGGCGTTTGACTGACAAAAAGTTTGGGGATCCTAGTATTATAGAAAAGGATTTCGCATCTTTGTTTAAACATCTTTGTTTTGTTGTTCAGCTAAAATGATCATGTACGAGATGCCTTGGATCATGAATGGTGAGTTTTGATTGGCTCAACACGTCTTAGTAATGATGTCTGGTCCAGCAGATCATTTGTCATAACTTTCTTTTGTGTGGCAGCTGCCTGGAAGATAGTGAAGACGTGGCTGGGCCCCGAAGCCATCAGTAAGCTCAAGTTTGTCAACAAGAGTGACATCCAGACATATGTCGGCCCCGAGCACCTTCCACCGCACATGGGAGGAACAGTACGTACAAATACGAGAGTTACTTGTTTTTAATTCAATATGACTTGGAGATTAAATAATAGATGTACTTTGATCAGACATATCTGATCTAAAATGGATTTGAGGTTCTTTGCCTAAAATTGTAAAATTCTATTTTAATGCTTGATTTCTTTGAGCTTCATCGTCAGTAATATGTGTTGTGTTGAAAGCCCAAAAACTATTTGGAAGAACATACTGAAATTTGGCACATTTATTGCTAAGGGTCTGAACATTAATTGCACCAATTTTAGGGCCTCTGCCTAAAATCGTCTAGCGCCACCATCAGTTCAAATTATAGCTTTTTGTATGATTGTAACTACAAAATCGATTGTGAATTTTGCTTGGTCTAATGTTGAAATACCAAGAACTGTATGGAGAAACGGCGTGAAATTTGGCACATTTATTGCTAAGGGTCTGAACATTAATTCCACCAACTTTAGGGTATCTGCCTAAATACCAAGTCTAGTATGGAGAAACACCATGAAATTTGCTTTTTGTATGATTGTAAATAACTACAAAATCGATTGTAAATTTTGCTTGTTCTAATGTTGAAACACCAAAAACCGTATGGAGAAACGGCATGAAATTTGGCACATTTATTGCTAAGGGTCTGATTGTAAATTTGGCATTAATTGCACAACTTGGAGAAACAACGTAGGCACATTTATTGCTAAGGGTCTGAACATTAATTCCACCAACTTTAGGGTATCTGCCTAAAACCCTCTAGCGCCACCATCAGCTCAAAATAGGACATTGTATGATTGTAACTTTTGAATCTAAAAACATAAATCTTGCCTGGCAACATAAACCTGACTTAGTACCTCACAGCATGTGATGTTGATGCTATGGGTTAAAGAGCTTATCATGCTATATATTTCAATGTAATTCAGATTTTTGGGAAATTACTCCAATTACAACAGTGACCATGTCAAGATTCTCATTTTTCAAATAATAAATATAATACAGAACAAATGTATAATAAATTGCATGATTGCAAATATTAGTTAATATTCTTCTGTTTTGTGTGACAGGACCAGTTCAAATACAGTTATCCACCTCTCCCAGACGATGACTTCCAGTCTCCAATCTGTGAAAACGGTCCAATCGTCAGCGAAGATGAGAGTGACATCAAGGATATTGAATCTGAGTCCAAAGAGACTCTCGAATCCAGTTTCAATTCTGAGCAGTCAATCAAACTCAAGAAGGTATACCGCATCTCCTCTCGTTCATTCGCTGCGTTCTGTCTAATCTACGTGTCCTTGTTCACAAATCCAGGTCATATTTCCACAAAAATCTAAAGAAATTATATTTTGATAAATCTTTGACAGCTCATACGTTTTTTTGCATCTTGGTAATGAGAATTAGACAAGAAAATGTCTTTAATCCCCATAAAGCCTACACATTTCGAAGGCCTCCAGATGATCAAACTTCGCTGATAAACTGTCACACACAATCTACTCCATGTCTTCTTTCATCTAATTGATAGTTTTTGAATCAAGGAAAAGCTCTTTTAGTGTAATTGTACAAACATCCAGCTTCAGCTGTTGCTTCACGTGTGTTTTTTTGTCAAATCTTGACTGATTTTGATCAAGTAAACGTCAGAATAACTGTAGTCATATTTCCAGATGAACACTTACTGGACTGGGCTGCTCAGCTTTACTTGATTATCCATTAATATTTTTTTATTTGTACTTTATTGATTTTCTTATTGGAGATATAAAGTGACCACTGATATTTATCTGCTATACTGTCATTGATTTACGTTACAAGCATCAGAATTTTATCCATATAAATGTCAGCATCTGCAACAAATTGCATATTTTTGCTCAGTTTGAGTATCAGTTTTGAATAAAACATATATTTACTATATGAACCGTAAAAGCCTGATTGATCAGATAAGATACAAAACAAATGCAAACTTATTTTAAATATTTTGTCTACACCTTCAAAAAACTGTTTCTAAAAAAGAAAAGACAAAACATTCTGACTGTTGTCAGACTTTACAGGGTTAATTCTCATCAAAATAGTGCAAAAATATGAATAGTCCTTGAAAGACATCATTTTCCCTATGCAAAATATTATTTTCTTTTGATTTTGAAATATGACCCGGACATGTTCTTGATCATTTTTGTGCGATTAACTCATTCTTGGATGCCAACAATGAATCTTTTCTTACTTTGCAATCGTGAATAATTATTAATTTTGTGAATAATTCTTGTACCTTTGACTATGCATTTGAGCTTCTGAATCTATATTCTTTGACCGTTGTGATTTGAAATCAAAGCATGCTGATGCTGCACTTAAAGCTTGTGCTGTAGTGACACGGCTGAAGCTCCTCTTTGCCTCTAATCTCTCTTGCTCTCTTTTGGCCTCTTTATTAGTGAGATGATAATCACATGTGACCCTGGAGCACAAAACCAGTCATAAGGGTCAATTTCTTTTAAATTAAGATGTATACATCATCTGAAAGCTGAGTAAATAATATTTCCATTGATGTATGGTTTGTTATGATCGGTCAATATTTGTAAATCTGGAATCTGAGGATGCAAAAAAATCTAAATATTGAGAAAATCATCTTTAAAGTTGTTCAAATTAAGTTCTTAGCAATGCATATTACTAATCAAAAATGAAGTTTTGATATATTTACGGTAAGAAATTTACAAAATATCTTCATGGGACATGATCTTAATATCTAATGATTTTTAGCATATAATAAAAATGATAATTTTGAGCCATACAATATATTTTTGGCTATTGCTACAAATATACCTGCTGCTTATGACTGCTTTTGTGCTCCATGGCTCACATCGAGTGAATAGAGTTCTGGCAAAAACTAGAGCTGGACGATAATTCTAGAATAACTAGAACTAGAAAAACTAACTATCTGTGATTGATAAATGTGCAATGATTAATAACAGTATTTACCCATGTATATTTACTAAAATATGAAAAATGTTCAGTGAACATTTCTGAATGATGACGCAAAGGAATCATTTAATATATATTTAACTGAACACTTTGTGAACACTTTCATACTTGGAATATTAATTTAGTAAATACTTGTGGAAGTAACACATTTAATTAAACATGACATTTTTAGTAGAAAGAATTAAATGAACTTTAGTAAACGTAATGCTAAAATTAATATCACCACAATATTCATAAAACTAAAACCATAAAATGTATTACTTAAAATAAATGTTAACTGAAATGAAAGAAAATATAAGAAACTTAACATTTATTTTATTTCAGCTAGTTTCCAAGGCAACATTTCTCATTTTCATTTAGTGTAGCGATTTAATAAAATAAAAAACATCTGTCTGAACACTTTTATACATGTAAGATTTAATTTGTAGTTATTTGTGAAAATTGTTTCAAAGAAATAGTAACATATTTAATTAAATGTGAAATGTTTAGTGCAAAGACTCAAATAATCTAAAACACAGTAGTAAAAAACTTACAGTGTACTGCTCTTTAATAAATTAAAAACCACAATATTCACAACAGGGTTATTATAGTTAACTTCAATCATTTAAAAAAAAAAATACTTACAATTATTTTTTTATTTTTTATTATATATATATATATAGCTAGTTTCCAAGGCAATGTTTCTCATTTTCATATAGTTTAATTTGATGCACTAAAAATAACTAAATAAAAACTATACATGTTTAAAAGCAACAAAAAACAATACATTTAAAAGAAATGTTACTTAAAAAAATATTTTTGTATTTTTATAATTTTTTTATGATATATATATTAGATTTCAGCTAGTTTCCAAGGTAACATTTCTAATTTTCATTTAGTGTAGCAATTTAATAAAATAAATAACTAAAACTGAAATAAAAACTATATTTAAAAGCAACAAAAACAATAAAAAATTACACTAAACTCAACAAAGATATTAAAACTTTAAAATGAACACAAAAGCTTAAATTCCAAATATTAACAATTATAACAGTATCTCAATAATACTACAATAACACTCATTAACAATGCCAGCAAAATCATTATGAATATTCAGATTGTATTTTCCAGCTCTGCATCAGTTTATCAACGTATTTCTGCTCAACACTCAGAAGATCGCATGATTTAGTCCCATGTTGCATCTGTAATCATAACGAGCCTGATCTAATCAAAGCCGATGCATTGTGCTGTTAACAGTCATCACTCTCATCAGCCAATCAGAGAGAGTCTTGTGTGATCTGGAAGTGTTTGTGTTGATGATGATAGACTCTCAAACGCTCAGCATGAGCTCACGGGTTCAGACGATTGATTCGGCGTGAGATGAAGCGTTTGAAGGCTTGCTTTTGGGATCCTGAGATCCTTTTCTAATGTTCGGTCTCTGTCGAGCGCATCAGTCGAGTTTCAACTAAACATCCCTTTCATTCTCCGCAGAACAATTGATTCAAATCAGAGTTTAACATGTGAGCCTGGAGCACAAAACCAGTCATAAGGATATTTAAAAAAAAAATTGAGATGTATGCATCATCTGAAAGCTGAATAAATAATATTTCCATTGATGTATGGTTTGTTATGATCAGACAATATTTGTAAATCTGGAATCTGAGGGTGCAAAAAAATCTAAACATTGAGAAAATCATCTTTAAAGTTGTTCAAATTAAGTCTTTAGCAATGCATATTTCAACGCAAAATTAAGTTTTGATATATTTACAGTACAAAATATCTTCATGGAACATGATCTTAATATCTAATGATTTTTTTTGCATAAAAGAAAAATGTATAATTGTGACTCATACAATGCATTGTTTATTGCTGCTTATGACTGCGTCTGTGCTCCAGGGACACGTCTGTGATTCTGCTTGATTTGATTCATGGCTTTAGACTCTTTATTGAAGAATCGTCTCAATTCTATGGAAAATATGAAGGAGAGAAACTCTGTTTTTCTCATGTCCTTCTCTGTCTGTCTTAAAACAAGGACTGGTAAGTCATTGTAGATGTGTCTACACCCTCGAGTGCCTGCATCTTCCAGAGCCAAACCAGATCCATCCCATGAGTCCAATCCATTTCAACAGCTCCGAACCAGACGCGTCTGTTTCCGTGGCATTTCATATGATTTGAATGCTTTTCTGATTGATATTTTTAACAAATCACCGTCTGGTTACGGGGTTTATTAGATTCGATGTTTTATTTGATTGTTATTGTGTTAAACGTCTCGGGGCTCTTACACACTAGAGAGTACTGTTGTTGGGAATCTAGAACCGGTTCTGGAGCGTCTGCATTCCTCCGTATAAAAATACTGAGTGTTTCCTGATTCAACAGAAACCGTTTTATCTGAATCAACCCTCAAGGTGGCTCACTTGAACATTTTCATTTCCTGAAAATACTAGTTATTGTTATCGCATCGGACTGAACTTACCGACGGTGCTCACACATGGTTAAACAACTTTGCCCAAAAAAGACCGGCCTGCAAATAATGGCATTATTCTGAATTATCACCAAATATGTGACTCTGGAGCACAAAACAAGTCATAAGGATACGTTTTGTGAAATTGAGATTTATGCATCATCTGAAAGCTGAATAAATAATATTTCCATTGATGTATGGTTTGTTATGATCGGACAATATTTTGAATCTGAGGGTGCAAAAAAATCTGAATATTGAGAAAATCATCTTTAAAGTTGTTCAAATGAAGTTCTTAGCAATGCATATTACTAATCAATAATTTAGTTTTGATATATTTACGGTAGGAAATTTACATGGAACATGATCTTAATATCCTAATGATTATTTGGCATAAAATAAAAATCAATAATTTTGACCCATACAATGTATTGTTGGCTATTGCTGCTTATGACTGCTTTTGTGTTCCAGGCTCAGATATTGTATTGAATCTTTTTATTAACTTGTCTTCTTTCATTTAGCACAGGTTATGTGTTTCTTTGTGGAGCTTATTGATCGTTGGCCTTATTGATCTGAATGTTACTCTATTTTTGAGCCCAAACAATCCACAAATAAGATTTTTTACTCTAAAACTGAGGTGCATAAGCTCAGATTAATAATACTTATAATCAATCCACAAATAGAAAACGTGTGCTAGTTGAAAGAAAACCAGTTGATAAAAAGATAGAATCCAATATTTTGTAATAATATTGGAACACAAAGTAATATTTGGATGAATGATCATTTTAAGGCTTGAGATATGATAGTGTAGTTGCTTATTGTTCATAACGGTGTGTAGTTAAAGATACACAAAGCAAAGATTTGATTTAATGACTTGTAGTTCAAAAGCAAAAGAATAAAGATGTGGATGAGTTTGTTTCTTCATCAGGTTTGGAGAAATGTGTCTCAGTAATGGATGCTCTGCAGTGAATGGGTGCCGTCAGAATGGATTATGGACTCAGATTTGAGTTAAAAACATCTTGATGGATGTGTCTTCTCCAGATGATAACTGATGGACTGGAGTGCTGTGATGTTTTTATCAGACTCTCATTCTGACGGCACCCATTCACTGCAGAGCATCCATTACTGAGACACATTTCTCCAAACCTGATGAAGAAACAAACTCATCCTGATCTTCGATAGACCTACAGTTGAGCACAATTTCAACTCATTTAGATTTGTAGGTGCACTACTCCTTTAAGGAGCCTGGATCGGTCAGTTTCCTGAGGTTTAGAGGTCTCTACTCAGTGAAAACATTGATTCCAAGGCAGTAAAGAAGAAGCATAACTCGTGCTAAAACATACACGAACTAACTTCAGAAACGCGGCAGGTTTCAGGCGGATCCGGTTTGATGTGGATCACGATCTGAGATTCTTCTTGTAGTGTGTAGGAGCTCCGAGAGCGTACAGAGGAACTAATGTAGACCCTCGTTAGCATCATGACAGTTTTAACACCGATATAGACCCACTATTGAATCATTTCAGTTTTGCACTAACACTCCATCAAAATGAAGTTTTTCCATATTTACATTTCATAAACAAGTGTGTTTTATTCTTCTAAAAACAATGTTACGAGTAGTGTGATTCATTACTGTACTGTATGCAATATAAATAATGTAATCACTAATGATTGACTGACATGTTGTATAATGTAATCACTAACGATCAATGCACTAATGATTGACTGACATGTTGTATAATGTAATCGTATGTGAAGAACGCTTCATGTAATCTGGTGATTTTTCAATCAAACTCTGAATAAAGTCCAGAACATTTCAAATCTAATCTGCCTCTTTAATGAGTGAACGCTTCATAAGGCCGTTTCCTAACGACCCGGTGACCTTTGACCTTGACCCCTGACCCAGCACGGTCGCGCCAGAGTTTCGCTTCACCTTTGTTTCTGACGAAAGCGTGTGTTCAGCAGTTTCCGTTCGGTGCTTTGTGACCGGATCAAGTTAAAATGGGAAGTGTTTCAGTGTGTTTAGTCATGTGTTGACGGCTCGCGCTCACATCGACTCTTTGTTCTGGTTTTCTTCCTCATTTTTGATCTCATTGGTTGCTGATAATTCATATACAGCCGAGGCCTGCTTGACTTTGCGTTTCAGTCACCATAGAAATAGCCAATTCTCATTTAACATGAAAATAAAGTCAGTTGCTTTTTTGGTTTTATCGTCTTCAAAACCCCGTTACAGTTCTTATTCTGTTCTTTATTGCACAGGTTATTAATCTTTAAATGGGCTGTTTTTGGTGCTTTACACCGCGTGGTATCAGCGTGTCTATATTGAGCTTGTGAACTGCTTCATGAACACAGAATAATGCCTCGTTGTGTTCTCACGTTTTTTGCAATCATTTATCAAACAGATTATTAATCTTTAAATATCTCCATTTTTGAGCAGCAACGTTCTTTCTATGCTGCATAAATCGGTTTGTTGATTTTGGTTCGTTTAAGCGGGTTCGTGAGCACAAAACCAGACCTGATGTTTATTCACTGAAGAAATGACTCATTTAATTAACTCATGTTTATTTAAGATAAGTGGTTACGATCGATTTAGTTTAGCTACATTTAAACAAACACATATAGTTGACTAACTGTCCATTTTTGTTATTAAATATTGCTAATATAAATAGTTTGCAACCACTTTCCTTAAAATAAATAGTATAATTTTTGGTGTTATCAATCTGAAAATATCTCTTTCTGAGCAGCAACATTCATGCAACGCTCATTCTATACTTTATGGCATTAGTTTATTAATATTTGAGCGATCGAGCAGGTTCAAAAATTGGACCTCATGTAGTGCTTTTCTATTTATTGCTATTCATTTATCGTACAGGTTATTAATCATCATTTTTGTGCAGCAATATTCATGCAACGCTCTTTCTATGCTGTGTGATATTAGTGTTATATTTAATAATTCAATAGCACAAAATCTGGACCCGACCCTTTCCTCGATGTATTTTTATTAATCATGTTTTCCTCGTTATTGGGTTTGTGAGCACAAAATGCGTTCCTGTTTAGTATTCTGTCATACAGGTTATTAATCTTTAAACATGTCCTTTAAGCAGCAATGTTTATGCAGCATTCATTCTTTGCTGTGTCGATATTGGGGCTGTGAGCACAGAATATAACTTGATGTTGTGCTTTTCTATTTATTGTAATTCATTTGTCTTACAGGTTGTTTACATCTGTTTTCGAGCGGGACGTTAATGCAACGTTCGGAGCATGTGAACGGGTTTGAGAGCACAACCAGACCTGATGTCATGCTTTTCTATCTTGATGTTTTTCAGGTGAACTTCCTTGAAGAGCTGGACCGAGCAGAACCTGGACGACTGAGAGGAGCTAGAAAACCTAGCACCACGTTCAAGGGCACATTACTGCACATCAGGTACATCACTGCACTCGTGTGCGTGCATCAGTCAAATACAGCACTTATATACATGAGTGTCATATTAAATCATGCACCAATATACTAATGCACAGTCATACACAGCAATATTAGCCTGTATATGAAAAATGATGCGTGGAGACTTCAGTGAACGCTGTAAGTGATGTTGAATCAGAGTTTTGAACTGATTCACTGAAATGAATCGCTCGTCTCTGAACACTAGTTTACATCCAATTATGTTTCTTTATGATTAAAGACATTGATTGTGTTTGAAACTGAACACTCTCGTTTCTGTGTATTATATTTGTTATATATTAAATATTCATAAGGTAATGATTATGTGTGTATAATTCAGTTAATTAAATATTTTAGCAATGAACACACTCATTTAATTATTTTTCATAATTTCATACATAAAACCGCAAAAACACATTTTACAACTATATGGTGTAAATACATTTACTGGTCAAAATAATTAATGTTTTTAATATTTTTGAAAGAGTCTCTTCTTTTAAATTAATAAAAGTCACTCACACACACACACACACACTACACTCACACACACACACACACACACACTCAAATACACTTTCACACACACACACACACTCAGACACACACACACACACACACACACACTCTCACACACACACTGTGTCACACACACACACACACACACACACACACACACACACACACACACACACTCACACACACACACACACACACACACACACAGACACACACACTCAGACACACAGAGCAGTGGACACACACACACACACACACACACACACACACACACACACACACACACACACTCACACACACTCACACACACACACACACTCACACACACACACACACACACACACACACACACTCAGACACACACACACACACACACACACACACACACACACACACTCACACACACACACACACACACACACACACACACACACACACACACACACACACACACACACACACACACACACACACACACACACACACACTGATGTTTGGGCTTGTGTGAACGTCTCTGTGATATATACAGTGATCTTAATAATCACGTGTGTGTTGTGTTGTGTTTCAGTCCATCAGAAGAGCTCCGATTCGGTGCTAAAGAGTCAGAGAAGAAGTGTTTGATCATCCTCAACAACGTCACCAGAAACCCCGTGGCCTTTAAGGTGAGACGTCAGCCGATCACGCACGCTGAAGAAATCATCAAATCAAAGAAATACTCAAGAACTCAAAGAAAATCAATATTCACGTCTCTTTTGGATTGTGCTTGCCAAGTCCTAATGCATAAGCCTATGAAATCACTGTTATTTGGTCCCAAAATCTGTTATATTTTTCCCCCCAATTTTTTTTTTGTTCCTTTTTTTTTTATGGATCCAGTTTTTTGGCTTGGTTTTGTTTTGAAAAATGTTTTTCCAGATTTAAATTTTTTGTCCTAGATTTTTTTTTCTGGGTTTAATTAAATTTTAGTAATCAAAAAGTTTCTAATTAAGTGAAATCAGGAAGCGTAATGATTTATTAAAAGTTGAACCAAAAACATATTTTTAGGACCCTATGAATGGGTGTTATTTGTTCTCAGATTCTTCTTTTAGTTTGCCGGGTTGCAGTGAAGGTCTTTCACTGTTATTCTGTAAAGTCTTTGTTCTGATTGGATGCTGCGTCCTTGTCTTCAGTCCCAGATGTGCTGTAATGATGAGTTTGATGTGTTGTGTCGTGTGTGTTCAGGTCCGCACCACGGCTCCGGAGAAGTACCGAGTGAAGCCCAGTAACAGCAGCTGTGAGCCCGGAGCCAGCGTGGACATCGTGGTTTCACTTCATGGAGGTGAATAGTCTGTTTATATACGTGTCATGTGACCATTGACTGACGGAGAACTCCCAACATGCAAATGTGTTCAATACAAATATACACATACATTTCTGTTCATTTAACCAAACATTTGTATGTTCTCAGCTCTCTGTGTCAGTGAATGGTCTTTTTTATGTTAATTATATATGTATAGAGTAGAGATATGCACACACATATATAATATTTGCATCTAAGGGTTTCGGCTGACAGAAAGGTGTGTATATGTCTCTGTGTGTGTGTGTGTGTGTGTGTGTGTGTGTGTGTGTGTGTGTGTGTGTGTGTGTGTCTGTGTGTGTGTGTGTGTGTGTGTGTGTGTGTCGTCTGTGTGTCTGTCTCTCTCTGTGTGTGTGTGTCTGTGTGTGTCTCTCTGTCTCTGTGTGTGTGTGTGTGTGTGTGTGTGTGTGTGTGTGTGTCTCTGTGTGTCTCTCTGTGTGTGTGTGTGTGTGTGTGTGTGTGTGTGTGTGTGTGTGTGTGTGTGTGTGTGTGTGTGTGTGTGTGTGTGTGTGTGCGTCTGTGTGTGTGTCTGTCTGTGTGTGTGTGTGTGTGTGTGTGTGTGTCTGTGTGTGTGTGTGTCTCTCTCTGTGTGTGTGTGTGTGTGTGTGTGTGTGTGGTTATGTGTCTGTCTGTCTGTGTGTGTGTCTGTCTCTGTGTGTGTGCGTCTGTGTGTCTCTCTGTGTGTGTGTGTGTGTGTGTGTGTGTGTGTGTGTGTGTGTGTGTGTGTGTCTCTGTGTCTCTGTGTGTGTGTGTGTGTGTGTGTGTGTGTGTGTGTGTGTGTGTGCTGTGTGTGTGTGTGTGTGTGTGTGTGTGTGTGTCTGTGTCTGTCTGTGTGTGTGTGTGTGTGTGTCTGTGCGTGTGTCTCTCTCTGTGTGTGTGTGTGTGTGTGTGTGTGTGTGTGTGTGTGTGTGTGTGTGTGTGTGTGTGTGTGTCTCTCTCTGTGTGTGTGTACTAGGCTTCCAGGCGTCTCCTCAGGACCGGTTTCTGGTCATGGCAGCAGAGATGGAGAGCAGCGGTGGAGCCGGCGTCTCAGAGCTCGCTCAGTTCTGGAAGGAGGTTTCTAAAGCCAAAGTCTCGGAGCACAGGTGACGTCTGTCACACACCCGCTGCATTCTGGGAACACCGGCTCTCGCTCACGAATACAGCAAAATCTGCCCACATGAACGTTTTCACAAATAAATATTATTATTAAATATATAAACATATAAAACTGTTATTGTGGATTTACAAAACAGTGTAGGAACAACTGAAAAAAGTCACAGTCCTGGTTATGAAATTGATACTTTGATATTTATTCGCTGTGGCGCTCAGTAAATACTCAAAATTAAGTTTTTTTCATAATGGTAAAGTTACACTACAAATATGAATTTCTTGATTTTCATGTTAAGCCATTGAATGGTATTTTTGACAAAGCCACTTGGAGGATGTTGATAATCGCTGCTCATTACAAGCTAAATGTTCCCGTAATAACAAGCCGCGCGTGTGTAATTCATGTAACGAGCCGCTATAAACACACCTGTGATAAATGAACAGAGTCTAAACACCTGTCAGGCTGCGCTGTCACGTCCTCGAGAGCCCCAGGTCTATTCTGAGCAGCTCGTTTGAGAGTCCGTCAGTAACGAGGGACGGCCCTCAGGACCTGCAGAGCACGGTGAGACACGTCCAGACCAGACACACAGACCACAACATGCGTGAGACACGTCCAGACCAGACACACAGACCACAACATGCGTGAGACACGTCCAGACCAGACACACACACCACAACATGCGTGAGACACGTCCAGACCAGACACACAGACCACAACATGCGTGAGACACGTCCAGACCAGACACACACACCACAACATGCGTGAGACACGTCCAGACCAGACACACAGACCACAACATGCGTGAGACACGTCCAGACCAGACACACAGACCACAACATGCGTGAGACACGTCCAGACCAGACACACAGACCAGACAACAGACACACAGACCACAACATGCGTGAGACACGTCCAGACCAGACACACAGACCACAACATGCGTGAGACACGTCCAGACCAGACACACAGACCACAACATGCGTGAGACACGTCCAGACCAGACACACACACCACAGCATGCGTGAGACACGTCCAGACCAGACACACAGACCACAACATGCGTGAGACACGTCCAGACCAGACACACAGACCACAACATGCGTGAGACACGTCCAGACCAGACACACACACCATGCGTGACAACAGACACACAGACCACAACATGCGTGAGACACGTCCAGACCAGACACACACACCACAACATGCGTGAGACACGTCCAGACCAGACACACACACCACAACATGCGTGAGACACGTCCAGACCAGACACACAGACCACAACATGCGTGAGACACGTCCAGACCAGACACACACACCACAACAGACACACACACCACAACATGCGTGAGACACGTCCAGACCAGACACACAGACCACAACATGCGTGAGACACGTCCAGACCAGACACACACACCACAACATGCGTGAGACACGTCCAGACCAGACACACAGACCACAACATGCGTGAGACACGTCCAGACCAGACACACACACCACAACATGCGTGAGACACGTCCAGACCAGACACACAGACCACAACATGCGTGAGACACGTCCAGACCAGACACACAGACCACAACATGCGTGAGACACGTCCAGACCAGACACACAGACCACAACATGCGTGAGACACGTCCAGACCAGACACACACACCACAACATGCGTGAGACACGTCCAGACCAGACACACAGACCACAACATGCGTGAGACACGTCCAGACCAGACACACAGACCACAACATGCGTGAGACACGTCCAGACCAGACACACAGACCACAACATGCGTGAGACACGTCCAGACCAGACACACAGACCACAACATGCGTGAGACACGTCCAGACCAGACACACAGACCACAACATGCGTGAGACACGTCCAGACCAGACACACACACCACAACATGCGTGAGACGCGTCCAGACCAGACACACAGACCACAACATGCGTGAGACACGTCCAGACCAGACACACACACCACAACATGCGTGAGACACGTCCAGACCAGACACACAGACCACAACATGCGTGAGACACGTCCAGACCAGACACACAGACCACAACATGCGTGAGACACGTCCAGACCAGACACACACACCACAACATGCGTGAGACGCGTCCAGACCAGACACACAGACCACAGCATGCGTGAGACACGTCCAGACCAGACACACAGACCACAACATGCGTGAGACACGTCCAGACCAGACACACAGACCACAACATGCGTGAGACACGTCCAGACCAGACACACAGACCACAACATGCGTGAGACACGTCCAGACCAGACACACAGACCACAACATGCGTGAGACACGTCCAGACCAGACACACACACCACAACATGCTCTGGAGATTTAAGAGGACTGTGTTTCAGGCCAGCGGAGAGAACACGTTCATCTGAACATCAGATACAGCCCGGTCCAAAACTCTTGACATATTAAGAGTGCACGGTTTATACAGACCGGCTCTGGATTTCTCTTTTTATCGCTCAATATATGATGGAAGCATATTTCAGAAATAACTAAAGATCAAATCAAAATATAAAAAAAAAAAAAAAAAGATCTCACAATTAAGATTTTGTTTTTCTGTCTGTGAGTAATCAGCTGCTGAAGTATGCTCTAAACACGTTCATCTCTTGTGAATGATTGATTCGTGTGTTTTCTGTCTGTGAGTAATCTGTGAGTAATCAGCTGCTGAAGTTCATGCTCTAAACACGTTCATCTCTTGTGAATGATTGATTCGTGTGTTTTCTGTCTGTGAGTAAATCAGCTGCTGAAGTATGCAGCTTCATCTCTTGCTGAAGTATGCTCTAAACACGTTCATCTCTTGTGAATGATTGATTCGTGTGTTTTCTGTCTGTGAGTAATCAGCTGCTGAAGTATGCTCTAAACACGTTCATCTCTTGTGAATGATTGATTCGTGTGTTTTCTGTCTGTGAGTTCGTGTGTTTTCTGTCTGTGAATCAGCTGCTGAAGTATGCTCTAAACACGTTTCTCTGTGAAACCTGAAATGCTCTAAAGTCATCTCTTGTGAATGATTGATTCGTGTGTTTTCTGTCTGTGAGTAATCAGCTGCTGAAGTATGCTCTAAACACGTTCATCTCTTGTGAATGATTGATTCATGTGTTTTCTGTCTGTGAGTAATCAGCTGCTGAAGTTTGCTCTAAACACACGTTCATCTCTTGTGAATGATTGATTCGTGTGTTTTCTGTCTGTGAGTAATCAGCTGCTGAAGTATGCTCTAAACACGTTCATCTCTTGTGATCTCTTGTGAATTGATGATCGTGTGTTTTCTGTCTGTGAGTTCAGCTTCTGCTCTAAACACGTTCATCTCTTGAGATGATTCGTGTGTTTTCTGTCTGTGAGTAATCAGCTGCTGAAGTATGCTCTAAACACGTTCATCTCTTGTGAATGATTGATTCGTGTGTTTTCTGTCTGTGAGTAATCAGCTGCTGAAGTATGCTCTAAACACGTTCATCTCTTGTGAATGATTGATTCGTGTGTTTTCTGTCTGTGAGTAATCAGCTGTGTTTTCTGTAAACACGTGTGTGAAGTTCGTGTGTTTTCTGTCTGTGATAATCAGCTGCTGATATGCAGCTGCTGAAGTTTGCTGATCTAAATCACGTTCATCTCTTGTGAATGATTGATTCATGTGTTTTCTGTCTGTGAGTAATCAGCTGCTGAAGTATGCTCTAAACACGTTCATCTTCTTGTGAATGATTGATTCGTGTGTTTTCTGTCTGTGAGTAATCAGCTGCTGAAGTATGCTCTAAACACGTTCATCTTCTTGTGAATGATTGATTCGTGTGTTTTCTGTCTGTGAGTAATCTGCTGAGTATGCTGAACAGTTCATCTCTTGTGAATGATTGATTCGTGTGTTTTCTGTTCTAAACTCTGTTCATCTCTTGTGAATGTGAATGATTGATTCGTGTGTTTTCTGTCTGTGAGTAATTGAAGTATGCTTCATTCATCTCTTGATGTCGTGTGTTTTCTGTCTGTGAGTAATCAGCTGCTGAAGTATGCTCTAAACACGTTCATCTCTTGTGAATGATTGATTCGTGTGTTTTCTGTCTGTGAGTAATCAGCTGCTGAAGTATGCTCTAAACACGTTCATCTCTTGTGAATGATTGATTCGTGTGTTTTCTGTCCCTCAGCTGATGCGTGTGATGGCGAGTAACTCTCGTCTGGAGCAGAAGCTGGACTCGTGTCTGTGGACTCAGAAGGTTCTTCTGCTCATGGTGGCGTTTCTTTTGGCCCTCACGGTGTCGCTCTGGACGTCATGAAGCTCGTCTGACCCGCCACCGACCGTCCAACACAGACTGAATCATGCTATAATTTATACAGACTTCTATAAGATCATGCAAATGGAATTAACTCACTCGGATTTTAATATTATATATAGTATTTTATACAAGTATGAATGTGTGAATAATAAAAAAGACACTTTTGTTATGCATCACTGTGCTTTTTTAATGCAAATGACTGAATCTGCTTTAGCGTGATCTGTGTGTACAAGAACTAATTAAGGTTAACTAGTTTGGAATAAATTGTAACGCATGTGTAAAGTGTGTTTATTGTCTTGAGGTAAAAAAAAAAAAAAAACGTATTAAATATGTCGTGATTGGTCAATTAAACATCATCGAAGATTAGGATGAGTTTGTTTCTTCATCAGGTTTGTAGAAATGTGTCTCAGTAATGGATGCTCTGCAGTGAATGGGTGCCGTCAGAATGAGAGTCTGATAAAAACATCACAATAATCCACAGTCCATCAGTTAACATCTGGAGAAGACAAAATATGAAACAAACCCAGCATTAAGATGTTTTTAACCCTAAGAAACTAGTTTAAAGCTTATATATGTGTATTTTATTTGAAGTTATGATTTTTTTTCCTACTGAAATATCACGGCTGAGAACCAAACCATTTCAGAAATATCACATTTATAACAACCCTAGTTTTTTTGAGAGCTAGCTTGCTTGTTGTGATGATATGAGCAGTTATGAGATGAGGTTGTAGTCATCAGATCAGATGCTGATGGAGGCGGTGTTTTATGGTGTGTGTGATGGAAGTTGGTCTCACACTGACACCTGCTGCTGAAGAGGAGCATCACACACACGCACACACACACTCTCTCTCTCTCAGACACATACACACACACACACACACACACACACACTCTCTCTCAGACACATACACACACACACACTCTCTCTCTCAGACACATACACACACACTCTCTCTCTCAGACACATACACACACACACACACACACACACACACACACACACACACACTCTCTCTCAGACACACACACACACACACACACACTCTCTCTCTCAGACACACACACACACACACACACACACTCTCTCTCTCTCACAC
>CM049874.1:1355860-1363360 GCA_027474115.1 Schizopygopsis malacanthus | reverse complement strand
CGCAGGTGTTCTGTGTCGGCGGCGCGGTGAGAAAACACCTCTGTTATTATTATTATTTAGCTCAACCACAAAACCAGCCATAATGGTCAATCTGAGAGCTGAATAAATAATCTTTCCATTGATGTATGGTTTGTTATGATCGGACAATATTTGTAAATCTGGAATCTGAGGATGCAAAAAAATCTAAATATTGAGAAAATCATCTTTAAAGTTGTTCAAATTAAGTTCAGCAATGCATATTACTAATCAATAATTAAGTTTTGATATATTTACGGGTTGAAATATCTTCATGGAACATGATCTTAATATCCTAATGATTTTTGTCATAAAAGAAACATGTATAATTTTGAGCCATACAAATAGCTGGTTTTGTGCTCCGGGGGCACATCTGGGTCGTGTCTCTGCAGATGTGGATCCAGCTGTTCTTCAGCGCCTCCTTCTGGTGGACCTTCTGTTACGCGGTGGACGTCTTCCTGGTGGTGAAGCGCTCGGCGGGCATCAGGTGCGTCCCATCATGCACCTGTGTGTCTGACGCTGCAGCGGATGCTGATGTGTGTTGTGTTTCAGCACGATCGTCCTGTATCACATGATCACGTGGGGTCTGACGCTGCTGCTGTGTGTGGAGGGAGTGGCCATGCTGTACTACCCCTCCATCTCCAGGTGAACACTGCCTTCTTCTGACTCGTTTCAATGCAAAGCTCTTAGAGTGCTGTCCAAAATATGATGCAAAACACTGAACTCATTAACTCAATAATAAATTCATAAAAAATGTATGATATGACCTATTTTAGTATGCTGTGAAAATCATTCGGAAATTTTTTTTTTTTTAATTATTGTAAATAAAATATGGATTATTGGAATAGATTTACAAGAAAATACTATTTATGTCTTTCTACTTCAAAACTAAAAAATAAATAAATACTAAGAAAATTACAATAATATCAAAATAAGTAAATAAAATCATTTTTATATCTTAGAAAACAGGTGCACCAGACTCACAAATAAAAGTCTTATAAATAATAAATTATTATTCATTACAGCCAAAAGAAAATCTTAAAATGTCTACATCTAAATATCTAAAACCAAACATAAAAAAAAATCAAAAGTTGTGCATAAAACTATTATTATAAATACATCAGATTATTGGAGTAGATTTAGCAAGAAAATATTATTTAAACCTTTCTACTTAAAAATTAAAAATAAATAAATACGAACAAATATTAAAAGAATAATGTATAAATAGGTAAATAAACTTTTTACATTTTAAAATAGAGGCACATAATTTACATAAGCATGCATTTAAGCTCAAATAAAAGTCTTCTAATTAGCAAATTATTATTCATTACAGTGGATAGAAAATCTTAAAATGTTATAAATCTTTAAAAAAAAATCACAAATTCTTGTTTAATTCGATGTGTTAGTCTTCTAAATAACATTATTATTCATTACAGTAACAAAAAATAAAACATTAATTTTCTAAATCAAAATTTTCTTTAAAAAAACAAATTCATGTTACTTGCTTTCTAATTATTAGTGAATTTTACTAGCAATTTCTGTGATAATTGTGTTTAAACCAGTTATTTTCAGTGTGTAAACAATGCTAACGATATATGTTGCATATGATTATGTAAATGAGGAACTCCAAGGTCCCGGGTTTGATTGGCAGTAAATGCATGAACTAATGCAATGAACACATGCAGTCACTTCAGATGAAATGCATGCATGTGATCTGAGCTGAATGTGTTTGTCATGTGAGCTGTGAGAACGGTCTTCAGCACGCCATTCCTCACTACATCACCACATACGCTCCCATGCTGCTGGTGCTGCTCGTCAACCCAGTGCTGTTCACACGGACCGTGTCTGCTGGTGAGTAAAGATCAGTGCACGTGAAGATTAGTCCCTCGAGCAGGTGTATACGACCAATTCCAGACCAATACAATCAGAGTTATAGGCCACTTACAAATAAGAAAAGTAACTAAAACTATAAGTTAAAACTCTATAAAAACTATATATACACATTTAAGAAAATGGAAATTAAATAAAATGACAAATGCATACAACAACATTTAAATGAAAAATAAAGAAAGAAACAATTCAAAATATTAGTATAAAAATGATTCTAACATGACACTAAGCCAAACACCCATATATATATATATTTCATTTCCATGTAGTATGTTGATGTAACGTTACTAAAATAATTAAATTTATTAAAACTTGACCTAAAGACCTATAAAGACATTGATCTCAAATTAAAATAGATAAATCAAGCGGCACTAGTTTATCAGAACACTGCCAAACACACGTGCTAACAAACAACAACAACTTACACATAGTAAGAATTGGTTATAAAACTAAAACAAGTAGTAAGAAAGAGGATAAATAAAAAGCGATGCTTATCCTCTGTGTCCCTGCCCGGTGGAGTCGATGGTCTTTACTCTTCGGTCTTGAATAATGGCCTCCTGTAACGAATCCTTGAATTGGATGCAGGGATGGCTTCAGTTTTGGACAGTTGAACAGAAACAGCCACCCACTGCAATAACAACGCTTAGAAGAGCCAGAACCATGTTTAATATAACTCTGATTGGATTGGTCTGAAAGGAGACAGTCATATACACCTATGATGCCTCGAGGGGGAGTGAAACACAGACTAATCTTCACTTTTGGGTGAACTAACCCTTTAAAACAGTAGTTCAGATTAAAAATGAACACTAGCTGAAAATGTGCTCACCTTTAGTTCATCTGAGATGAGTTTGTTTCTTCATCAGGTTTGTAGAAATGTGTCTCAGTAATGGATGCTCTGCAGTGAATGGGTGCCGTCAGAATGAGAGTCTGATAAAAACATCACAATAATCCACAGTCCATCAGTTAACATCTGGAGAAGACAAAAGAAGAAACAAATCCAGCGTTAAGACGTTTTTAACTCAAATACGAGTCCATAATAACTCTTCCTCCAGTGAAAAGTGTTCTGGTCTGAATCAGGAGAGAAATCTGCACAGATCAAGCAGCGTTTACAAGACAAAACAGCTTTAAACTGGATTTTGATGTGAATAGACAACAGCAGATACACTTTTTTCCATCGGTTCGGACTCTCATTCTGACGGCACCCATTCACTGCAGAGCATTCTATTACTGAGACACTGATGCAATGCTACATTTCTCCAAATCTGATGTAGAAACACACTCCTCTACGCCTGTGATGACCATTTTCAGCTAATTTTACAAGCAATTTTTAAGTGAAAATAGTTTTAAAGTAAATCCTCCACTAATTGAGTTCATACCCCGGGTGTGATTGATCTCAGATGATCTCGATGATGTTTTAATGCAGTGACGTCGCTGCTGAAGGGTCAACAGGGCATCTACACCGAGAACGAGAGACGACTCGGATCCGAGATCAAAATACGCTTCTTTAAGATCATGCTGGTGTTCGTCATCTGGTACGAAACTCTCGAAGAGATTCACATCCTCCTCTTTAAATACTCTTGAACTTTTCATAATCTGAAGGTTCTCTTAAAGAAACAGTTCAATCAATAATGAACACATGATCAGTGATTCTGTGCTCTTCATCACGTCAGCTGGCTGCCCAACATCATCAACGAGAGTCTGCTGTTTTATCTGGAGACGCAGGACGATGTTAAAGCCGGCGGTCTGAAGAACGTCCGTAACGCCGCGCTCATCACGTGGTTCATAATGGTGAGTGTTTCTGTTATGCACCGAATCACATGACAGCGGGTTATATTTCTGTCCATCATATGCGTGTCACTATTATGTATTATGATATTTCGAGAGTGTATGTGACTGAAAAACAAAAGATTAAAGCAAAATAGAAAAATAATCTTGTTTAGCCTTTGTATTAAGATAATTTCTCTTACACCATTGGGGGGGGTATATCCTCTGGCGCCGGGCCTGATTTGTGTAACTATTTCTATTACTTTATTAAAGTAATGTAACTGATTACATTTGATTACTTGTCTAAATGTCTAATGTTTTCAACTATTAATCGTTTTTAAAGCAGGGTTAACCTTACAGTAGTATTCAACACTGATTACTGTCACCTTTCTTGAATTAAGATTCTAATAATTTCATTTTAAAGCACAGCCACCACATAATCAGACTTACTTTGAGATCATTCTGAGGTTAAATACAGATTCAAAACCAAAACAAGATATAGTTTAATAGCTATGATACTGTTTTTGAGAATCAAATCTTTGCATATAGCTATGACAGGAAAAATTGGCATCTAACAACAGCTTGTGACAAACAAACAAAAATAAAGCATATACATAAAAACAAAAGGGAAATAAGATTTATTAAATATAATAAATAACTCCTGAAACATTGGCATCTCATATTTTAGAGCAGTCGACGCAATTTGGGAGAAAAATTAATCAAATATTTCTGTGTGTGTGAAAATATTCAGATGTAACCCCTTTTGTAATAATTTACGTTTTCATAAATAACTGTAATTTAATAACACATTTTTTTCTCAGTAGTTGGTTACAGTTAGCCTACATTTATTTTGTAATTAAATTACGTACTTTTTAATTTACCAAATAGCATCACATACATCACGGAGACGTCTATTTGACATCTGCAAGACATATTTTAAGGATGTTAGTACTTCTATAGGACGCTTCCTTTTAGATGTCAAACAGACGTCTATTAGATGTCTTTAAGATGTTTATGATTCAGAATATATGTAAAATTGATATCTTTCAGACGTCAGATGCTTTCCAGATCAAGTGATCTTTAACAGACCTCTTGCAGACGTACGTGTGCTATCGGCACTCTTAAAACTCCTGGGTTATTATTTTAACCTTTTGGGTCATTTTTTGAGGTTATTTTTTCAATGTTTGGGTCGTTTTTTTCGTGTTACTCAGATCCTGGGTTTAGAGTAACCCAGCGGTTAGGTTATTTATCGCGGGGACTTTGCGTCGTTTTCTGGAGAGAGCAGTTCTAAGCATTTCTTCGGTAAATACAGGTTTGTGTACGTTTTATTTTATTGATAAAATCATGTTTGTGCTGTATATCGTGGTGTGAATAACTAAAGAAACGTCGTTTACAAAATAAACTATTCTGTAAATGAGAAATAAAGGAAGTTATCACGTAAACCAGTGGTTGTGGAGTATTTGACAAAAGCTTAGAGGATTTAAGTTCATCTGTAAACATTATTTTATGCATAAAGTTTTTAAAAAAAAAGCTAGTTTTATAATAGAAACGAATCAACACTTAAATCAACACGTTATGATGGGTGTAATAAATAACCCAATTTACTGGGTGAAATGAACCTGTCCTATATTTACCCAGCGCTTGGGTTAAAAACGACCCAGTGTGGACCTTACTTGAGCGAGATTGGTTAAACGCATCTGTCCTCAGGCGGTCCTGAACCCCATGCAGGGGTTCCTCAACACGCTGGCGTTTCACGGCTGGACGGGGCTGAACGTGGACTTCGGCCGGCAGAGACGGCGCGAGCTGCCCTGGGACTCGGCCTCCACGTCGCTGGCGGGTGGATACACGGCCGTCGCCGGATCGGCGCTGCTCTACCAAAGCCATGTGCAGGAGATCAAGAAGAACCTGAGCTCCAACGGACAGCAGCAGCAGCATCAGCATCAGGTCTCAGACGCCATCAGTGTCCAGTCTGAAGGTAACGGAGCGCAGCGGGAACACAGACTAGCACCCTACACAGCCTGCTGATCGCCGTTTCACTGTCACATCTGTAGAGTATACATCTTCAAATCAGACCTCAGCTGTATTTGTACGTGTAAGAAATAAACAATTGAGGTTTTGAAAATCTCTTCTGATCTCCCAAGGCTGCATTTATTTGATCTAAAATATTGTAACATACTATTACATATTATTGTTATGGGCACTTACTCTGTCTGTTTGCCTCTTCTAGATGAATCGCTTTATGTATTCCCCAATTGTAAGTCGCTTTGGATAAAAGCATCTGCAAAATGACTAAATGTAAATGTATTGCAATTTCAAACAACTATGTTCAAAAACATCCATTAGTATTTGTCGTCTTCCTCTATTGAGTCAGCCCATTGAACCGTATGGTAAAAGGTTATGAAATTTGGCACACTGATTGAAGACAGTATTAATATTAAACGCACCAAATTTGGAGCCTCTAACACAAACTCTCCAGCGCCACCAACAGTTCAGAGTTGCACTCGTGTTTATGCTAATAACTTTTGAATCATAAGGTCTAGAAATATTTTTTCTTCCGCCATGAAATTTACATTTGCTAAATGAAATATACATTTCTATGGGTTAAGAGTTGTCAATTTTCAATTATATGAAAAACATATTTTTTTCAAACTCATCCTGATTTTCACCATAATTGGCTCAGATCATCTTCAGACCATGCTGGCAAAACGAGGACGCCAGAATAGACGTGAAGCTATATCTACACAACGCTTCTGGCATATTCACCCCAGACTTGGTGTGTGTTATATCAACCATGACCTGAGGAGAGATGCACGGTTTCGGCACAGCACCACCTAGCTGTCAGGAGATATAAAAGTGGCTATTTTTGCTTATAACTTCTGAACGGTTTGGCTAAACGGGTCTCTTTAGATTCGCCATTTTGAATTTTGTCGTACCATATTTTATAAACACTTTGGCGTATGGTCATGCCAAGAATATCAATTATGCCATAACTGGCCGAACTTCCCGTCTGCCACTTTGTTTTTCTTTGAACCCTTATTTCATATTACTAGTGATTGTAGTTATGATTTTTCATTTAGACAAAAATCATCTTCAAAATCAAATGTCTTTAATTACTTATTGTTGCACTTAATCTAATCATTCTGCCTTGCGTTCTTCTGTAGTGCTCGGCCCCTTCATTTCTATAAGTTAAACTGTCATTTATTTCTGTGTATTTTCAGCATCAGTAGCATCAGAAATCATAATAATATACTGATTCTCTGCTCGAGAAACATTTCTGATTATTATTAATAAGTCGTGCTGCACAATATTTCTGTGAAAACCGTGATGCATTTTATTTTTCAGGATCCACAGATGAATAAAAAGTTCACAAATTTTTTTTTTTAGAAATATTTGTTTTTTTACATTAGAAATGTCTTTGTATTTTGATAAATTCAATGCAACCTTGATGAATAAAAGTATGATTTATTTTTTTTACCCCCAATTTTTGAATGGTCGCAGTATATTATTATGATTTCTGAAGATCATGTGACACTGAAGACTGGAGTAATGATGCTGAAAATACAGCTTTGATCAATGCAAAAAATTACATATTTACTATATATTCATATACAAAACTACGGTGGCCGTGAGAGCTCAATGCGCTGCACCTTCAAAAAACACGCAAAACTAAAATTAACCATGTTTTATTAATTTCCATTTGTAAAACCACAGTTGTATAAATACCATGTTAGTGTAGTAAATCCACGGTTCATTTGTGCATGCTTACCATGCTTTAACTATAGTAACCATTTTTGATTTAATAAATGTATTAATTTTAATAGTAAAACCATA
>CM049874.1:1350860-1353360 GCA_027474115.1 Schizopygopsis malacanthus | reverse complement strand
CGCATTAAACATTCTTCATTTTACGCTGTCATTAAAGATGAAGTGTGTCATTGTTTTGGTCTACTTGGTCGGTTGACTTACTGAATGTGTCAGAAATTAATTCATTATTTAAAGACCCAAATTAATATTTTACAACTTTGGCAAAAACATAACATGCACTAAAGATAAAAACTAAAGTTTGGAATATTTTAGATTTTTAAATGAAGTATTTTCTTCTTACAAAGACTGCATTTATTTGATCAAAAATGACAATTATGAAATATTATTATAATTTGAAATAATTTCCATGTTAACTTTTTAAATTTAATTTGTGTAATGCAGATGAATTTTCAGCATAATTGGAAACTCATACAAAAATAATAATTTTATTGATCAAGAATGAAATAGTAACAGTAAAGACATTTATAATGTTATAAAATATTTATATTTCAAATAAACGCTGTTTTAACAGATTTGCACAAACACAGCTATTTTAACATTTTAATGTTTCACAACTTTTACTGTATTTTTGACCAAATAAATGCAGCCTTATTAAACATAAGTGACTCTTTCAAAAATATGAATTATTCCAAACTTTTGACAGTTATTCCAACATTTCTGTCATGTACTTTCACATGCAAGTTGAATGAATCAAACACGACGGATTGTAATATTAAAATAGAGCTTTATTTGAGCCTCTGAATGCGAGACGTTGAGATACAGTTGTCCATGAAACAGATCTGAACGTTATTTTTGGTCAGAAACACGAGCATATGACCAACCGCAGATCTCGACGCAAGTCTCAGTCTGACACAGACGATACGGGATCCAGAAAACAGACAGCACGCAGAAATAATCCCTCTAGAATTGGTTTAATTAAAGAGAGACGTGCATTGTCAAGCGCACGCGACGGTGCAGTACGTACTGTAGGATATTAACACTACACCAGTCACGGTTAAACAGAGACGTCATCGAGACGAGGCAGGACAAACCAATCAGTTACTGATCGAACCTGGTCATCAAACACAAGCTCATACGATAAACGCGTTAGAAAAACACATCACGTGTGTGCTGAAAACCAGATGCGATAAAGTGATGAACAAAAGTGTCTCTGTTTAACGCAACTTCATCTTCTCATCATTTAAATCTGACGATGCATGGTTTCTGTTTCTGCAGTGTTGTGTTGAGAGGCTCCGCCCACGCTGAGACCTCATTGGTCCAAATATTTGATTGGCGGGTCTCCACGGTAGTTTCATATTCAGCGTGGAAGGACGAAAAAACTTCGTAAACGTGTCCTAACGAAGCTTCGCACGATATGTTGGGGGGATAGCGTTACGAATTAATTAATTTGTGGCCACGTAAACGTACAAATTTTGAATTTAAAATTCCTTCCTGCATTTTAGTAAATCATGGCGACGTCATACTAATTTGTTCCTTCGTTTAAAATCGCAGCCACGACTTTAGTATTCGTTACATCGTATTAAATAAATTGCGGCAACAAATTAAAAATCCTTGTTTTAGTAAATCATGGCCATGAAACAAACTAATTTTTCCATCATTTTAATAAATTAGTGGCCATGAATTTAAAATTTGATTCCTAGTTTTAGTAAATTGAAACATCGTACAAATTCCTCTCGTCATTTTAATTAATCAGTGACCACGAATTCAGAATTCGTTACCTCGGTTTACTTAATTGTAGCCATCGTTATCGTATCGTACTAATCATTCCATCATTTTAACTAATTTGTGACGACGATTTACAAAAGCGAGGAAACATTCTTAATTCTTACAAATTATTTCCCTCGTTTAAATTAAATCATGGACATTAATTTATAGTTCCTATGTTTTAGTAAATTGTAGACATGTTGTATAAATTCGTTCCCACATTTTAATTAAAATCACAGCCACAAATGTAGAATTCGTCTATCCTTTAAAATAAATTGTTGCCATTAATTAATGGAAATTAATTTCCGTATTTTTAGTAAATCGTGGCCACACAACATTGTACTAATTGGCTCCCTTGTTTTAATTAAATTGTGGCAGTGAATTTAGAATTCCTTCCATCGTTTTAGTAAAGTCATACTAATTTATCCCTCGTTTTAATACAATTTCTGCCATTAATTAATAATTCCTTCATTTTAATAATAAACTCTGTCCATGGCGTACTAATTAGTTCACTCGCTTTAATAAATTAGTGGCCATGTTTACAAAACGAGGGAACAGGTTCTTAATTCCCTCGTTTGAATTAAATCAAGGCCATGAATTTAAAGTTCGTTCCCTTGTTTTAGTAAATCATCGCCAAGAATTGTACTAATTGGTTCCCTCTTTTAATAAAACTATGACCACAAATAAATAAATAGTTCCATTGTTTTAGTTAATCGTGGCGGTTATACTAATTAGCTTCCTCGTTATAAATCACAGCTACGAATTAAGAATTCGTTCCTCTCTTTTAGTAAATCGTGTCTAGGTCAATGGAATTAATTAAATCAAAACGAAGGAACTAATTAGTACAACGATTTAT
>CM049874.1:1325860-1345860 GCA_027474115.1 Schizopygopsis malacanthus | reverse complement strand
ATTTAATAATTGTATTAT
Organism: Schizopygopsis malacanthus; assembly: GCA_027474115.1. Classification (NCBI taxonomy): domain Eukaryota; kingdom Metazoa; phylum Chordata; class Actinopteri; order Cypriniformes; family Cyprinidae; genus Schizopygopsis; species Schizopygopsis malacanthus. The sequence continues at coordinate 1,345,842 of CM049874.1, read as the reverse complement.
ACTTAATTTACTTTAATTTAAATAAAATTTATTTAAATCTAATTTAATAAAATGTGTAATTTATTTTGTAATCAGCGATTTTTTGTTAATTTATTTTAATCAAATTTAATTATTTAATATATTTTTTCCTAATGTATTTAATTTAATTATTTAAATCTAATTAATATTCTCATCAGAGCACTGATTCTCCTCTAGCTGATGAGGTAGCGTTAGCAGGTGGACGGGACGTTACCTGGCTAGCAGCATGTTAGCGTTGGGATTGTCGCTCCCGGTGCCGGTCGGGCTCCATTTGATCGTGTAAATCTCTTTATTGTGCGCTTCAAGATTGTGAACGCATGAATCCTGCTTCATACTCCAGATCTGCCGTGAGAGAAACACCATTTGATCATATTTAATATACACTTTCATTATGCATTTGCTATAAATCCGTTTTTACTGATCACAGGAAACCGTATAAATGAATATTGGGACGTAGTTCCTACCTTTAGCGTCATGTCGTCTGAGCAGGACGCCAGCAGCATCCCCGACGGATCCCATTTAATGGCGTTCACTTCATTCTGCAAGCAAACAAACGTGTTTATCTGCTGCCGGAGATCAGTAAACCCTGTGAGTGAGTGAGCGGGTGTGTGCTGCTCACCGTGTGCCCTTGGAAGGTCTTGAGCGGACGCTCACTTCCCAGGCGGCACACATGGATGCACATGTCAGTGCTGCAGGAGGCGAAGGTGCTGTTGTTCTGCCAGTCCACGTCCAGCGCCGGAGCTGCAAGAGTTCACAAACACCACATCAGCATTTCATCTGATTAAACTAGTGTCAGATATACAGGAGCCAAAATAAGAGTCCGAGTCACTAACCCTCCAAAATAAGAGTCCGAGTCACTAACCCTCCAAAATAAGAGTCCGATTCACTAACCCTCCAAAATAAGAGTCTGAGTCACTAACCCGCCAAAATAAGAGTCCGAGTCACTAACCCGCCAAAATAAGAGTCTGAGTCACTAACCCTCCAAAATAAGCCAAAATAAGAGTCCGAGTCACTAACCCTCCAAAATAAGCCTAACCCTCCAAAATAAGCCAAAATAATAGTCTGAGTCACTAACCCTCCAAAATAAGCCAAAATAAGAGTCCGAGTCACTAACCCTCCAAAATAAGCCGCCAAAATAATAGTCTAACCCTCCAAAATAAGAGTCACTAACCCTCCAAAATAAGAGTTTGAGTCCAAAATAAGAGTCCGAGTCACTAACCCGCCAAAATAAGAGTCCGAGTCACTAAACCCGCCCAAATAAGAGTCCGAGTCACTAAACCCGCCCAAATAAGAGTCCGAGTCACTAACCCTCCAAAATAAGAGTCTGAGTCACTAACCCGCCAAAATAAGAGTCTGAGTCACTAACCCTCCAAAATAAGAGTCTGAGTCACTAACCCTCCAAAATAAGAGTTTGAGTCACTAACCCTCCAAAATAAGAGTCCGAGTCACTAACCCGCCAAAATAAGAGTCTGAGTCACTAACCCTCCAAAATAAGTTTGAGTCACTAACCCTCCAAAATAAGTCTCACTAACCCTCCAAAATAAGAGTCACTAACCCTCCAAAATAAGCCAAAATAAGAGTCTAACCCTCCAAAATAAGAGTCACTAACCTGCCAAAATAAGAGTCTGAGTCACTAACCCGCCAAAATAAGAGTCAGAGTCACTAACTCGCCAAAATAAGAGTCTGATTCACTAACCCGCCAAAATAAGAGTCTGAGTCACTAACCCGCCAAAATAAGAGTTTGAGTCATAAAACTCACCTGAATGAAATGGAAACTGCTGCTTGGCTTCACCTGTGTGAGCGTCCCAAATGATTGTCGTCTGCAGTAGGACGAGAAACCACAGAAATAAATGAATGATTGCAGAAAAAAGGTCAAGTTATAATTCTCTCCCTCTGAATGCATTGCACAGCTCAAAGCAATAAAATATGGATCTTGCAATGCACAGATCACGGGTTCGATTCCCTGCGACTGCACAAACTGATCCAATGCACAACATGAGACAACGGGGTGAAATCTTTTTGAATTTGAAGATCAGGGTAAATTTAACTTATTTGGTCTTCTAGGACACATATAACTATCTTCTGTAGGCTCTGAAGGGATGTACTAAATGGAAAAAATATAATATTTAGACAAAATAAGAAAAATGTACACATCTCAATTCTGTTCACAAGTTTTCACGCCCTGCTCTTAATGAATGGTTTCTCCTTCTGGAGCATCGGTGAGTGTTTGAATCTTCTGTAATAGTTGTAATGAGTCCCTCAGTCGTCTTCGGTGTGAAAAGATGGATCTCAAAATCATACAGTCATTGTTGGAAAGGGTTCAAATACACCAAAATGCTGCAAGACCAAAGAATTTGTGGGCCCTGAAGGATTTCAGGACAAACAAGGGACTCATGAACAACTATCACTAAACAAAAACCACTGCTGTGGATCATTTAGATAACAACACAGTATTAAGAATCAAGGGGGTGTAAACTTTTGAACGGGGGTCATTTTTATAAATTCAACTATTATTTTCTCTTGTGGACTACTTTTATATGAAGTATCATATGTCAGTCCTAAATAAACGATAACATGCATTTTGTATGATCTTATCTTGGTAAAATAATTAACATTTTGCAGATTCTGAAAGGGGGATGTAAACTTTTGACGTCAGCTGTAGATACTGACCTTATCGACTCCAGCGCTCAGAATGCTGTTGCCTTTCTTGTTCCACTTGAGTGCAAATATGGGTCCTTTATGCTGGCCGAGTGTGCTGCTGAGATCACCTGGTAAACAGGTTAAAACAAGCAGGTTTAAATAAGACACAATTAGTGCTCAGTGTTAAGAAATCACTCGACTTACCATCTTTTGTCCATATTCTTGCAAATCCGTCATAAGATCCGGTTGCTAATAGAGTGCCGTCACTCTGCAGACAAAATCAAAAAACATCTTGAGGAACAATGATGTGAAAAGAAGCCAAATAATCATCATGCCTTTCATTAGAATTATATCCAGGGGTCCAAAATGACTTCGCCCAGAAAAACGCCATAAAGCCTCGAGACATGTTTTTTAAAAAGTTGAACTTATATTAATTTTACATGGTTTTCTAAACATGCGACTCTCTCTTGTGTGAGTGCAACGCTGATAGAAAATGTGATAAATATGAGTTGTGTGTGAACGGCTTGGTTTCAGTTTTCCGTAAACTATACCTTCTCCGCATTGATTTTCTCTTTTTTCATGATATTTTGAATAAACAATGTAGCAGCGTTGAATCTAGGCTATCAAATAATGCAATGTCATCACATCTCGTGCACCCCGACGCACACCTAAAATTCAAAAGCAATGTTTTTGTATTCGAATGTGGTTGTTTATCTTAAATTTGACGATTATTTGAGATTCTAATATTTTGGTTTTTTGACAGCCCTACTGGTTTTAAGTCATTTTTCGTGTCTCGCAGCCGCTGGCTGAGCCCCGGCGCTCTGAATGATTAGCAGCGACTCACGTTCCAGTCCAGCGAGGTCACGTCTTTGTTGCTGGGAACGTCTTGACCTCCCTCTCGGATGCAGTGCCGCAGGACCAGCTGAGTCGCGCCGCTGCTGCTGTTCTCAATCAGGTTCCATATGCGTGCCGTCGAGTCGCCAGAGCTGCCATGAGCAACACAAATAATGCAACACACTTTCTAGGCAAGACACACGAGGCGTTACAAATATAACCAATAGACGTCACCATACTTCCCCTGGTTGATTGATCACATTACGAATTGCAAACTTTTCTAACTTTGTGTTCATTTTCAGATCTAATTAAATATGCACTAATTTTTTACACAAGTGTATTTTGGCTGTTTTCTTTCCACTATTGTGAATCCAAATAATGTCCTGCCTGTTGTGTCTTACCTCGATTTAATTCTTTTTTATTGATACTTTTTTATTAGATACTTTTATTATAAATTCTAGAATTATTTTGTATTGATACTTTTATTATGAATTCTAGATTAACATTTAAATATAATGGATTTAAAATGCTGTTTTTAAATAAAATAGTACGATATTAAAAAAATATATATAAATATTAAATCAATAAAAATAATAAATGTGAGCCTGGAGCACAAAAGCAGTCATAACCAACAATATATTGTATGAGTCAAAATTATATAAAAAATTTAATGCAAAAAATCATTAGGATAAAAAAGATCATTTTCCATGAAGATATTTAGTAAATGTCCTACTGTAAATATATCAAAACTTAATTTTTGATTAGTAATATGCATTGCTAAAGACTTAATTTGAACAACTTTAAAGATGATTTTCTCAATATTTAGATTTTTTTGCACCCTCAGATTCCAGATTTTCAAATATTATCCGATCATAACAAACCATACATCAATGGAAATATTATTAGTTCTGCTTTAATGTGATGTATAAACCTCAATATAAAAAAATTGACCTTTATGACTGTTTTTGTGGACAGGGTCACAAATCGAAATAAGTAATATAATATGTAATAAAACTATTAAAAATAAATGATTAAAATATAATTCATACAAATAAAATATTACAATAATTATTAAATATTTGAGCTCAAATATTCATGTCTATCATTTTATTCATGTCTTATCAATTTTAGAAAAACATTTGATGCAATTCAAGCGATTTCACAGCCGTTCCAGTCCGAGACGAACAAACCCATAACAGCGTCAGAAATCCTTCAGCTCCGCCCCTTGAGGTCAGAGGTCAGATGGACTCACCCTGAGGCCAAGAGGTCAGTGACCGGGTTCCAGGCGCAGATGAAGACCTCCGACTCGTGACCCCTCAACACCGTGGCGGGAATCTGGACCTCTCTGTCCACCTCCATCGCCTCCATATGATTATCTGAGAGAGAGAAGCAGCTCGCAGTTACAATCACATCATGTGCGATAGCGACAGAAATATCTCTCACAACCTTAAGATTTCGCCAATAGTGAAAGATGATATTTGGCTGTGTTCTCATATTCATGTGCTGTCCTTCTGAACTTTCTATTAATAAAAAAAAAACTGAAAAATTCTACTCAGCTGTTTTCAACGTAATAATAATAATAATAATGTTTTTTGAACAGCAAATCAGAATATTAGAAGTGACTAAAAATCAGCTTTGAAATCACAGGATTAATTACATTAAAAAAAATATTCAAATAGAAAACAGTTATTTTAAATAGTAAAAATAAATTACTGTTACATGTTTGGTGAGCAGAAGAGATTTATTTTAACACTAGTGCTGTCAAACGATTAAATCTCAAACAAAATAAGTTTGTTTATATGCTATATGTATGTGTACTGTGTTTATTTATTTATATATATATATATATACACACACACACATTCAGTATATATTTACATGCATATACATATTATATTTTACATAAATATATTTAATATATAAACATAGCATATTATTCTTAAATATATACACGTGTTTGTATTTACATAATAAATAAACAGTACGCACTCATATTATGCAAACAAAAAAGTTTAGTTTGGATGTGATTAATCTATTAATAATCGTACGGTTAAAAACCTTTGACTGGTGGTGTATGTATTTGCTCAATGCCTTTATTAAAGGTACTTACACCGTGTCCACACTACACGCGACAGCATCAATCAAATATCACAGCCAATCAGAAGCGTGAGTGGGCGGAGCCTCTCTCTCTGGACCCTATCTGCACTTGCAACGAAACGGATACGTTTATAATCTAATTCATAAATAGAGCTTTTTAACTAAATTAAATGTACATACTGAGTAACTGATAGCATCTGTGTCATGGAATACCCTCGTTAGTTCACCGGTTTAACAGACATTTTTGCTTTAATGTATTTTCATGATCTGAGGTAAACTGTCTGTTGTTGTTTTCAGTATGGCTATAAGGTAAAAACTAATTATATTTAAACTCATATCAGACACGTTTAACTATGAATAAAGCACAATCACCTGAGACTATCTACTGTCATATAGTTTGTATGTGACGTCGCGGAAATAGAAACCGTTTCTAAATTAGAAATTGTGCGTGTAGTTAGGACACGGTGTTAGTGCATTTAAACTACATAGCTGATGTATTTGTCCCTGGCTCCACTCATTGGCTAAGCATTCTCATCTGTTCTTATGTAAAGCATGTCTCTGGCCGGTTCCACCTCAAACGCTCCTGTGTTTGAGTCAGATCAATGACTTACAGAGCGCGTGTGTGCCGTTCTCCTCTCCGTTGAACGCCGTTTCTCCGTTCTTGGTGGTGTAGGACTGAGCGGCGCTGGAGCTGCTGTCGCTCTGCTGCTGGGCGAGTTGGTCTCGTAACGCCTGCTGTCGGGTGTGAACCACGTCTGGCATCACGGCATCGACGAGCGACAGAGACTCGATCGGCCGGCCGTCAAACACGGTGCCATCCTGAAACATTCAGAGACGGTATTACAGCCAAAGAGACTCAAACAAACCTACAGAAACGGCTCATTTAGAGATAAACTATCCTGTGGATTTCTTCATGGTTCAATAATGACTTTACGATATTTACATTCGTTTGTGGTCATTGTAAAGTGAAATAAAACATACAAATGCCAATTTCTCAGCATTTATACTCAAAATATTGGAGTAAAAATGCACTATTTTACTCAAAATATACTTGAAAATATAGTAAAAAATTTCCATGACTTTAAAATATTATACATTTTGTTTATCAACATTTTAATAACTGTATCAAATTATTTTATTAATAGCTTTATGTTTTGACATGTTTTAAAAATGTATAGATTATTTCAAGCATTTTAACCATAAGATCAATTTCTTTTTTTTATATAAATGTAAATCAAAAGTTCAGACCATGGTTATTATATTAAACTAAAACCATAAAAAATTAAGAAAATAAAAATAGTTGTTATTTGAAATAAATAAAATAAAGTTAAGTAAACTATACTAAAATATATATAAAACATGTAAAATAACATTTTATTTCAGCTAGCTGCCAAGGAAATATTTCACATTTTCATTTAGTTTAACTTGATGTACTAAAACAATGAAAACCACATTTATTAAAAACATGTATATATTTTTTACATTTTAAAATAATATCATTAATAATAATACAATAATTCATAAATAATACATTTAAAAAGTTTTTTTTTTTAATAATTAATAAATACATAAAGTATTTAAAAAACAATTAATAAAACTAAAGTGAACAAAAAAAAATATATATATATATTAATACAACTATTATAGCATTGCAATGATATGATTAAAAACAACAACAAAACGCTTGTTTATGAACCCTTATGTACACTAAGTAGCCATAATAGCAAATGTGTTTATTTTGTTTCATGTTCAAGATCAAAATAAAATTCAAACTACAGTTCATGACCGAGCCAACAATAAAATCCTTATTGTTTATTATGGAATATATTTAATTTAGTGATCTCAAACAATTAATCACATCCAAAATAAAAGTTGTTTACATACTATGTGTGTGCGGTGTATATATATTATGTATATATAAATAATACACACACAGTATATATTTTGAAAATATTTACATGTATATTAATATTCATAAAATGTATATTATAAATACATTTAATGCATAAACAACACTTTTCTTAAATATACATGCATGTGTGTGTATTTCTATATACTATATATATTATGTAAACAAATGTTTATTTTGGATGTGACGATTCGGGATTAATCGTTTGACAGCACTAATTATTATTATTTTATTTATTATGACTCACAGCAAGTGAAAGTTATTTATGCACAAATGCAGATAAATCAGTGTCGAAAGGCTTGACTAGAATGGCTGATGATGATGATGATGAAGGCGTTCACCTCGTTGATGCTGATCTCGGCCTCCACGTACTGAAGGCCTTTCTGCAGGACGGAGATGAGCGCAGCAGGCGGCACCAGAGTCCCGTTGATGTTCGACTGACTGATGTGACTCTCGATGCCAAACGTGAACGCCGAGTGAGAGAACCCTGCAGCACAGAGACCGGCTTTCCATCAACCAACAGCCGCTTTATTTACACCCGTGTGACTAAACATGCCTCTAAGGATTTGAGCTCATCTCAAAGCCTGGTTTACAGGTGGTTTACCTGACTCCTGCAGATATCTGTAGACCAGAAAGTTGACTTCATCACTGGTAATGCTCATCTTAGCTCCACCTCAGACGATGAGCGACGCTGGAGCTCTCAATCAGCCCCTGCGGGAACATCACATTTATATATTTAATATCTGAATTATGAAATGGTTCGTTCTGGAAACCACATGCTATGTCTTGTAAGGAGACTGTAGGTCTTGTACCATGGCATTAAATGATGACAGCATTAAAACTAACATGCCTTCAATAGTTAAATACAAAAAGTCTAATTAATTGAGTTTTAGTTTTATCTGTACCAAATTCTGGTTTCCATTTTTTCTGGATTCCATTTTAATGCTTCCACTACATTTGTATATAATCAAAAGCATCTCCAATTAATTTATTTTATATAAAAAGTATTTGTTCTACCTTTTTTCAGAAATATTGCACATTTAAATTTTTCACCTAAATAAATTCTGGTAAATAATATTTCTGGTAAATACTCCTTAAAAAGTGTAATTTGATATTTGATATCGATACGATGATGTATCGTCACAGAGATTTGACAATACGAGTATCGATACAGCTGGCCCTGTATCAATAATTTGGCACGTGTGCAGCAGTGGACCGCACTTAATTTGAAAACACAGTATAAAATGTTTAACAAACACCCATGTTTACTCTGGCCGCAGAGAAACACTACTGGGTTGCCTGATATAAAGCGACGAAATCCCCGAAACGGAGCGCAATACGGAAATATCTGCTAAGTGTGATACTTATCTTTGTCAACCTGGCAACCATGTGCACGTGCGCTCTCTCCACAGTGGATAAACACGCTTGCTTTCTGAAAACACCGGCTAGCTTAATAATCCATAATAACTCTTACTCCCGTGGAAAAGTGTTCTGGTCTGAATCAGGAGAGACATCTGCACAGATCAAGCAGCGTTTACAAGACAAAACAGCTCTAAACTAATATGTGGCTGGACTTTGATGTGAGAGACGACAGGGGCCGGTTGCACCAGCTGGACGTACACCCGGTTGTAAGGCTAGCCTGGACGTAAAATGCGCTTTAAGTCGTGTGTAGAATTTATACCCGTTGCACCGTCTCGGCGTAGTGCTACGTCTGACACTAAATCTTACGCCCAGTCAGAGGTAGGTGTAAAGTGAAGAGTCATGATTTGCTCTGACATTCGTTTTTAGGATTCATGTTTGTCAGTTAATTATTACTGCAGACGTGAATTGTAATGTTTATGGTCTTTTCAGGCAGGATAAGCGATATCATTCGCGAAGCTACACTGCTAATTGACCTAATAAAAAAGTACAGCTTGTAATTATGCAGTAAAATATTACATATGATCTGGGATTATTAAAAGAAGCTGTACCTTGCTTGGAAGGACAGTAGCCTATACATGTTTGGAGATATTTCACGTCTTTTAACTCCATTCATTATGTGTAAGTTTTGTGCGTTTTTACTTTTATTCAGAAAAACGTATCAGCTTTCAAATCCTGTCAGTTTTATCACAAGATACAAACTATAAATGTGTTTTTCAGCCACAGAAAGACGTCAGTAAAACACAATGTCACCTTGTAATTTTTTTAATGTAATGTTTAAGCCTTGCCAACAGAATGAAAGAATATTAAGACTGCATCATTTTATAGTTAAATGGTCCTGGGATTTAAAAAAAATTGACATTTTTGTCATTAAGGCCCTGAGAGGAACTATGTTTGTACCTAATGCAACATATTTATTAAAGGAAATGAGGGTGCAATATAAAAATGCCAATAAAAATACACAACTGTGCCTAAATGTATGCAGTTGGCATTAACACAGGCAAAGTGATCAAAAAAACTAAACTGAAAAGGACAAAAATGTCCATAAGGTCGCAAAACAAGGGTTAAATGCATTATACAGGTTGCTTTGGAATACAAGTCTCAGAATATAAAAAAAAGCTGTTTCAGATTATTACAAATAATAATTGCACATTGTACACATTTGGTTCCACTACAAAACACCATCATGTGACTTCAGAAGTCGCCTAATGTGATCATCATCATGTCTGTCAATGAGACCCACGGCACTTATTTAACAAACTGCTGTCCAATTAACAAAAACAGACGAGTGTTAAATCACAGCCAGTGTCCTTGAGCTTGAAGATGATTGGGTTTCATTGCATCGTGTTATATGCATCTCGGCTGGTTTTGCTGACTAATGCGCTCCAGAAATAAACCCGGCGCGTCCTGAAGTGTGACTGAACAGCAAAGCAGTTTCTGATCACTGGAGACAGGTTCAAACACCTAAATTCACAATGCTGCTTCATTGTATTTATGTAAAATACATGAATAAACATGAATATTTATATTTACTATAGCTTTTACCAATTTTTAAAATTAGTTTCTATGTTTATATTTTCATTTTAAATGTAATTTTATAAATATAATTTAATTGAGTGTTTGTCCTTTTTAATTTCATTTTTTGTTGATAGTTTTTAGACATTTTTATTTCAGTTTTAGTTATTTTATTAGATTAAATTGAGAAATGTTGCCTCAGCAGCTGAAATAAACTCATTTGAACATTTTTTATATTTTATTTTATTTCAGTTAACGTTTATTTAATTTCAAGTAACTAAAATGTTTTTTTAATGGTTTTATTTTCAGTTAACTATAATAACCCTGTTACAAACCCAAGAGATAATAATAAATAATTGATAAAGAGCACAGAAGTAATGAAACGGTTAACCTAAGCAGGTCTTAAAAAGAGTATTAACAATAATCCTGTTGAATGAATACCAACTATGTTAATATATAAAGGAAGGATAAAATTGCCACAAACGTGGAGCCAAAAGTAACCGCAGGAATGATTAATGTGGAAAGCAGGACGGGCGAGACGAGAGATGCCCCATTTTCTCCTGGCTGGTCTCCTCTGACAGATGTGCTCTCAGGGTCTGCACACAGCAGCCATTTTCTCCTGGCTGGTCTCCTCTGACAGATGTGCTCTCAGGGTCTGCAAACAGCAGCCATTTTCTCCTGGCTGGTCTCCTCTGACAGATGTGCTCTCAGGGTCTGCAGAGCCTCATTTTCTCCTGGCTGGTCTCCTCTGACAGATGTGCTCTCAGGGTTTGCAGAGCCTCATTTTCTCCTGGCTGGTCTCCTCTGACAGATGTGCTCTCAGGGTCTGCAGAGCCTCATTTTCTCCTGGCTGGTCTCCTCTGACAGATGCACTCTCAGGGTCTGCAGAGCCTCATTTCCTCCTGGCTGGTCTCCTCTGACAGATGTGCTCTCAGGGTCTGCAAACAGCAGCCATTTTCTCCTGAGCGTTGTAAAAACATGCGGTCGCATGAGACTAATGAACACGCAGAACTGAGAAGATGCCATCTATGAGTCATGATTCACTTCTGCAGATGATCCTCCGGATCACTGCATTTAAAACTGGACACAACAAAGTCTAATAAAGCAGTAATATTGCATGCATGCATGTTAACAGGGGTTATTAGGCCATTAAATAATGACTGTTTATTATTGTCTTTTCAGAGATGCTTTACAGCAGAATTGAATTTTCTTTGCAGCTCTCAGCTCTCTCAGGGGGCGGGGCTAAGGTAAGATGGTCCTGTCAATCAACTATCGTGGGAGGGGCCTGCACAGAACATCATTCTGACAGGAATCGAGGATTTTAAAATAGGGATTTAAAAAAACACACTGGTGGATTTGTATCATTATAGGATGGATGTGTACACACACTTCCAACACACATTTACGTTCAAACAACTTATAAAGTGAATTTAGCATCCGATGACCACTTTAATGTTATCACAGCATCAGTCTGAAATAAATTGCAGCGATTGATGTATAGTTTATCTATAGTTATTTTCAAAGCTTCAGTGTACTGTCATTATTAAATAACTGCATTATTGTTTATTTAATTCTAAAAAATAACTTGGTTAGAAACTAACCAAAATTAAAAATTATTTGCTTATAATCTCCACACAGGAGAGACTTAGGAAATAGATCAGTATCGGCCAAAATGAGTTAAAAAATATCAGATATTGGCAAAAATCAAATATCATTCATCCCTAGATTACAAGCACAATCATCACATCAATATATCACGCACCCCTAAAGATGGGTTAAAACAGACCAGCCACAGAACATGACGATCATGTATTGATTGTATAAGTGTGATCAGAAACGAGGCACGAGGAGCGTTCACAGACACGAGTCTGTTTCTCCGTCTTGGCATCGCTCCTTCAGACGGGTTTGGGTTTGCAGCGAACGCCGAAGGCTTTGCTCGGATCCTGGAGAAAATCCCAAGACCACAACTCTCTCACTTCAATCCTCTTACCCATTAACTTGTGATGATTTACAACTGTGCTAATCTAAAGCTATGTATAACCGCGAGACAAGCAGTAGCGTGGGAGTATGAGGATGAATGGAGATCAGAGCGAGTGGAACCGATAGGACTCCAGTCCTGCTGTGAACAATATTTGAGATATATATTGCGTTAACTATAGACTTAAACAATATAGTGAGTCTTACTCTCTCAGCATATTTTATGTTTTTATATGTATTTTCCACAAATTCTGTTTTTCTGCTTGATTTTTCCAGATTCACCCCCCCCCCCAAAAAAATAAAATTCCCATTTTAAGGGTTAAATTAAATTACAGTAATAAAAAAGTATGTCTAGTAAATTAAAATCAATCAATTTATAAACTATTAAAAGTTTAACAAAAAATTATGAAATTTAAATTTATTAATTTTTTGTTTTATTTATTTTCTCCAAATTACATTTTAATTTTTTTCTGGATTTTGTTTGATTGGTTTAGTTTAATATGAATAATCAAAATGCACATCTTATCAATTCAATTAATACAACTTTTACAATTATTATAATTTTTACAATAAACGTCCCTATTAATTTTTTTTCTTTCTGAAATTCTATGTTGTCTGTTTTAGGCTTAATTTTTCTAGATTTATGACTTACAAAATAATATTAATTTATGTATTTATTTTAAAAACAGAGGTAATTAAAGCATAAATCACAAAAAAATATTTAATCTTTTAAAATGTAATTATTAAAAATATATTTTATGACATATCCACGTTTTATCATTAATTACGGCTATTAGCACAGAACATAATCTCCCATTAATCTCCCATATCACTGCGATGAGCTCAGTGGAAAATAACGGACGAATACTGAGAAGCATCAACCAAACAAAATCAGTACCAAAGATATTTTTCCCAAAATCAGAAAATACAAAATAAAAGCCTGATTCTCTGTAAGGCCTGCAGTGATGAAGATGATCCACATCATACACAAATATACATTACTATGCAATTATTAAATGTATAATTATAAATTTACTTTGCAGAATAAGACAAAAACGCTATAGGAGCTGTACCGATAAACCGAGAAGCTTCAGTGTTCTTATCAAATGTTGTAAATATTGTATAAATAAAAAGTCTATATATTGGCATTTTATCAGCCACTCAACTATCCAGTGAATAATTAACACACTAGTGTTAACGAAAGAAGAATTATTATAATCTATTATCATATCGCCTGGAAAACAGAAGTAGGTGCGGAATCAAAATTAATATTTGTTTTTAATATTTTGAGTAAACTACCACTTTAAGGTCCGGGTAATTCAAGTACAGTGTGCTGCTTTGGATGAGAAGCGTGTTCTGTCAGTCAGTGACTAATTAACTACGACTATTATCATAAGATTTACAACCTTACAAAAACACGCTCATTCAGGAAAATTAGTCCTGGTCATATTTCACCCCTAAAAAGAAAAAAACAACAACAAAAACCACACTTTGCCAAAAAATAAGTGGTCAGGTAAACACTTCCAGGTTTTCTATATGGGAACACATATATATTTTTTTCATTCTGTCATTAGTTTTTCATATTAAGCACATTTTCCATCCACTAAAACACGTTGATTTCCACGATAGTAAGCTATTTGTTGTACTGTCCTAAATTATAGTTATATATACACAGTAGTGATCAAAGAAGTGGATCAAAGTTGTCCTACGATAAGAACGGGTATAGTTTTGATCCACTTCTAATGTTGACATTGTCTTCTGTATAGTCTGTAAATATGTACTGTCCATATGTAAATTGTTTGTTTTTTTTGCACTGTCTGTCCATATGTAAATTGTTTGTTTTTTTTGCACTGTCTGTCCATATGTAAATTGTTTGTTTTTTTTGCACTGTCTGTCCATATGTAAATTGTTTGTTTTTTTTGCACTGTCTGTCCATATGTAAATTGTTTGGTTTTTTTTGCACTGTCTGTCCATATGTAAACTGTTGTTGTTGTTTTTTTTGCACTGTCTGGAGCACGCTCATAAGAATTTCACTCACCAAGGCACTTGTGCTGTGGTGATGTGACAATAAAAGTGATTTGACTACTGCATGCATGTGTGTGTGTGAAATTTATTTATATTAAATATTTAGATTTTTGGTAATGCTTTAATATAATATATAAATATTATACACATTAATTGTATTAAATTGATATAAAGAAGTAATTTAGTGTATGTATATATATCTGTGTGTGTGCGTGCGCGTGCGTGTGTATATGTGTGTGTGTATGTATGTATATATGTGTGTGTGCGCACACGTGCGTGTGTATATATGTGTGTGTGTGTATGTGTGTATATGTGTGTGTGTGTGTGTGTGTGTGTGTATGTATATATGTATGCGTGTATGTATATATATTATATATATATATATGTATATATATATATATGTGTGTGTGTGTGTGTGTGTATGTATGTATAAACACACACGTCACGTGTTTGTGTGTGAATTTTATTATCAATAATATTTATTATTTATATTATTGTTATTACTATCCTCTGTTCATTTCATTTGTGGTGATGTTATTTATATGCATGTACACACACACACACACACATACATATACACAAATTAATTAATATTGAATCATTTATTATGGAGTTCATTAAATCCGAGTGCTGCTGTCACAGGATTCAGCAGCTGAGATCAACAAGTGCTGGAGTATTTCAGTTACTGCTAAACACTAAACAATCCTTAGGAAGAGTATGTTAGTATGCAAAACAAACTAACCCTGTTTAATCAGTTCACAGAATACAGTATGCAGAGATTAGGACTATACAATATAGTATATTAGGACTAATCGATTTTTTCCTCAGATTTTTGTCGTATCCTTTCTGCATTTAAAAACACGACTCAATGGATGTCTAAAAGGCTGTTTTAGTGAATGTGTGTTTCTTACTGAAGTGTAACAACTAGTATGAGAAGTGAACTATCTAGTGTTCACTAGTGAGGCCGGCTCGGCCCCTCCCCCACCCTCAGCACGCGCCGCTGAATCTAACGGCTTCTTTAAGCGTGTTTTAGCACAAAACCAAGAATAAAAGAGCTCTATCGAGTGTCCAGCAGTGCACAGCACTCTCCGAGGGTTTAACAGACACAAGACACCGAGGAAATAAGACTTTAGCGGCGTTAGAGGGGAGTGAGAAAGTTCATTCAGACACGAGTTTCTCCACAAACACTTCAGGAGAATAATACACACGGGACAAGTCCAAACGAGATTAATATCGCTTCTTCTTACCGTCAAGAATCAAGTCGCCGCTTCTCTTTCACTTCCACCGAGAAAATATCCTCCAACTTCAGTGTGCAAACCGCGACTTTGCGCCCATCTTCGGTCGGATTTCCCCTCAGCGCTCGGCCCGTTATCGGCGGTAGTCCGTTAAAAGATCGACGAGAAACAACAATCGAGGTTTCATCTGCCAAAGCTAACGTTTAAGTGTCGATCCGGTGTGTTTTTAGACAAGTTTTCTGTGTGTTTATCGCAGAAATGTAGCGTCGGAAGACAGCAGCAGCGCGCACGCACTTACTATAGCATAGAGAGAGAGAGCGCGCGCGCGAGCGGTGTTCTCATAACCGAGTGCGCGCCCTACCTAGGCTACTACACTAGCATACTACTCTTACTAACTCTGCAGTATATAATATTTGTACTGTATACACATTATATAATAAGTCATTTTAGTGAAATTTTAATTAAAAAAAAGGAAAAATAAAAATTTTATTTTATACAGTAAAGCATTTATACACAATTAAGATAAAATGTTACATTATATTTGATGTGTTATATAGTAAGACTTTTTATACAAAACCGATTTAAAATGGTAAATTACATTTATTGTTAATAGTAAGACATTTTATGGAAAATGTAATTGTAAATGGCAAAAGTACATATTTTTATTTTATACTTAACACTTAAGCATTTTTATGCACAAATAAAATTAAAAAGTATACTGTAAATTATAAAAAGTATGGCTTTTATTTACAAAATGTAATTGGAATTCTAAATAACATTTATTTTAAATGTTAAATAGCAAGATTTTTGTAAGACATTTTTATATAAAATTGAATTAAAAATGGCAAAATGATATATAATTATTATTCTACAAAGTAAAACATTTTATATACAGTTAAATTAAAATGCAAACTTATGTTTACAATTTTAAGGAGTATGGCTTTTCAAACTATATTTAATTAAATGCTAAATTAAATAGTAGTAAAACATTTAAATACAAAATTGAAAAGCTATATTTTATTATTAAACATAAACTTTACATATGGCTCAAGTTAGTCCCTTCTTTAAGGGATTTTTTCACCTGTTTTATTGGTGAAAAGTGTGCATCTGATTATTTAGTAAACTACCATCACACCTATTTATTAATGCGTAATTAATGCACAAATTAAAAAACAATTAAAATAAATCATAAAATATACAGTTCTTTAACTATAAAGTGATTTAGCAATTTTGAACTAAATCAAAATTAAGTTTTTTTCTGACTCGTTCATCTTTTGAATAAAGTCTCCTCCATGCTGTCTATGAAGGGCGCTCACTAGGTATTGTGACACAGCCGTGGAGAATGGGGGGAGGGGGGAGTTTTGCACTTTGTGACCCACAATGAAAAAATGGGCAGCTGACCTTAAACCTGCTTATTCAACAGCACGAAATCGGAGCACATCCGCTGTGAAATAACACAGTCATCGCCATTTTGTGCCTCTGACTTCTTAATACTTTCTAGCATGCATGACGTACAGTAACAGAAGCACGCAGAAAGCAATTCCTAGTATGCTTGGTTATTGTTAGTCAGCTTAAACTAGCACTCTCATGACATTTGAGGGAGTTTTTGCACTGTTAATTAATGTGTCACTTGTTAAGGAGCCAGTACTGTCATTTGTTTTTGTATGATATATTTTTATAACCATAAACTAACGTTCCCAGAACATTGCAACGTTTTTATGTTACAGCCTAATTACTACATATATGCAACTTTTTTTACAGTATATTCTAATCTGGCTCAGTGCAATGTGACACATGCACAACCAATCAGACCATATTTGAAATTTAATAACCGTTATTTTAAGTGAAATATTAGACCAATGTAATTTAATTGTGGGCGGAGCTTATAAGTGCCAAAGTGCCAAAATGCTCATCATAAAGCCCAGATATACGTGATTTATCGCTTATTGTTTTATCTTATGGTGTCTGGTTGGGACACGGTGTAATGATTATGTTTATGGTTTATTATTTTATAATACAGTAATTTCATAAACTACTATTGCTGGGACATTCCAGAAGCAAAATGTCATACATTAAATGTGATCTCTTGAAACAACATAAATAAATCAATCCTGAATGAACATTCATATAATCATGTGTTTTCATAATATCTAACATTAATTTTCTAACGCTGACTATGATTATCATCAGTAGATAATACACTTCTCTGGCTGTTATGATGCAATGTTACTGCAGACTGGTCTCCCTCCCCCACGGCTGTTTTTTGTGCTTGGAAGGTCACACAGCGTCTGGTTAATTCCTCCTTTCGCCCTGCGCAGTCATTCACATTTGGAAAGTAAATAACACATTGACATCATTACAGAGTTACATTAGTGTGACACATTCCTCCAGAGCCGTAAAGACTGGCCTAGCAACGCAGACACTTACAGGAAACTGTGTTTACATCAGTTCAGTAATAAATAGATTCAAATATGTACAATTATGTACAAATATGTTGAAAAATACATGTATAAATAATAAACAACAATGAAAAATAAAGTATATATATATATACCAGTACAGTGGTGAAATGAGTAGAAACATTAAAAAAAAATGATGTTGAAAAATAAATGTGTACATAATAAACAAAACCATAATATATATGTATACCAGTACAGTGGTAAAATTAGAAGAAAATAAATAAATAATTAATAATAATAAATTGATGTTGAAAATTAAATGTGCAAATAATAATAATATATATATATATATATATATATATAATTATACATATATCAGTACAGTGGTAAAATCTGTAGAAAAATGTACAAAAAAAAATACTAATAATAATAAATTGATGTTGAAAAATAAATGTGTAAATAAGAAACAAATACAAATAAATAAAACCACATATAAAAACTAAATATATATATATATATATATACCAGTACAGTGGTGAAACGAGTAGAAAAGTGTACAAATATATATATTTGGTAATATATTGAAATCATTACGTTGATGTTCATCAATCAGAAGGAATCTAATCTTATTTCAGATTCTGAATGTTCTGTTTATATGAACCTTAAACTGCTAATATTTATTTGCGCATTACATCTATTCAGAATTATTTTATTATTACTTACAAAAAACATTAACAATTAACACTTTTAATTATTAATCATGCATTAAACTGATCAAAAGTGCCAGTAAAGTATTTAATAATGTTTAAAATTATTTCTGTTTCACATAAATGCTGTTCTTTAGATCTTTGTATTCATCTGTGGATCCTGAAAAATCAAATATATCACGGTTTCCATAAAAATATTAACTGTTGTCAACATTGATAATAATCAGAAATGTTTCTTGAGTAAATCAGTATATTATTATGATTTCTGAAGATCATGTGACTCTGAAGACTGCAGTAATGATGCTGAAAATACACAGAAATAATTTACAGTTTAACACATATTCACACAGAAAACAGCTGTTTTAGATTATAATAATATTTCAGAATTTTTACAGTATTTTTAATCAAATAAATGCAGCCAACAAACAATCTTAAAACATATGAATGTGTAATACTGTGTCTGTCAGGTTGCTACTTGTTGTTTAATGTAGAAGAGCAAAGCCAGTTGTGCCGGACTGACCTGTATCTAGTATTCGTGTCAGTTCTCAAGCGCTCTTAAATATGTATTTCATAATTGTTTGTGCTGTTGTTCTCTAGCTAGTGTGTATTCGCTGCTAAGAGCGATATCAATGAGAGCAAACACTCAAACAAGTCTGGCTTTACACGGATCATTGCTAAAGGGGTCGTTCACACAGAAATACATCTGGAAAGTCGCTGTAACAGATTGATATACTGTTGCTCGTTTTATATGTCTGTAAAAAACAAAAAGATACTTGTATTCTGAAGTCATGTGATACTTGTGGACATCGTTATTCACTAATAATCTTCATTAAAAGACATTCAAACCTGAACGACTGAAGCAGACTAGTGTTTGGTGCATTTGTGCTGTTTGGAGCGAGATGGATAATATGGATGCTTCTTTCAGCCACGGGATAAAAATATATCTCATATAATATTTATCTCACAATTATGACCTTTTGTCTCAGAGTTGCAATTTTATATTTCACAAGTGCAGGTTATAAACTCACGATTGCGACTTTACATCTCACAGTTCGGACTTTGTTCTTGTCATTCGAAGTTTTGCCATTTTTTTATAAAAAATACATGTATTGCAATTATGCTTTTTTTGTAATTCTGAGATTACGTCATAATTCTTTCTTTTTTTAAACATGAATATCAAAATCTAAATCAACACGGTTTTACAGTA
>CM049874.1:1293360-1320860 GCA_027474115.1 Schizopygopsis malacanthus | reverse complement strand
TGTTTTTATTGAGAGTGATAAGAGCAGCAGCTGATGAATGCATTCTCTGAATTATGAATATTGGGGATTTTCCAGCGTCTGAGGAGATATTGTGCTTTATGAGTATTAATAGAAACGTGTGTTTTCTCTCGCTCCGTCACAGAGCTGCATTCAGACACAGACTCTGATAGAAGGGCTTTCTTCAAACATAACACCTTTCCACTTACTGTTTTATGAAGAGTAATATTTACAACGTGGATCAACGTGGAAAAGAGCAAAAATACCGTTTCAGAAACAAAGACAGCTCAGATATTATATGACTTTATCCAGAACAGCGTTATTCTGAGAGACTATTATTCACATTTTCAATCAGTTTTTATTTTCATTTGAACTTTGTTTGCTCAAAAATACAGTAATTATTGTGAAATATTATTACAATTTAAAATAGCTGATTTCTATCTATGTAATTCAGCTTTAATTCAAATGTTCAAAATATAAAATTGAGTTTAAAAAGTAAATAAATAAATACAATTTAGATTAAAATTAATAAAATAGAATCAAATAAGTAAATAAATAAATACAATTTAGATTAAAATTAATAAAATAGAATCAAATAAGTAAGTAAATAAATACAAATGATATTATACTAAATAAAAATTGATTTTAGATTATGCTAAATAAAACAAAATAAAAATAAATAAAAAAGGAAAATAAGTAAACAAAGAAAATAGATTCAAATTAGTAAATCAACGAGTAAATAAATTAATATTCAAGCAAATAAATACATAAATAATTAGATTAAAATAAATAGAAAATATGTGAATAAATAAGTCAATAAACAAATTAATTTAAATTAAAAAAATGCATTCAAACAATAATTAAATACATTTTATATTATATTATATTACATATCATGTTAAAATAAGTTAATAAATGAGTAAATACATAAGTACATAAATTAATAATACTTAAATTAAAATAAAATTGTTTAAAAGAAGTAATATTTAATATAACTAATATGCTGTAAATAAATAAGATTGTAAAATATATTCAAATATAAATCGGCTGTATAAAATAATAATCATATTTCTCATTTGTATTGTGTGTTTGATGAAATAAAAGTAGCTTTAGGGAGCAGTGTGTGTGATGTTGTGACTGTAGTGAGTGTGTTCTGGAGTGTGTGTGATGTTGTGACTGTAGTGAGTGTGTTCTGGAGTGTGTGTGATGTTGTGACTGTAGTGAGTGTGTTCTGGAGTGTGTGTGATGTTGTGAGTGAGTGTGTTCTGTAGTGAGTGTGTTCTGGAGTGTGTGTGATGTTGTGTGTTCTGGAGTGTGTGTGATGTTGTGACTGTAGTGTGTGTGTTGTGTGATGTTGTGACTGGAGTGTGTTCTGGAGTGTGTGTGATGTTGTGACTGTAGTGAGTGTGTTCTGGAGTGTGTGTGATGTTGTGACTGTAGTGAGTGTGTTCTGGAGTGTGTGTGATGTTGTGAGTGAGTGTGTTCTGTAGTGAGTGTGTTCTGGAGTGTGTGTGATGTTGTGATGTTGTGTGTTCTGGAGTGTGTGTGATGTTGTGACTGTAGTGAGTGTGTTCTGGAGTGTGTGTGATGTTGTGAGTGTGTGTGATGTTGTGACTGTAGTGAGTGTGTTCTGGAGTGTGTGTGATGATGTGATTGTAGTGAGTGTGTTAGTGAGTGTGTTCTGGAGTGTGTGTATGTTGTGATGTTGTGTGTTCTGGATGTGTGTGATGTTGTGACTGTAGTGAGTGTGTTCTGGAGTGTGTGTGTTGTGATGATGTGTGTTCTGGAGTGTGTGTGATGTTGTGACTGTAGTGAGTGTGTTCTGGAGTGTGTGTGATGTTGTGACTGTAGTGAGTGTGTTCTGGAGTGTGTGTGATGTTGTGACTGTAGTGAGTGTGTTCTGGAGTGTGTGTGATGTTGTGACTGTAGTGAGTGTGTTCTGGAGTGTGTGTGATGTTGTGACTGTAGTGAGTGTGTTCTGGAGTGTGTGTGATGTTGTGACTGTAGTGAGTGTGTTCTGGAGTGTGTGTGATGTTGTGACTGTAGTGAGTGTGTGGAGTGTGTGTGATGTTGTGACTGTAGTGAGTGTGTTGTGTGATGTTGTGACTGGAGTGTGTATGTGTGTGATGTTGTGATGTGAGTGTGTTCTGTGTGTGTGAGTGAGTGTGTTGTTCTGGAGTGTGTGTGATGTTGTGATTGTAGTGAGTGTGTTCTGTAGTGAGTGTGTTCTGGAGTGTGTGTGATGTTGTGATGTGATTGTAGTGTGTGTGGTGTTGTGAGTGTGAGTTGTTCTGGAGTGTGTGTAATGTTGTGAGTGTGTGTGATGTTGTGACTGTAGTGAGTGTGTTCTGGAGTGTGTGTGTGTGTGATGATGTGACTGTAGTGAGTGTGTTCTGGAGTGTGTGTGATGTTGTGACTGTAGTGAGTGTGTTCTGGAGTGTGTGTGATGTTGTGATGTGAGTGTGTTCTGTGTGTGTGAGTGAGTGTGTTCTGGAGTGTGTGTGATGTTGTGACTGTAGTGAGTGTGTTCTGGAGTGTCTGTGATGTTGTGACTGTAGTGAGTGTGTTCTGGAGTGTGTGTGATGTTGTGACTGTAGTGTGTGTGTTCTGGATGTGTTTGATGTAGTTTTATGGATGGATGGATCAGGGTGTGATGTTGTGATTGTAGTGAGTGTGTTCTTGACTGTAGTGAGTGTGTGTGTGATGTTGTGATTGTAGTGAGTGTGTGTTCTTTCATTCTGTAGTGAGTGTGTGTGATGTTGTGATTGTAGTGAGTGTGTTCTTGTGTGTGATGTTGTGATTGTAGTGAGTGTGTTCAGTGTGTGTGATGTTGTGACAGTGAGTGTGTTCGGAGTGTGTGTGATGTTGTGACTGTAGTGAGTGTGTTCGAAGCAGTGAGTGTGTTCAGGTGACTGAACAATGAAGTGAATGTGTTCAGTGTGTGTGATGTTGTGACACCTGGAGTGTGTGTGATGTTGTGATTGTAGTGAGTGTGTTCTGGAGTGTGTGGGATGTTGTGACTGTAGTGAGTGTGTTCTGGAGTGTGTGTGATGTTGTGATTGTAGTGAGTGTGTTCTGGAGTGTGTGTGATGTTGTGATTGTAGTGAGTGTGTTCTGGAGTGTGTGTGATGTTGTGACAGTGAGTGTGTGTGTGATGTTGTGATTGTAGTGAGTGTGTGTTCCTGACTGTAGTGAGTGTGTGTGATGTTGTGACAGTGAGTGTGTTCAGATGCTGTAGTGAGTGTGTTCTGGAGTGTGTGTGATGTTGTGACAGCGAGTGTGTGTGATGTTGTGACGTAGTGAGTGTGTTCCTGTGATGTTGTGACGTAGTGAGTGTGTTCTGAACAGTGTGTGTGTTCTGGAATGTAGTTTTATGGATGGATGGATCAGGGCTTGACTCTTTCATTCCTTCACACGCCGAAGCACAGGTGAGTGTCGCCGGCGCTCATGACCACAGATGTGTCTGTAACAAACACAGCCGAGTTCATGTTCCTGTCTGGAACGGTTCATCAGTGAACGCCTTCTTTTATACTCTTTCTTTCCTGATCAAATCTAATTAATCAACTCTTATAGTCCAACATCATGATCCATTCACTTCCTGAAGTCCCACTCGGTGTATCCTGATCTACAAATTATGACAAAATTATTACAAATTGTGAAATATTATTACAATTTAAAATAAGTGTTTTCTATGTGAATATGTGTTCAAATGTAATTTATTTCTGTGTATTTTCAGCATCATTACTGCAGTCTTCAGTGTCACATGATCTTCAGAAATCATAATAATATACTGATCAAGAAACATTTCTGAACATTAATGCAAAATAAAATAGCAAAATTAATGTTTGTTTCCAAGCAAGTTTCAAACAATCTCGCCATCTGCCATTGGTCGAACAAACAGGTAGCCCCGCCCCCAATCTCACACTATTGGTCGAATAAACAGGTAGCCCCGCCCCCAATCTCACACTATTGGTCGAGCAAATATTAATAGTTAAATATATATATATATATATATATATATATATTACTTTTTAAAGATTATTTTAAAGCTATGGAAGCCTAAGACTAATTATGACTTTTCTCAAAATTCAGACGTTTGTATCTCACAATTTAGATTTGTTTTTTTTCTTGCAATTTTGAGTTTACATAAAATAATTGTGTAAAAGGTCTGAATTGTAAGATAAAAAGTCAAAGTTTGTCATTTTTAATTAATAATGAATTAATTGTATTATCCCATGGCAGAAACAGGCTTCCATATAAATCAGATACATAGTAATAAACAGGAACATAACAGTGTTAATGCTGCAAAATTAATCAGTTAATAGATATCATAACTTCACCCAAAAAAACATCTAAAAAACATCTTTCTCCACTGATAATAATTTATAAATTATTGTACATAAATAAAAATAAAATAAATAATTAAAAAATATATTAAAAGTAAATAAATGAACAAATAAATAATTGTAAAATATATCAAAATAAATAAATTTATATATAATTTTAAATATATTAAAATTAAATAAATAAATAGAAAACAAATTTAAATTGTAATAATATTTTAACATTTTTAAACAGTATTTTTGATCAAATAAATGCATCCTTGGTGAGCATAAAAAATAAAGCATCATACAAATTGCAATTATTTCATTTTATAATATATATATATATATTTTTTTTTAAGTGGATTTATAATTGTGTGTCCCATTGAGATGAATGGAAAGGCTAATAATGGAATATTATATGATTTGCATCATGCTCATATTTGTTGTTACATGCAGAAATCATAGCATCACAGTTTAACCTCAGTGATGATGTTTATGGATGATTGTATTTCTATTTGTCTCGTGCAGGAGAATGGAAACTCTACACTGGACGTGAAGCGACTCGCTCCGGCGCTTCATTGTGAGCCGTGTTTGCTCAGCTCGGGTGTGTTCAGATGCTTTGACGTCTGGCTTCTTTAATGACACCAAATATCATGCTGGAGTTATGAATGAAAACTGAGCGGCTGAATGGATTCCAGATGCTGATCGGAGAGAGAAAGAGACACATAAACACGCTCTGCTGGACATCAGGGACTCATTTCTGTCCTCCGAGGGGGTCAAATACTTGTTTTCTGCTTCTTCATTGATGTGCAGATGGCCGTTAGTCCCAGATGTCTGATATTTTCTCAATCACAATGTGCAGGTTATTGTTGGAAGTTATTGTGTTTGATTGCCGTTAGTTAAACGTGAGGAATTGTGGGTCCAATTTAATGGGATGAATGGATGAAATGCATTTGTCCGTGCCTCACTCCATCTCGAATCGCGCTCACAGAAAGTGCTCGAGAAATAGTATCTCTTCCGCGGTTCGGTTTAAAAAAAAAAAGTTTTCTTGGTTTTTGTCTCATGCAAGAGACTGTACGACATTAGCACTATCACAGAAATCTGAGCTTTATATTTATGCATGACTCAAATATACAACACATATAGTCGTTTGTGTTAAACTCAAAAGCATAAATCTTGAGTTGAGCTGAGACCGCACACGGTCCACATGCGCGCGCAACACACGCCGTAAACCCGAGCCAGCACATGGCTGCAATTAGCAACTAATTAAGCTATTACAGGAGTGTTTAAAGTGTGTTTGAAGAGTTGAGGAGGATCTCCGGTCACACCTGACCGAGAAACACACGACCAGAGGACACTCTGACACATTCAACGTGTTAAAACAGTGTTTTAAGAGTCACTTAATACATTATTAATAAAGCATAATGTACAGACAAGCAGATGAGTCCAGAATAAGAATGCAATGCGTTTAATTACGCATTAAGCTGCTTAACATGGCTTAATGCATTAAAACAGTGTTTTTAAAAATACCAAACTCAATAAACATTATAATAAATCATACTATGTGACAAGTTCGAGTTCAAGGTTGGTCATTTAAAAGCACAGTTTTAATGCATTAAGCCATGTTAAGCGTTTTCTTTATAACTGTTTTCTATGGGAGGAAAACACTTAAAGCGTACTTAAATGCATTGCATTCTTATTCTAAAGCGTACTTAAATGCATTGCATTCTATTCTAAAGCGAACTTAAATGCATTGCATTCTTATTCTAAAGCGTACTTAAATGCATTGCATTTTTATTCTAAAGCGTACTTAAATGCATTGCATTCTTATTCTAAAGCGAACTTAAATGCATTGCATTTTTATTCTAAAGCGTACTTAAATGCATTGCATTCTTATTCTAAAGCGTACTTAAATGCATTGCACTCTTATTCTAAAGCGAACTTAAATGCATTGCATTCTTATTCTAAAGCGAACTTAAATGCATTGCATTCTTATTCTAAAGCATACTTAAATGCATTGCATTCTTATTCTAAAGCATACTTAAATGCATTGCATTTTTATTCTAAAGCGCACTTAAATGCATTGCATTCTTATTCTAAAGCGAACTTAAATGCATTGCATTCTTATTCTAAAGCGAACTTAAATGCATTGCATTTTTATTCTAAAGCGTACTTAAATGCATTGCACTCTTATTCTAAAGCGAACTTAAATGCATTCCATTCTTATTCTAAAGCGAACTTAAATGCATTGCATTCTTATTCTAAAGCGAACTTAAATGCATTGCACTCTTATTCTAAAGTGCACTTAAATGCATTGCATTCTTATTCTAAAGCGAACTTAAATGCATTCCATAATAAATAAAGCATAATGTACAGACAAGCAGATGAGTCCAGAATAAGAATGCAATGCGTTTAATTACGCATTAAGCTGCTTAACATGGCTTAATGCATTAAAACAGTGTTTTTAAAAATACCAAACTCAATAAACATTATAATAAATCATACTATGTGACAAGTTCGAGTTCAAGGTTGGTCATTTAAAAGCACTGTTTTAATGCTTTAAGCCATGTTAAGCGTTTTCTTTATAACTGTTTTCTATGGGAGGAAAATGCTTAAAGCGAACTTAAATGCATTGCACTCTTATTCTAAAGCGAACTTAAATGCATTGCATTCTTATTCTAAAGCAAACTTCAATGCATTGCATTCTTATTCTAAAGCGTACTTAAATGCATTGCATTTTTATTCTAAAGCGTACTTAAATGCATTGCATTCTTATTCTAAAGCGAACTTAAATGCATTGCATTTTTATTCTAAAGCGTACTTAAATGCATTGCATTCTTATTCTAAAGCGTACTTAAATGCATTGCACTCTTATTCTAAAGCGAACTTAAATGCATTGCATTCTTATTCTAAAGCGAACTTAAATGCATTGCATTCTTATTCTAAAGCGTACTTAAATGCATTGCATTCTTATTCTAAAGCATACTTAAATGCATTGCATTTTTATTCTAAAGCGCACTTAAATGCATTGCATTCTTATTCTAAAGCGAACTTAAATGCATTGCATTCTTATTCTAAAGCGAACTTAAATGCATTGCATTTTTATTCTAAAGCGTACTTAAATGCATTGCACTCTTATTCTAAAGCGAACTTAAATGCATTCCATTCTTATTCTAAAGCGAACTTAAATGCATTGCATTCTTATTCTAAAGCGAACTTAAATGCATTGCACTCTTATTCTAAAGTGCACTTAAATGCATTGCATTCTTATTCTAAAGCGAACTTAAATGCATTCCATTCTTATTCTAAAGCGAACTTAAATGCATTGCATTCTTATTCTAAAGCGAACTTAAATGCATTACATTTTTATTCTAAAGCGTACTTAAATGCATTGCACTCTTATTCTAGACTCATCTGCTTGTCTGTGCATATATGCTGTATTAATAAAGTGTTTATTGAGTGTGGTCTTTTAAAGTCACTGTTTTAATGCATTAAGCCACGTGAAGTGTTTAAGAATGTCCCGCGACCGGAGCCTGGGCAGATGTGTGTGGCCAATGCAGCCTTGCAAACACAGCTCGTTCTCCGCAATCCTGACTGCTTTCATTAGAGAAGTACGCGCTGGAGTATTTGGCTGGACTCCGGCTGGCCCGCGGCGCAGCGGTCGCAGGCCAAACCTACCGATTACGAGCCCCAGTTTCTCTCCTGCGCCGTTCAGGAGGAATCCCAGTAAAAACTCATTAGACGCTGCTGCTGCTGCTTCGAGAGAGAGAGTGAAGTCATGGTGTTTTATGAAGCCTGCTGGGGAGTTTCTATCCGGTGAGATTCGGGAGCATTTGTGTGGTTTTAATACGCGCTGGAGTCATTCTTTCCACGCTCCTCTGCTCGTGCTGGCGAGGAGAAATCATGCTATGTCTGCAATGCTTGTAAAACAGGGGAAGTTTCCACTAGAATCACTACAAGCCGTTGTGTTTTCATGCACTGCTCAGACTGGTGAAAGAACACATGCAACATACATATTTAAGTGTTTGTTTTATTGCACTTCATATTTCTATTACAAGATATCTTCAGATCCTACTTTCTCCACAGCAGCTCCAACACACACCACACATTAGTTTTATTCCTCTCTATATTCTGAAGGGTTTTACTGGGGAGGTTTGTGTATATATATATATATATATATATAACCAGACCTAAACAGAGAGTAAGCGGCACCCATTTACCTTGTTTTATTCGTTTTTTTAAGTTTTTGTTTGTTCCTGTTTTTTTATCCCCCGCAGCATGGAAGTCGCTGCTCGTCATTCCGCCCTAAGAGATTAAGCTCAGATGAGCTTTATTTGTCACATACAGAATTATACAGAGTATAACCAGCAGTGAAATGTGTTCTCTGCATTTAACCCATCCAAGTGCACACACACACACTTGGAGAAGTGGGCAGCCAACTCTGTGGCACCCGGGGAGCAGTCGGGGGTTCAGTGCCTTGCTCAAGGGTCTCACCTCAGTCGTGGACAATTCCAGCTGGAGCTGAGATTCGAACCCACAACCTTGGGTTACAAGTCTCACGCTCTATCCACTAGGCCATGACTGCCAACATAAAGCCCACGACATCAAATCATGGGAGTACAGCGGGATTGTCGCGAGCGCCACGAGTCTGTCCGCGGCTCACCCACGCCTGGAGTTCATGTGGCAAGCCTGCTGTCCACGGCTCACTCAAGCTGGCTCAAGCCCGCAGGCCCCTCCCATGTCAAGCCCGCCAGCTGCGGCTCACTTCAGCACCCAGGGATCCGGTTCCCCAATCACGGCCAGGAGTGCCATTCCATGTTACCAAGAGACATGGATTTTAAGTCTTGTCGTGCCCACAGGAACAGTTTTAAAGAATCTTGTCTTGTCCATGGAGACTCGTCTGGGCAGGCAGCGCCTCTGG
Source organism: Schizopygopsis malacanthus (assembly GCA_027474115.1). Lineage (NCBI taxonomy): Eukaryota > Metazoa > Chordata > Actinopteri > Cypriniformes > Cyprinidae > Schizopygopsis > Schizopygopsis malacanthus. The sequence continues at coordinate 1,311,617 of CM049874.1, read as the reverse complement.
TTATGGCCATTCCCAGGCGCCTGCTTCTCCTGTCGTGGAGATGGAAGGATCCTGTGAGGGCCCCTGACTTCACGTCATGCTCAGAATGGACCTCAGCATCCATGCTTAGCCCAAGACGGTCTTCCTGTTCCTGTGGGCTGTCTTGTTCCTGTGTTTAGCCCTGGGCTCCTGATAAAGCCTCAACTGCTCCATGGATTTTTTTTGGGGGGGGGGTTAGAGCTCCGGCTGTAGTGGCCGGGCCGAGGGATGAGGCCAAGGCCACAAGGAACACCTGCCATGGCCTCCAGAGCTCCGTCTGTCTGTCCCGGAGGCCCCCGTCCTGTAAGGCTGTCCATGTCTGTCTCCATGTCTCCAGAGCTCGGTCTGTCCGTCCTGGAGGCCTCCGTCTTTTAAGGCTGTCCATGTCTGTCTCCATGTCTCCAGAGCTCCGTCTGTCCGTCCCGGAGGCCCCGTCCTGTAAGGCTGTCCATGTCTGTCTCCATGTCTCCAGAGCTCCGTCTGTCCGTCCCGGAGGCTCCTGTCCTGTAAGGCTGTCCATGTCTGTCTCCACGTCTCCAGAGCTCCGTCTGTCCATCCCGGAGGCCCCCGTCCTGTAAGGCTGTCCATGTCTGTCTCCATGTCTCCAGAGCTCCGTCTGTCCGTCCCGGAGGCCCCCGTCCTGTAAGGCTCCGTCTGTCCGTCCCGGATGTCTGTCTCCATGTCTCCAGAGCTCCGTCTGTCCGTCCCGGAGGCCCCCGTCCTGTAAGGCTGTCCATGTCTGTCTCCATGTCTCCAGAGCTCCGTCTGTCCATCCCGGAGACCCCCGTCCTGTAAGGCTGTCCAGAGCTGTCTGTCTCCATGTCTCCAGAGCTCTGTCTGTCCGTCCCGGAGGCCCCCGTCCTGTAAGGCTGTCCATGTCTGTCTCCATGTCTCCAGAGCTCCGTCTCCATGTCCGTCCCGGAGGCCCCCGTCCTGTAAGGCTGTCCATGTCTGTCTCCATGTCTCCAGAGCTCCGTCTGTCCATGTCTGTCTCCAGGCCCTGTCCTGTAAGGCTGTCCATGTCTGTCTCCATGTCTCCAGAGCTCCGTCTGTCCGTCCCGGAGGCCCCCGTCCTGTAAGGCTGTCCATGTCTGTCTCCATGTCTCCAGAGCTCCGTCTGTCCGTCCCGGAGGCCCCCGTCCTGTAAGGCTGTCCATGTCTGTCTCCATGTCTCCAGAGCTCCGTCTCTCCGTCCCGGAGGCCCCCGTCCTGTAAGGCTGTCCATGTCTGTCTCCATGTCTCCAGAGCTCTGTCTGTCCATCCCGGAGGCCCCCGTCCTGTAAGGCTGTCCATGTCTGTCTCCACGTCTCCAGAGCTCCGTCTGTCTGTCCCGGAGGCCCCCGTCCTGTAAGGCTGTCCATGTCTGTCTCCATGCCTCCAGATCGAATATAATAATGATTTTTGGCATATAATAAAAATGTATAATTTTGACCCATACAATGTATTGTTGGCTATTGCTACAAATATAGCTGTGCTGCTTATGACTGCTTATGGCTCTATAGATAAATGACAAATAGATAAAGTGCAGTGAACTAAAAAATTAAATATGTATTTTAGTTGTTTTCTTCTAGTCTTAAAGAAGACGTGTTATGGAAACACAAAACTGATCATTGCATGAAAGAACAGAACTTTCTGAAGTTTGTCTACCTGTGTCTGGAGGGGCGGGGCTACACGCAGAGCTCGTGTAATGACGCGCGGTGACTCCGCCCCTCCGCAGTGCCAAACTTTCTTCAGTCTTCCTTCAGTCACACTCACTCTCGCTGCCGCTGCAGACGATCAGCTCCGCGATGCTCGCGTTCATGTGGATTACAGTGCTGCTGTGGAGCGCCGCGGGCGCTGACGCGAGGAAACCCGGAGACGAGTTTTTCAGCGCGAGCGTTTACCGCGCGAGGTGCGCGTCGCGATGCCTCAGCCTGCACATTACGCGCATTTCTGCCGCGTTCAAACATCTCCAGGTATGTCAGAATATGACATTATCCCAGACCCGCGCTGCGTCAACATCAGTTTCAATGCAACATTCTAAAACTATGACGCGCAGTACGCAATCTTGACATTTAGAGCCATATGTTGTGTTATTAATAGGCTATTAGGATTATTGCAAGAATGGTAAACCGATAAGTGCTTTATAATGAGAGATAAAGGACACACACTCTTAAAAATAAAGCTTGCAAAAGAGGGTTTCTCAGTGATGCCATAGAAGAGCCAGTTTTGGTTCCCCAAAGAACCTTTCAGTGAACAGTTCATAAAAGAACATGATTAATAATATTTTCCACTGTAAAGAACCTTTAGTGGAATGAACAGGTTGATGGGAAAGCTTCTTTGTGGAACCATTGATGCAATAAAGAGTGTGAAATATTTGGCATATTTTATATTATATGAACAACATTAGCCTATTCTAATTATTTTACACTATTTAAATTCATTTTAATATTTGAAATCGCTTTCTGTTGGCAGAAATGTCTGTAGATTTGGAACCTGACACATTGATGATGATCATTACAGTGGCCTAGAAATATTACTAGTACAACTATTATGAAATGAACACATATTTGACATAATATTTACTACAATATTACAGAAAGAGTTCATTTTTGAACAGACACATGGAATATCAGCTATTTATTCAGCGTTCGGTCCGTCAATAATTCTTGATCGTTTAGTCTGTTTAGTTATTATTATGATTCTTTAGGTTATTGATTAATGAGTCATGTTTTTCGGTAAGCTGCTGATACTGTACTCTTGATTGATGAGGTGTTGAAATCGGTTTTCAGCTCTCTGGTTAATCTGGTTTATAGAAGCGATTCAGAGTCATATCTAACACACTTGATTGAAGGGTAAAGTGACTCTGGGTTAGATGTTTTAGTTCTTTACATCCCTTCAGTGTGAAACAATGATTGATCTTATCTTACTTGTTATTTAAGCACACTTCCCTTCCAGAAATATTTATATGTTTGTTTTAATTTTTTACAAAATTTTTTTTTGTTGTTGTTTATTTATTTCTTATTTTTTGCAATAATAGTGTGCTTAATTGTCAAATGCTTTTTTAAATTTCCCTTAAATGACTTTTAAAAACACATTTCCATACCATATTCTTATTAATGTAATTCGATGTTGTTATTGATTTAGTATAAAGTGCTTGATTGTCATGAAAATACAACAACAACAAAAATCTTTATATAAATATATATTTTTTGGGCTGTACATAATGTATACTTTTGATCAAGTCTATAAAGTATTGCACATATTAATTTGTTTGTAGTGTCTTCAACTGCTCATAACATTGTTTTCTTGAATAATAGCTAACAAACTGTATTTTTGCGTTTGTTGGTACCTTGTTAGACATTGAAACTGGTTTAATGTGTTAAAATGCATTATTAATTGGGACTTTATTGCCTTTGGGCTGATCCTTGATCTCCAGTGTATGAGAGCATGCAGAAACACATCATTCCTTGTTAGAAAGTGAAGGGTTTGTGTAGCTCTGACGCTCACTGTATTAGTTTCCTCAGAGCTCAGTGAAAGGCTCTTCTAATGTTTCCTCATCGCTTGCGTCCGAATGCACACGCGCGCGCGCGGTCAAGGTTAATGCATGCATCTAAAGCGTGAAACTTGCCATGCAACCCAAACAGGCTGAGATGCAGTCGTGGCGGTTTATGATGTTACCATTTGGCAGGGATGGAGCGGTGCTACAGCCGTTAATGATTTGAGGGGAACATCTTTCTTAACATCAGAAGGGCTGGTGAAGTCTTTTGTCTGCGCAGGAAGTGCCGTGACGGGCTGAGCTTGATAAAGGGCTGGTTGAACCGGCCGGGAAGCTCCAGGAATAGACCGCGATTGTTGTTGGTGCTCCATAAAGAGCGTGTGTGTGGTGTGTGTGTGTGTGTGTGTGTGTGTGTGTGTGTTGGGAGGTCTGGTCAGCTGTAAAAACATGCACCCCCCCCCCTGAACTGTCCTGCTGACCAAATGCCCGTCACACGCGTCACACCCTCGGTTCCTCAGCGGTCACTCGGAGCAGAACTGAGGAGTGAAGGATCTGAAAACAGCTACATTTCACAAAAAACAAGGGAATAAATGCTTTTTTAGGAATTAGAAAAATGTCAAAGAAAGAAAAGTTCTGACGCATTACTTTTAGGTGATTGATTAGTGATTATCTATCTATCTATCTATCTATCTATCTATCTATCTATCTATCTATCTATCTATCTATCTATCTATCTATCTATCTATCTATCTATCTATCGTCTGTCTGTCTATTATCTATCCAATCTATCGATTCTTCTATCTATCATTCTGTATATTCATATCTCTCTCCATCCATCTATCCATCCATCATTCTATCTATCCAGCCATCCATCCATCCATTCCATCCATCCATCCATCCATCCATCCATCCATCCATCCATCCATCCATCCGTCCATCCATCCATCCATCCATCCATCCATCCATCCATCCATCCATCCATCCATCCATCTCCATCCATCCATCCATCCATCATCCATCCATCTATCCATCCATCTATCCATATCATTCCATCATCCATCCATCCATCCATCCATCATTCTATCATCCATCCATCCATCCATCCATCCATCTATCATTCTATCATCCATCTATCATCCATCCATCATCTGTCTATCATTCTATCATCCATCCATCCATCCATCCATCCATCCATCTATCATCCATCTATCATTCTATCATCCGTCTATCATTCTATCATCCATCCATCCATCCATCCATCCATCCATCCATCTATCATCCATCCATCCGTCTATCATTCTATCATCCATCCATCCATCCATCCATCTATCATTCTATCATCCATCCATCCATCCGTCCATCCATCCATCCATCATCCATCCATCCGTCTATCATTCTATCATCCATCCATCCATCCATCCATCTATCGATCATCCATCCATCCATCCATCATCCGTCTATCATTCTATCATCCATCCATCCGTCTATCATTCTATCATCCATCCATCCATCCATCCATCCATCCATCCATCCATCCGTTCATCCATCCATCCGTCTATCATCCATCCATCCGTCTATCATTCTATCATCCATCCATCCATCCATCCATCCATCCATCCATCCGTCTATCATTCTATCATCCATCCATCCATCCATCCATCCATCCATCCATCCGTCTATCATTCTATCATCCATCCATCCATCCATCCCTCACTCTATTGTTCTATAATTCTATCTTTACTGAACATACAGATTTAGTTTATTTGAACTGGGGAATAAATAATAAAGTAATGTTCTGATGTACTCTGCTCTCCAGAACTCATGGAGAACATGTTTTCATGCCGCTCAAATACTTAGTAATGAATCCGTTCGTGTTAGATTAGTAAAGAATACTTGGTCTCTTTTATTTATTCAAGCTGCTTTTTGAATCTTAGAGAGCTAATGTCCCAAATAACAGAGTGTCAGAGCAGGTCATCAAAACTGTGTCGGTGATTCTGTAACGGACCGAGGGAAACACCCGGCTGTAAATCCAGCGTCTCGAGCTGAAAGACCGGCTCTGTTCGGGAAAGCATCTGCTGCGTGTGGAATTATTTATGAGTGGACGTATGAAGCCAAAGGTGTGTCAAAGAGTCCTGCGAGCGCGCTTGACGTCGTAAAAATGATTGCGTTTTAAATTAAGCCATTAGTTCCCTCTGTTCGGCTCGAGGGACGCGCGTTCTGATCCAAAGGAAAGACAAACATTGGAAAGAAGTCGTGCCGTGTCGCTTGTCAAGGGCCTTTGATATAAAACAACGTGGAAACTAAGAGAATCACAGCAGCAGCAGCAGCAGCTCGTATGTGAATGAGTCTCAGAAACATGCACGGATCTCTCCGATTCAGCGCTCGTTTAGCAGACAATATAATCACTGTTGGTGAAATCTTCTGCTCTTTGGCCGGTGTGAGTGTGGGGGGTGTTACGGCTCAACTTATCCCAGTAATAATGGCTCTTTAAACAACCCAAGAGTGCATTATTTCCCTTTACAGCCCGTTTATCTCTGGAATGTGGCATCTGTAGATGTCTTGCTCCTTATGAAACGCTGATAAGAGCGCCAGTGTGCTGATTTACCAGCATGTGGCCCAATCCTGACTAAATGTTTGGCTTTCTTTTGCAATTTTTATGATATGAATGCTCGCAATATTATGTTATATGACTATAATTAACATTTTAATGCATTTTGGATATGGGAAAAAGGTTGTTTGGATATATATTATAGTAATTTTTCCTGAAATTCAGCTAGTTAAATGGTGAATAATATTGTGTGGTGATGTATATCTTTATATAATCCAGTGAATTTTATTTGGAAATTAATTGGACATGAAACTGATCTTGTTTTGTCCTCATATAGCAAAAGAATTGTGCACTTAGGGACATTTCAGTGAAAATTTACAAATAAATATATAAAATAATATATACAAATATTTAAATCAATACAAATATAAATGTATATATTTAAACAAACAAATAAATAATACATTTACCAGTGTAGTAAAATTAGTTTAATAAAATAAAAAATGCGTAGATAAATTTGTAGTTAAATAATCAGAGCTATAATGAGTAGAAAAAAATAGAATTAACTTAAAAGAGACAAAATATATTGTTTTATTGAATTCTATTGTAATCCTAATCTTCACAGAATGAATTGGGTCGAAAACATTTTTTTTTTAATTAGTAAAATTTGTTTAATAAAATAACAAATGCGTAGATATGTTTGTAGTTAAATAATACATCTAACAGTACAGTGCTATAATGAGTAGAACAAATAGAATGAACTTGTTTTTATTGAATTCTATTCTAATCCTAATCTTCACAGTATAAATGGGTCTAAACGATTGAAAAGCCCTGCTTTAGGACGACAGCATCAGACTGTAAAGGTATGACACTTGCGTGTGTTCCTCCCAGACGTGTGCTGAATGAAATGCGAGGCGTGTGGAATGATTTAAACAGAGAATCCTCTGAGCTGTGTCGCGGTAAACACTCGTGCTCCCATTAAAGCATCTCAACAATGAGCTCAAAGCACCTGCTGCTGACTGTAACACACACTAACTAGAGCACTTGATATGTGACACGTGCTGACCGCAGTGTTTTCTCATAGAGGTGAAGAGCTCATCTTTCCCTTTGTGTCCTTCCAGCGCCAAACCAAACAATAATAACCTTTCATTTCTGACTTAAAACACTGCATTATTCAAATATGATCCATCTATCATCAATCTGTCGTTCTCTCATTCTATCCATCTGCCATTCATCCAGTGTTCTGTCATCCATCCATCCATCTGTTCATCCATCCATCTGTTAATCCATCCATCCATCCATCCATCCATCCATCATCAATCTGTTGTTCTCTCATTCTATCCATCTGCCATTCATCCATTGTTCTGTCATCCATCCATCCATCCCCCCATCCATCTGTTCATCCATCCATCCATCCATCCATCTGTTCATCCATCCATCCATCTGTTCATCCATCCATCCATCTGTGTTCTGTCATCCATCCATCCATCTGTTCATCCATCCATCCATCCATCCATCCATCCATCCATCTGTTCATCCATCCATCTGTTAATCCATCCATCCATCCATCCATCTGTTCATCCATCCATCCAAAAAGTTCATCCATCCATCCATCCGTTCATCCATCCATCCATCTGTTCATCCATCCATCCATCCATGTTCATCCATCATCCATCCATCCATCCATCCATCCATCCGTTCATCCATCTGTTCATCCATCCATCTGTTCATCCATCCATCTGTTCATCCATCCATCCATCTGTTCATCCATCCGTCGGTTCATCCATCCATCGCTTCATCCATCCATCTGTTCATCCATCCATCCATCCATCCATCTGTTCATCCATCCATCCATCTGTTCATCCATCCATCCATCTGTTCATCCATCCATCCATCTGTTCATCTATCCATCCATCCGTCCATCCATTTATCCATCCATCTGTTCCATCCATCCATCCATCCATCCATCCATCCATCCATCCATCTGTTCATCCATCCATCCATCTGTCCATCCATCCATCCATCCATCCATCCGTCCGTCCATCCATCCCTCCATCTATCCATCATCCATCTGTCCATCCATCCATCCATCCATCCATTTATCATCCCTCCATCTATCCATCGTCCATCTGTCCATTCATCCATCCATCCATTTATCATCCCTCCATCGTCCATCTGTCCATTCATCCATCCATCCATTTATCATCCCTCCATCGTCCATCTGTCCATTCATCCATCCATCCATCCGTCCATCCATTTATCATCTATCCATCGTCCATCCTCCATCCATCCGTCCATCCATCCATTTATCATCTCTCCATCTATCCATTCTTCATATGTCCATTCATCCATCCATCCATCCATCCGTCCATCCATTTATCATCTCTCCATCTATCCATCATCCATCTGTCCATTCATCCATCCATCCGTCCATCCATTTATCATCCCTCCATCTATCCATCCATCGTCCATCTTTCTATTCATCCATTATTCTGTCTATCCATCCATCTATCTATCCATCTGTAAGGCCTGTAAACCTTTAAGCGTCTCAATCTTTCCCTGTTCTTGTCATGTATATTTGGATAACTGTAATTGATTTAAACTCAGTGCAGTGTTTCTCATCATCCTCAGATGTTCCTCTGCCATCTTAAACCGGAGTGAACACGGTCGGCTCTGTGACGAATCCTTTCTATTCCTCTATTGTTAGTCTCTTCAGATAAGAGACACATGTAGATGTACAGTTAATCTCTCAGGACGATGTTGTGTTTAGTTCCTCGATGGATTCGAGTGGATCTGACACAGGAATCCCTCAGTGACTGATTGTACATCTCTGAGCTTTAAAACCCAAGGCTTAACCGCTCCAGGAATACCCTTGACTCTCCCCTGAGCCGGGTCACAGTGCTGACCTATAATTATCACCGTGAGCGAGGTCAGCGACAGCTGGGTCAACACCCATGGAGAGGTGTCAGGGTCCAGAAGACACTGGAGGTCATGTTATAGTGTAGAGTTCACAATACAGCATGCTCTCAGATGCCTTAGTCTTTGGGTAAAAATACATCTCCATAGATTTCTGCAGAAATTCAACCGTTCTACACAGTGCTTGTTGATTATGTTTATATAATATACGGCTATGCCTTCATCAATCAGTATGTTTGGTTTAGTTGCAGTTAATACATAGCTAAACCCCTTCAGCTAAAAGCTGGTCTGTGCACTTATTTCATTGTCTTAGAAGAATGTAGTAGAACTGCACTAATTGTGATTGCGATTTAATAATAATAAAAAAATGCAATACAAAAATAAATGCATGCATACCATAGATAAAATAAAATACAGGTTAGCAGTGTTTGTTTATAGAGCTGCACACTTTGACCAACATTTTGTGATTAATATATATTAATATGGCTATATAATAATCATAATTTATTATTATTACTACTACTACTTCTAAATACAAATATAAAAAAATATATATATATTACTATTGTAATATTGAGTATTTAATAAATAATAAAAAATAATTTTTATTTTACATTACAATTGTAAAATTGCAGTACTAATATTTATTACAATATTTATCTTTATTTCTTAATTTTCAAGTGGTACGCATCAAACTTTGACAGAAAGCTGCTCTCTGGTTGATAAGTGCTTCTGGTTACTAGAATGGAGAAATGTTTGCCGCATGTTGAGTTCAGTCCAAAACACTAAGTGCACATATTTACTTCATTAAATCACCACCTTACCAGGGTTTCGGGTTTGTTTCGATTAATTGCCCTGCCGTATAACTCATTATGGTTTGTGAAATGATTTGTTTTGGTTCAAAGCTCCTGCAGCTAATAATGTTTGATTTACAGTCACATAAAGATGATCCTATTATCATATCTGATCCTGTAGAGCAGCTGGAACGGGTTTAAAGTCTCCGATTGAAGACACTCGTTATCGTTCCATTAAAGCATCACAGACGTCTTCAACAATACACATGTTCTGCATTCGAAGGTCTTCCTCGCTTTGAAGCCGCTGACCGTTATCCTTGACATCGAGTGCACTACACCCGCGGGACTGGATGGCAAATTAAGCTCTTTTCCAAGGTTTCACGGGGAATTTCCACCGGATTACATTGTTCCAGGTTCCTTTGAACTTGACATTGAACTTAAGCAGACGTTTGGTTTACGGAGCCGTGAAGTTTGCCTGTTCAGATGCTTGTGGAAAGAGGAACAAAGCCACGATTCATTTCAAACTGTTATTAATGGATCATTTTTTGTGTTTTCTGAGTAAACGAATCTTTGAATCAGTGTTTTGAATCGATTCACTGAAACTAACAGTATAATGGATTTGGCTCCATTGAGTGATGGTGTAAACGAATCTTTGAATCAGTGTTTTGAATCGATTCACTGGATCTAACAGTATAATGTATTTGGCTCGATTGAGTGACGGTGTAAACAAATCTTTGAATCAGTGTTTTGAATCGATTCACTGGATCTAACAGTATAATGTATTTGGCTCCATTGAGTGGTGGTGTAAATGAATCTTTGAATCAGTGTTTTGAATCGATTCACTGGAACTAACAGTATAATGTATTTGGCTCCATTGAGTGGTGGTGTATGAATCTTTGTGTGTTTTGAAATTCACTGAATCTTAATGGATTTGGCTCCATTGAATGGTGTAAATGAATCTTTGAATCAGTGTTTTGAATCGATTCACTGGAACTAACAGTATAATGGATTTGGCTCCATTGAGTGATGGTGTAATCGAATCTTTGAATCAGTTTTTGAATCGATTCATGGATTTAACAGTATAATGTTTTCCATTGAGTGGTGGTGTATGAATCTTTGATCAGTGTTTTGAATCATTCACTGGAACTAACAGTATAATGGATTTGGCTCCATTGAGTGATGGTGTAAATGAATCTTTGAAAGTGTTTTGAATCGATTCATGGAACTAACAGTTAATGATTTGGCATCAGTGATGTGCAAACGAATTTGAATCGTGTTTTGAATCGATCACTGGAACTAACAGTATAATGGATTTGGCTCCATTGAGTGATGGTGTAAATGAATCTTTGAATCAGTGTTTTGAATCGATTCACTGGAACTAACAGTATAATGGATTTGGCTCCATTGAGTGATGGTGTAAACGAATCTTTGAATCAGTGTTTTGAATCGATTCACTGGAACTAACAGTATAATGGATTTGGCTCCATTGAGTGATGGTGTAAACGAATCTTTGAATCAGTGTTTTGAATCGATTCACTGGAACTAACAGTATAATGGATTTGGCTCCATTGAGTGATGGTGTAAACGAATCTTTGAATCAGTGTTTTGAATCGATTCACTGGAACTAACAGTATAATGGATTTGGCTCCATTGAGTGATGGTGTAAACGAATCTTTGAATCAGTGTTTTGAATCGATTCACTGGAACTAACAGTATAATGGATTTGGCTCCATTGAGTGATGGTGTAAACGAATCTTTGAATCAGTGTTTTGAATCGATTCACTGGAACTAACAGTATAATGGATTTGGCTCCATTGAGTGATGGTGCAAACGAATCTTTGAATCAGTGTTTTGAATCGATTCACTGGAACTAACAGTATAATGGATTTGGCTCCATTGAGTGATGGTGCAAACGAATCTTTGAATCAGTGTTTTGAATCGATTCACTGGAACTAACAGTATAATGGATTTGGCTCCATTGAGTGATGGTGCAAACGAATCTTTGAATCAGTGTTTTGAATCGATTCACTGGAACTAACAGTATAATGGATTTGGCTCCATTGAGTGATGGTGCAAACGAATCTTTGAATCAGTGTTTTGAATCGATTCACTGGAACTAACAGTATAATGGATTTGGCTCCATTGAGTGATGGTGTAAACGAATCTTTGAATCAGTGTTTTGAATCGATTCACTGGAACTAACAGTATAATGGATTTGGCTCCATTGAGTGATGGTGTAAACGAATCTTTGAATCAGTGTTTTGAATCGATTCACTGGAACTAACAGTATAATGGATTTGGCTCCATTGAGTGATGGTGTAAATGAATCTTTGAATCAGTGTTTTGAATCGATTCACTGGAACTAACAGTATAATGGATTTGGCTCCATTGAGTGATGGTGTAAACGAATCTTTGAATCAGTGTTTTGAATCGATTCACTGGAACTAACAGTATAATGGATTTGGCTCCATTGAGTGATGGTGCAAGCGAATCTTTGAATCAGTGTTTTGAATCGATTCACTGGAACTAACAGTATAATGATTTGGTTCCATTGAGTGATGGTGCAAGCGAATCTTTGAATCAGTGTTTTGAATCGATTCACTGGAACTAACAGTATAATATATTTGACTCCATTGAGTGATGGTGCAAATTAATCTTTGAATCAGTGTTTTGAATCGATTCACTGGAACTAACAGTATAATGTATTTGGCTCCATTGAGTGATAGTGTAACGAATCTTTGAATCAGTGTTTTGAATCGATTCACTGGAACGAATAGTTTGGTGGAATATTTTTAGTCAGGAATCTTGTTTTTGAGTGATGGTGCAAATGAATCTTTGATTTTTAGTTTTGAATTGATTCGCTGATACAAAGTTTAATGGCAGATTTTTAGTTGGGCATCATTTATTTAGAGTGATTGTGCAAATGATTCTTTGAATCAGTGTTTTTAATTGATTCACTGAAACAAAGAGTTTAATTAAACATTTGTAGTCGAGCACCATTGTTTGTAATGATGATACAAATGTATCCATCAAGCAGTGTTTCTTGAGTGATGGTGCAAATGAATCTTTGAATCAGTGTTTTGAAGCGATTCACTGGAACTAACAGTATAATGTATTTGGCTCCATTGAGTGATGGTGCAAACGAATCTTTGAATCAGTGTTTTGAATCGATTCACTGAAATGAACTGATTCACTAAAATCAATAGTTTTTCTGCTTTTACTTTTCTAGTCATTTACCTGTTTGAGTGAATGTTTGATATCTGATGTGATTTCCAGTGTTTCATGATGTCTTTTCTCTCTTTTCAGAGCAATGGATCATTGGTTTGGTGTCAGAATCACAAGCAGTGCTCAAAGGTAAAACTGAGAAACACGTCCGGGTCATAGTTCACCCTAAATCAGCAGAAGAAAGGGGTACTGAAAGACGAGAGAACAGACTGGAGTAATATGAGAGATACGAGATACACAAGACATGTCTTATTATATCAATATATTAAGAAATGAGTCCAACTTCCATGAGTCCAAAACTTGAGTCCAACAAGTTTAGGTTAAAGTATCTCATTACTGCAATATTTTTTTGTATTTAAATATAATAAAAAAGGATGCAGTATGTTTAATTACTGCAATGCAAAAAAAATACTCGTTTTTAAAAAATACTTGTACAGTTGCAAGCTAAATAAAAAGTAAAGGTTAAGGATTTATACATATCATTACTGTAATGCAAGAAAAATTGGCATAGTTTATTTAAATATTCATAAAGTTGACAAATGTATAAAAGTAAAGGTAAAGTATTGATACATCACGTTACTACAATGCAAGACAAAATTGTGATATTTTCTTTAAATATTAGTGAAGTTTAAAAAAGTATAAATACTTAAATCTTACTTTTTTAAACGTGCAAACTTTACAAATATTTAAAGAAAATATTGCTGTTTATCTAGAATTGCAGTAGAGAGATACTTTAACCTAACATCTGTTTAATGCAATTGAAAAAAGTGCTATTAAATATTAAATATTGGTCAAGTTTGAAAAATGTAGGTTGAAGTATTACTTCTACAATGCAATACATGTTTTGATATTTTGTCTAAATCTTCATAAAGTTGACCGTTTTTAGAAAGTAAGGTTCAAGTATTTATGCATCATGGTTATATTTGTTGCACTGTCTTTATTTCTGGACATGTTTGGTCAAACTCAATGCCTCGCTCCACATGTTGTGAATATTTGATGCAGCAGTATCATGTGTACTCTCCAGTTCACTATGGGAACAGTGATATTGAGTCTCTGTCGGGGTCACAGACGTGTCCTGTGTTGAATCACTACACACTCACGGGATCAGCTGATGCATGACGCAGTGGTTTACTGAGACGCTGACACACTCATTCACTAAAGGTCTGAAATGATGAAGCAACAGACGAAAAGAGAGAAAGAAAGCGCTCGGTTTTCACTTCAATGCATTGCTTGTTATGAATCTGAGTTTGGTCATATTTGTGTGATGCATTGATAGTTTAGCAACAGCAAACTATATCATCTCTATTTTGCATCTCTTGTGCATTTTACATGTTCACATAATTTTTAAATAAGGTATGACAGAGGTATTTTATTAATTTAAATATTAATTTATAGATATGTATACTTAAGAAGTATTTATACATTTCATTATTTCAGTGCAATAATAATAATAGTGGTATTTTATTTAAATATTTTGTATTATTTTAATAAGTAATGTATTTACACATCATTACTGCAATACAAGAAAAAATAGTATTTTTTATATTTATAATGTTTAGAATTTTTTATAAAAAAAATATATTTATAAATAATTAATCCAATGTAAGAAAATTGGAGAGTTTTATTTAATAATTTGTTATGTTTTCAAGTTTTAAAAAGTAAGGCCATGTATTTTATATATCTCATTACTGCAATGCAAGATAAATTGTAGTATTTTATTTAAATACAAATTCACTAAAGTTTACATGTTCTAAAAAAGTAACGTTTTTATAACATATCATTACTGCAATGCAAGAAAAAATTGTAGGCTATTTTTTATTTAAATATTTATAATGTTTACAAGTTTTAAAAAGTACAGTATTTATATATCATTGCTTTAATGCAAGAAAAATAGTGGTATTTTATTTAAAAATGTGTAAAGTTTACAAGTATTAAAAATCAAATTATTCATATATCACGTCATTACTGCTTTGCAAGAAAAATATTTTATTTAAAATATTTGTAAAGTTTATAAGTTTAAAGAAGTAAGGTTGAAGTATTTATACATCTCATTACTGCAATGCAAAAAAAGTCATATTTTATTAAAAAAAATTGCAAAGTTTAAAAAAGCAAGAAGAAATATGGATAATTTATTTACTTTAATTGCTTGATACAAATCTGAGTTTGATCATATTTTTGTGTTGCATTGATAGTTTGCTAACAGTGAACTCGATCGAAGGTCATTTTGAGTTTATCATGCATTATATATTTGCTAAATTTCAACCCCATTATTTTATTAATAGCCATATGTTAATTTCTCACCAGTTGCATGTAGTTGTAGTTTTCTCTGTCACTGTAGTGAGAACGCGTCACGCTGGTGTTTAAAACAAGGCGAGTGAAGTTCAGCCAAAAGAACAACATTAACAAGGCAAAACAAAAATGAATTTAGCTTCACAAGTTAATGAGGATGTCAGAGGGCTTCAAAGAGGAGATACACTGTGCTTTAAAAGCAACAAAAGACCTGCTCTTTTCCTTTCTTTCCATGGACTTGGCCAGTACTGGATCCTGGCACGGCGCTGTCCCCAGTCATTCATCAAGAGCTGCTGTGTTAAAGAAGGATTTGGCTGTTTGTGTGTCTCGGTGTTGGGCGTTCCCGTTACGACTGGCCCTCTTCGTCTCTTGAGGAGATCATGCCATGCTTGGACTCGCTGTGTTTCTGTTGCTAGTGATCTGTCAGGTCTGCTTCAGAATCATGTTTGTCGTAATGTAGTTAGGAATGCATATGTTGTCGTTCTCTGGGTGGGACGGAGCCTGTGGAACGAGTTCAGTCTGTGCTAATTTGATGTGTATACATGCGTCTTGGCCTGTTGCATCATGTTTCATGTCTTCAGATGTATAGTTGACTCTGTGCTGTTATTATAATCGATCACCTAGCTGTTTATGAATGCAAGAAACGAAGGTTATCGCAACTTTGGAATTGAATTGAGAATGTCTTAAATTCCGGTTCGGACAGTTTAGGGGATGTAAGAATTGAATTTTAATTCAAAGGAATTCACATAAAGGTCATTTTTAACTATAACAACAACAACATTTGAAAGTTTTTAAAAGCTTTTATGGATGGATAATAGATAGATGGATGGATGATAGATGGATGATAGATGGAGATGTATAGATAGATAGATAGATAGTCATATCTCTACTGATAATATAAATATTTCATAGTCGACATTAATTCTACATCAACATAAGCTGAAACACTTGTCCTCATCTAACGAACGAGACCGAGTGCTTTTCATTTAGCCGTTGTTTGGCCACGTTCTGCATCGGTCATATTTTCACAATGTTGTGAAAGCTACTAATTCCTGAACCGTTAGCCAGCGCGAGGCTTTTCCTCTCCCAGATGTTAATGAGGTGGACTTGTTGCCGCAGGTTTGTGGACCTCTTAATGAAGTGATCTGTTTGTAAAGTCCTCACAACACAAAGCCAGAGCCACGCTGGGCTGCTTATATGAGGTGTCCTGCTATATTGTCCCGTACAGTGTGTGTGTTTTCTGTTTGTGAAAAGCTCTGTTTGGCCTGAGCCACCGTAGACGTCAAACAAAAGCAAAGACGGAGAAGCCACCCGTCACGGTTTCTGTCCACTAGAAAGGCTCATCGTGGTGTCGCTCTTCCAACAAAAGTGAAGCAAAGGTGGGTTAATTATTTAAACAAAGATGAAGTGACCTCTCAGATCCGTCAGCGCTTTGGAGAAGGACAGTCTTGGCGTCTCCTGCGAAATGTCCAGCGCCCCGTTGTTATGATAATTAACCCCGCTGCCCTGTTGCCGGAGCGAAGGGAGAGGGCATTTGTGAGTATTAGAGCTTCATTAGCATGCCACAGCACCACCATCACCCTCCATTCACTGCCGCCTCCGCCTTTTGTGTCTCCTTTCTTTATCTTTCGTGTGAGCACTTCTTCTGGAGTGAGAGAAAGCTCGGAGTTTGACAACTTCTGGGTGCTTGTTCAAGCGAAAGGGGAAAAAACAAGGAGCTGAAAAGGGTCGGGCTTCCAAAAGACCCCCAACGCTTGAATGGATTTGCTTTGCAAATAAGAGTCGCGCTCAGAAATAGACTCGCGAGAGTGTATAATTCGGCTGGTCCGGTTGTTTGTGCTGGGCTAGTTCATGCAAAAAGTAATGTTTTCAGCGAATTTCCTAAATTCGTCTCTTCATCAGATTTGGAGAAATGTGTCTCTGCATCAGTGTCTCAGCAATGGATGCTCTACAGTGAATGGGTGCCATCAAATTCATACTGTGGCTTTCGGCAAAAATATGAGTCCATAATCCATAATAACGCTTCTTCCAGTGGAAAAGTGCATCTCCTGTCATCTCACATCAAAATCCACACATGTTTGGCTTGTAAGCGGTGCTTGATCTGCGCTATTTGAGCTAAAAACATCTTAATGCTGGGTCTGTTTCAGATGTTGTCTTCTCCAGATGTTAACTGATGGACTGTGGATTATTGTGATGTTTTTATCAGACTCTCATTCTGACGGCACCCATTCACTGCATTGCTGAGACACATTTCTCCAAACCTGATGAAGAAACAAACTCATCCTGATCTTGGATGACCTGAGAGTGAGCACATTTTCAGCAAAAGTTCAGTTTTGGGTGAACTATTCCTTTTGCCGCATTAATTCGAAGCCAATATCCCTAAAAACATTGAACATTTTAAAAACGTTTACCCTTAGTTGCATAGCTTTCCCAGAATAGTTGGTTTGCAGTTGCGATGACTGGGGGTGTTTTTAGTTGATTTGCATGTCTTGTGTTTTCTTCTTAAGATCTAAGATTAAGTTTTTGTGGCTCTCAAGAATCATGGGAAAAAGACGTGGCATTTCCCCCCCCCCAGCAGCTCCCTTTCACTGGGCAGAAATTAGTCTGACTTTTGTGGCTTTTCAATGAAGTGCTTTTCCAGGTCAGTTGTTTCACTAGCAGTTCAGTTTGGGTTGTGTTTGCAAATGATCTGCATTTCCACGTCTAGGCTTGGGACTCGAGAAGATTCAGAGGCGGTGATAGCTTTTGTAAATACTTTGAATTGATAGGTTAGAACCAGAACCAGGTTAATGTGTTATGAATCTGTCCCTATTTGAATAATAAGTGCACTTGTATAATATGTGAAGGGATTGTCACCCAGCAGAAGCACAAGCTGTGGCTGTACTGTGAGTGTTTGGACTTCAAAGCTCCTTTTGGTGAAGACGTAAAGCAGAAGCGTTCCCAACACCTCACTCGGTGTCAGCCGTACCTGTCAACACTCCCGTACTTC